>JARHVA010004173.1:1150000-1617500 GCA_037957365.1 Torreya grandis
CATATGTCAAACCCTAATGTATATAGATATACTTCCATTCTTATGCTCTAAAATTCATAGTTTGATCCATCAAAGAGAGGTGCTTTATTTGATTAATATCCTTCTTGACTAGCCATTATTTTAACTATTCTAATATCTACATGTTGATTAAGATTGTTTCAAGGAACCTTAAGCTCTGATACTAATTGTTAGAACATAAATATCTAATGAGATGGGGGTGAACTAGTAGATTAACTAAAACTAATCCTTTAATATTTTTAAAGCAAATTTAAAAGCATATGTAGATTAAAAGATAAATTCAAATATCATATCAAATATGCAATGATCACATACACAAAAAAATACACATGACACCATATTTTTACATGGAAAACCCAAAGGGAAAAACCATGGTGAGAATAGCTACTAGAATCTATTTTTCTAATCTAGCCTCATAGTTCGAAACCTCACTGGAAAAACCTCACTAGTTACATTTAAAAACAAAAATCCTAAGGAGACACCGATCCCCTAGTTTAAGAGTGCCAACTCTAAGGAAGCACCAACTCCCTAGCTAAACACCAACTCAACTTAACCTCACTAGTTATAATATTTGTGAGCACCAACCCAAAGGAGACACCAATCCCCTAATTGAGTACCAACTTAGCTTATTTGATGGAACTAGCCAATTAGATCTATGGAGCTACAAATCTAGTATAAAAAATAGATTCATAAATGAATCTAGGTATTTATTCTATGTTACAAGTCTAATTTATAAGTGCTCACAATATTCACATTCTCTTTATGCCTTTTTCCTCTCTACTATTTTCTCTCTATGTCTAGATAAGTTTCTATTTGACACACTTCATCTCCCTCTCTATAGCCTCTTCTTTTTCTCTCTACCCTATGGTTTTGTTTCTATATATTTTATATTTGAAATAATTCAACTATACCAGTAGTGGCAACAACAACTTTTCCTTTGTCTTAGATATCATAGATATAAGCAAATGACTAAGGGCTCCATGTCTTCTATGTGTTCACACTAAAAATCTAATACATCACACCATTTTTTGACTCTAGTTCATTATGACATGAAATTTTAGTTTCCCATGTCTTGATTCTATGTATCATGCCATAATTATAGGTCTCTTTATCTATAACATTTGATAGACTCAAGTTTTGATGCATAGGCTCTTTAATGTAGATTTGATCAGTTGGATAGATCAATCTCATTGTATATGTCAATATTCATGGCTTATAAGCAAGTTATAGCATGCTATTATTTGTATTTAAACACTTTAAATATTGGCATGCATATCTTTCTTCACACCATCTCCAAACTTTCTCATTCCATCATATTTATGTATGTTATCAAACTTTAATTTTCCATTCTTTAAAATACATCCATCAATCTCTAGATCCTATCTCCCATGTGCCATAGGATCTCTAAAAATGCATATTATTTACCTTGACTTGGAATTAAACATCAATGCTTTGACCTCATCTCATTGCTTCTTATATCTTTCGATCACTTCCACTCTATCAGTCTTCTCAAACCTACTCGATCTTTAACTTACCACTATGTCGATAAACATCAATCAATTTATTATATTTGTGTCTATTCAATCCATTGGATTTAATCATCCAAAATTCCACATGCCATCAGATATTTTGACAAGTTCATTATTTATATCTAATAGGCTCACTCTCATCAATATCTATCTAATAGACTCATGTACTTGCGACACTTGGCCTTAGCGAGTTCACTCAAAAGGACATTTGATACTTTGAATTTATCACACTCTATTGTATCTCCAATGTTTGATTAAGCATGAGATATTGATCTTATTTAAAATTTCAATCATTAACTCTGACAAGCTTATGCTCATTAGGTATTTATCTCACAAGCTTCATGAATGTGGCACTTGACACTTATGTGCTCACTTAGAGAAGCCTTTGATAATTTGAATTTGATTCACTTCATTAGATCATCTATGTATGATGAATCATAGTCCATTGATCAAGCTTAGAAATAATATAAAGTATTAATACTTAGGAAATATTAAGTCCTTTGAACTGGGAATTCCTAGGTTGAGGGGCTAGTTTTGTAATGATGACAAAGGATTAAGTTATAGCTTAAGCTACCAGGCCCAAGATATAGCTCATCACCATCAAAATAGAAACTGCCTATTTATGCCATGACATAAACCCTTAGGGTTTTACTAAGAAACCCTATCCATTCCAAGAGCAAAGATAATTTAATTTTGATCTCATTCATTCTCCTTTAAACTTGTAGTCCATATATTCAAGATGATCATGGAAAACCCATAACATATCTACCATCTATTTCCTTAAAAATGTCCATAGATGAGATTTTTAAAAGCATGTTATCTTTGTATGACCTTGTGTGTATTTTTTCTAAGTATGTGAGACCATTTAATTTATGCTTGGAAGGCTAACTTTGCACCTATATAAATCTTATCACACTAAGTTAGATGACCTAAAAATTGGTTCATATGATCCTCTTACATAGGGGATTCCATCCATATATCCAATTACTCTTGAAGCCTTCATAGGTGCAAGATATTTCTTCATAAAAATGACTTTGAGATTTTTCTTGCAAACTACAAATTTGACTATTTTGGAAAACACTATCAAAATGCCTTGGAACCCTACTTTGCTCAAGCATATATTTTTTCATGATACATCACATGACATGAGATTTAGTGAATATAAACTAATAAAAAAAATTAATAGACCTAGGTGATCATTTTTTCATAACACCTCCATGTGTCCAAAATCTGACCTCACAAATATGCTTACTTGTCTTTGTTTATCCCTTTGAAAATTTAGGTAGGTATAGAAAGTTAGTGACTTATGTCTTAATAGCCAGCTTTGCATCCCCATAAATACAAATGGGATTCATCTCATGGATTCAAATTTGGTGCATAACAACTAGGGACTAATGTGATCACAACCATAGGACCAACTCCTCCAGACTCATCCACATGCGATAATGGTGACATCAACAAAATGCCTTATCATATTTTCTATCATAGACCCAAAATGTCTACATGATTAATGTGAAGAACTAGATGAATTCCACTCATGAAAATAATCAATCTAGTCATTCTTGACCTTTGATAGGATGACTTTCACATCCTCAAATCATCATACTCTACCCTAAGCATCAATGACATCCATACTTTCCTTTTGACATCAATGAAATTCTCATAATGTCCCTTTTGACATCAATGACAATCAAATTTCCAATAATATCCTAGGACTGAAAATAATCCATAGTTCCTATAGATGAGTTTGAGAATGATGAGGCCTTTTGTAATTTTCTAAGCTTAAGAGATAATGTTCCAATGGGAGACCACAAACAAGGTTTCTCAATCAATTTGGATCATGTGGTCTATTTTGGAGAATGGGTGAAGACCCTTAGACATAAATAAATAAGCAAAATATTAAGGTCCCAAAGTGAAAACCTCTTTGAGGTGCTTTTGGAATAGGGTAAAAGTAAAGAGAAAGGCTAGTCTTCTAGTGAAAACATATTTTAGGCACCATTAGATGGGGGTGTTCACTTTTACCCAGATGTAGCTCAAGAGGCCACCAACGATGAACTTGATTTTGGGTCTAAGTTTAGTTCTAAAGAACAACATTCCTTTGAAAAAATCATCCAAGAGTTTCCAATAGTGTTTGTAACATGGGAATCCCTACCATTAGGAGATTTTGATTCATCTTACCTATGAGAAATTGTTGACATAGTCCACATAGAGGAATTTATAGTTATATATCAATTACAATCTTTGCCAACTATTTTAGAAGATGGTTTGATTCTCCTTGTATAAAACACTATATGAGTCAACATTAGGACTTAATATGACCTAAAATGGATTAATTTAGGTGAATCTCTCATTTTGGAGGAATGTGACATTTTTGCATCCCTCTTGAGGGAATTTATGGACATCTTTTCTTGGGCCTACTCAGACATGCTAGATTTATACCCCACCTTGTTTATACACCACCTTGTTATATATCCTGATGCCAAAACTATGAAAAATAAATTACACAAGATGCATCCTCATATTGTTGTATTAGTAAAGAAAGATTTGGAAAATCTCTTAGAAGAGAGATTTATTCAATCAATTGACTACTCATAGTGGATCTTAAATTTTATTCTAGTTAGTAAGAAGCTACAAGGAATTATAATTTACACTAATTTTAAAGACATAAATAAGCCCTACCCCAAGGATGAATTTCCTCCACCAAACATTGACATGATAGTTGAATCTTTAGTGGGGTATGAAATGTTTTCACTAATAGATAGATTCTAAAGATACAACTATATCTAGATTGTATCAGAAGACCAAAATAAGATGGTGTTCACCACTCCATGGGATTTTTTTATTATTAGGTTATGCCATTTGTTTTTAAGAATGTTGGAGTCATATATAAAATAAACATGACTATCATATTTCATGATATGATGTATGACATTATTGAAGACTATGTTGATGATATATTAGTTAAATAAAATACTAAGGATGATGATCTAGCTACACTGTGAAGAATATTTGAGAAGTTACATGAATGCAAAATTAGACTCAATCCCAAAAAGTGTGTTTTTGGGTTTACTTCAGGAAAATTTATAGCATTCATTGTGTTCCACCAAGGCATTGAAGTTGATCTAACCAAAGTACAAGACATTACTAAGATACTACAACCTTCTAATTTGAAATATATCCATAGTTTGTAGGGAAAGATTTAGTCTATCAAACACTTCATTTATTAGTTAGATGAAAAATACCATCCATTTATTCACTTATTAAAGAAGGGTGTCACATTTCATTGGGATAATGAATACCAGAGAGCATTTCAGCACCTTAAGGACTATCTTGTTATTCTACCTATTTTGTTTCCATAGGAAATTTGTTTGTAATATACTTATCTACAACTAAAAAATCCTTGGGGGCACTTCTAACTCAGCATGATGATAATGTAAAAGAACATTTTGTGTACTATTTAAGCCATACATTGGTCATGTATGAACACAAATATATGCCTATTGAAAAATCCTATTTAGCTATGGTCTTTATAGTGAGAAAATTGCAACATTACATGCTAAAAAACAAGACCATAGTTATTTATAGAGTAGATCCACTCAAGTATCTACTATCCAAAATATATTTACAAGGCTACATGGCTAAATGGATCATGTTTATGAGAAATTTCAAGAAAGAATACATCAACCAAATGGATATTAAGGGAAATGTTCTTATAGATCAACACGTTAAAGCTCCCATCATAGATATAAAACCATTAACTTTTTAATTTCCAGATGAGTCTAGCATGACCATCATTAAAATATATCTTGAGGAGAAACATTGGAATTTTTATTTTAATGTGTCATTCACAACACATAGATCAGGGACATATCTATTATTTACTACACCATAGGGGGATCTTTTCCCTAAATCATTTTATATCATATTTCCCTGTACTAATAATATGGATAAATACAAAGAACTTTTTGTAAGGATTCATCAGGTATTAGAATGGAATATTCAACATCTAAAGGTTTATGATGATTTTGAATTAATCATCAATCAAGTTACAAACCACTTTCAGAGCAAAAAAGATAAGTTGGTGCCATAAAAGGCCATGATTGACACTCTCATATAATAGATTGTCAATGTATAGTTTGAACACATTACAAGGGCCAAAAACATAGTAGTGGATGCCATGGACACTATTGTCTCTGTGATCCATCATCCATATAAGGCCAAAGAATATCAATTCCTCATTGAAAATATTTTAGCACCTTCTCATAAACCTTCAACCATTACAATGATCTATGATATTTTTGGTCCCAAATCTATATGTTGTTTAAAAAAATTTACTTTCCTTCATGACCATATTATTCCACCTGACCTATCATGTAAACAACAAAGGTCCTTTACCTACCAATCCACATGATATACCTTACTTGAACTAACCCTTTACCACTTCAAATTTGATAAACTATGCTTCATTTTTAAATTTAGAATAATAAATTCTAACATTATGAGAAGTTAATGAAGGAGTATGTGGATCCCACACTAGTAGAGCCATCCTAACCAAAAATCTCCTATGTACTACGTATTGTTGGCCTACTATGGATGAAGATACAACTATGAATGTTAAAAGTTATGACAAATATTAAAGCAATGCCAATCTGATTAATACCCTAGCCAAAACATAAAAAACCAATTCTTACACCATGATTATTAACCTTAATGGGCCTTGAGATCATTGAGAAGATTAACCCCACATCATCTGATGGCCATAAACACATCCTTTCTACTAATAAATATTTCACTAAGTGGGTTGAAGCTATACCCCTCACTTACATGACTAGAAAACAAATTTAAAAATTCATCTTCAATCATATCATTATCACTATGGTATCCCATCCAACATTATATCTAATAAATATGAATAATTTAAAAACAAGGATGTCAAATCTATATGTGTTGAGTATAACATTACTCAACACTTTTTCTATTGCAAATTACCCTTAAGGTAATGACCAATCCAAAGCATCCAATAAAACCATTATCAACATCCTTAAAAATATTATTAATGATGTTTTCCATGATTGACACCTCCAAATATTTTATACCCTTTGGGCATACCACACTAATTATCACACGCCAACTGAGCCATTCCATATTTCTTAGTTTATGACACTGAGGCCATTCTTCCCATTTAGGTCGAGTTACCTTATATACACATCTTGTTGAAACATGTCCTAGATGATGAAAATTATTGAGATCACCTAAAATATCTATAGTTACTCAATGATAAATGCATGGCCACTTTCAACAACTTGAATTATACTAGAGTAGATTCTATGTCCACTATAATCAACAAGTCAAACACTAAGAGTTTAAAATTGGATATCTTGTTCTCAAAGAAAACTAGCATAATACCATGGCCAAGAAAAATCGTAAGGGAAATTTCAAACCAAATTGGATAGGTCTTTATATCATTATTTCAAAATATGGATCTACAGTATAAAGGCTTGCTACACTAGATGGGGATGAACTTGATGAGATGATGAACATAATACAACTTAAGCATTACTTTTCTTGAGAGACTTGAAGTATTAGATATGAGGTATGTTTTAATTGTACTATAATATTGACATTATTATTTATACCATACCATTTTACCATGCCATCCTTATCGAGCAAATAGTTATTCTTACCCCCTCCCCAACCCCTTTGACCTTGGTTCCATTCTATTGGTTCTTTGGAAATCTTCATTGAGGGAATTATGATCAAGTTTCTATATTTGATTAAATATTAAATATGGAGGCCATATTATGGACTAGTATGATAGTGATTTAGTAGTTTCATCCTTCATTTCTTATTTTGTTTCATTCTGAGTGTTATTGATTATAACTACCTTTATGCAAATCATAATCCTACCATCATGATACTAATTATAAATGCCTATGGGAAAATTAGTATCATTAAATTATGTCATTATTTAATAATTATAACCACCTATGTGTAAGTTATGAATAACATCCTTTATCATGCCTTGAAGTCCCACCTTGCCATTCCTATGTCATATTATGCCATTTGGTTACTTTGCTTATTTTGAGAACTTGATACTATCTAGTCAAGTTCTTCCACTATAAGTTAGAACTATAGTGACTTGAGGTCTTATTGGGACTATGTAGGAAACACTCAATTTACATGGAAGTCAACTTACTCATCCTTTTCCAAACTCTCACCATTTTATGAGTAACCTTTCCCATGCTTTTAATATTTTACAAGACATTTTAAGTTTGAATGCTCTTGTCATTTTTTAAGTTGGACCATTTAGTATATCATCATTCTCATTCAAGTTTTGATACTTTGAAAAATTAAAAAAAATTGAAATCAATTACAAAAACCAACTCATCATTGACCACTTCTTTGCCTTAAGTATTTTAGGACCCTTAGTTATGTCACAAGAAACCTATTATCATTTATTTTCCCCATACCTACAGGCCTAACAAACCATTCTCTCACCATTTTGAGAGATCATTCCCACATTATACCACAACATCAATCATGTTTTCCTCTTCATTATTTTCTCCTATCCCCTCTTGGGATAACTACATTTGTCATGAAGTTTATGTTGGACCTTATGTCCATGAAACTATATAGGTAACATCCACTTGCCTAATACATCTAGAGTCATCTCGGATACCTCCTTATTTTTCTTATATTCCACCCATTTTGTTTGTTTATTTGGTTGTCTCTTATAACATAGGTTTAATATTCACCATCTTGTTTATTCTCTATTTGTCCTAGCATTAAGATTAGCCATTATTTGTCTTTATTTCATTTTATTCAAGTTGTTTTTTGTTATATCTTTGTTTTTTTTATTTTTTGATGTCTTGTTATGTTTTTATTTCCTTGTTTGCCTATTTGTTTTCTTTCTTGTTATGTATTCACTTAGTATACCTATGTTCATTAGGTAATTCCTTGTGCATTATACTTAAGTCTATCAGTATTCATCTATTAACATTATCATCATTATTTTTATAATTGGTGTATTATTTTTTATTATTTATTGGCTCACTTTTTAGTCCTTATGCATATTTAGATTTTGATATCATGGTGTTTTATATCATGATGCCTACCATCATGTATTATAACAAAAATCAACTCAATAAATCTTACAAGCAATGAGGCCATAGTACTTCCCCTTGGCATCTAAACAATTCTTGATCTACCCCCAAATCATTCCCCACATACAGAGTAAATAAATTGCAAAAGAATTTTAATCCTTACTAGTTAAGATGTGCATCTCCATACTAATAGGTTTCCCAAATTCATCTTTCTCATCTATACCAACTAATCTTACTCCATGTGTATGGATTTAGTATATAAGACAACTTTTTTAATGTTTCCATGTTATCCCCATAATTCTACCAATGATTATAATCACCTCTAGGAAAATAATTGTATACCATCCCACTTGTGATTTTAATGATTCTAACCCACTCTAGGAAAATTATTATGTATCATCTCACCTGAAAAACTAATTATTATAACTACTTTAGGGTAAATCATTATGTTTTGATATATCTAGATGTTAAGGATTATAACCACCTATGGACAAAACCTTATCATTCTCTACCCAACTGGGGCATGTTTTCATTGTGATAATGCTTATAACCACCTTTGGATGAACCATTATCTCTATCCACCCATCTGAGGCATGTTTTTATCTTGTTAATGATTATAACCACCAGTGGTAAAATCATTGTTTTCTATTTAGATTATTATAACCACCTTTAGGCAAATCATTTTATTTTTATCCTTATCCTTTGGCTAATGATTATAACTAATTTTGGGTAAATCATTATCTAGTTACCTACTTATACTGATGATTATAACTACCTTTAGGAAAATCATCCTATTTATCTACTTGATTAGGGTAGTTTAATGCACCACTGATTATAACTACTTGTGGGAAAAATAGTATTTTCCACCCCATTTTAACTTTTATTCCCATCATTTTCTTTCTTTCAATGGAATGATCACTAAACTTATTTTTTGATCGCTCCCTTAAGGGAGAATCTAGATATCATCTTTGTTATTAGGCTATTAGACATACGAGACCTTTTCATTCTTTGATAAGAAGTTACTATGCCTATAGATTGCAATGCATTCCCAAATAAGGGCAAACTATAGACACCCAAAACTGGCCACAACTTTCTTTAGACTTGACTTCAAATTTATTATTACCAACCTTTGAAAATTAAGCCTAGAAATCACTAAATGTCCCAAATTTTCTTGTGCATCATTCATTAAAGCTCAAAACCATGTTGAGACATCTCTAATTGGGGTATTATATCATATACAACAATTTTTAGGGTGTGTTCACATTATTAATATGTATTAACTTATTATTGAAACATGAATATTGTTAGTTTTAACAATATTATGTTAATAATTTTGTGTGGTATAATATTATTTTGAATAACAACAATATTATATGTGGTGTTTTGATGTAGTTTTTTTGTTGTGTAGTTGAGGGTTTATAGGGACCTCTATATTTAGCTCATGCACTTCCTATATAATTACATTATAATGCTTTGAATAAGATATATAGAGTGTAAGATAATATATTGTGTTGAAATATTTTTAATGTTCAACTCTCCCACTACTATGTAACTATGATCTTCCCCAAGATCTGGTATCAGAGTGAGTAAATGGACTATTAAATATATAAATGGGTAGATCTATTACAAGATATGGTTACCTTAGATAATGAGGAATGATTTTATATGGGAGTTTTAGATTAATTTAAAAAAAATTAGTTCAAGTCTAGTTTTATATTTTATATAAATGCTTATCATCATTGAAATTATGTGGCTTTCCATGGATGTTTGAGCATAGTACAAAGGCAAATTATTTTGGATTTCATGTATAGAGGATTCTCTACGTTAATTAATACATCCATGCTCAATTTATTTATAAGTTTTAGGTAGACCTATCTTCATTTGAGAAACATTTATGTTAGTCTTATCAATAACTATCTAATAGATATCCACCATATTGAATTATCTATAAGATATAAATAGTTGTGTATTCATCCAATACATAGTGTTTTTGTGAATTCGTCTCTTTTCAAATATGATTTGATAACTTTGAAGGAGTGATTTTAATTTGAATTTTTTGACTTGTTCACTATATACAAATATCTCTACAATCTAGCTAATAAGAGGAAGAGTGATTCAACTCATCCCTCATGAACTCGATTCAATGAAGCATTCACTTCATCATAAACTAGATCAGAGCTCATAAAGGTATCTAGAATTTTCACAATAACATATTTTTTTTTCACACTTAGATCATAAATTATTAGTCCTACCTATGTTACAACTCACTTATGGCCTTAGAAAATCCAAATCAACATTGTGTATGGAATCTGGTATATTCAAGGTGCATGTAATTTTGTTTGTTGTCCTTTCAAACTATAAATTTTTCACCATTATTAGACATTACTATAACCTCTATGCATCATTGGATACCTATCCCAAGACTAACTCTTGCCATATGCAGTTATCAATCTAGTTATCCACCTCAAATCTTGATGAGCAAATCCCATTCCAATGTACTCAATAGTTATTGAAAACTTACTCAACCACCATTCTTGATCTCCACCATAATTTTAGTTTTATAAGTGTCATTTTAGAATTTGAATTATTAAGTGGTATTTATAAATTATTTTTATGTCCTTTATATATGTTGAGTCATTAGGTGTTAAGTCATGTTCTAATTGATTTAATTTCTAATTATAGTTTGTAACTATATTACAAATTAAATCTAATTCAACTTAAAATTAGTCTTGAGTAAATATTATTAGTTTTGTCTTTATTATTGTTTAAATGATGTAAGTTATATTAAAGTGGAGTTTGTTATTTCTAGTTTAGATAAGTTTACTAAAGTTTAGTCCCAAACTTTTTAAAGTGTTTTTAGGTTATAGTCTCTTTCTAGTTGTTATATTAACTCTAGGCACAAATTCATGTGCCATCAAGATTTTAAAAAAAAAAGTCAAATATTAAGAGTCATTTTTATGTCAATAAAATGTGTCAAAGTCAAAAATATCATTATATGTAAAGGATGTATTTCTAGGTAAACTTGATGTACTAAGTTAGAAGTATTAGTTATGTGTGTAGGGGAGTTTTGTCATAAAAAATGACATGAGCTTCATCAACACATCAACTACGTAAGTAGCAGATACTAGAGGATGGAGAAAATGGAGACTAGACGTTTCATAGCCTTTCTTTAGTCACCAATAATTGGGATCAGATGATTTGGTGACTTTTGTGTGGTGTGTTTTTATCTCTTTTAATGTGGTGTGTTTTGTGTTATATTGGCTAATGCCAAATCTATTTCTTCATTGGTAGTGGAAATTATCTATGATATTTTTATTTGTGTGGAAATAAACATTAAAAGAGGCTACATAAGATGAAAATAAGGATTTATTCCTCATGATATTTAATTTTCTAAGTATTGTGTGTTTTTATTCCCCTATTAGATTGGAGAAAAGGGAGAGTGTAGATATAATGGAATGCAACAATAATTGTATAGGAGGGTAGCTAATTGCAAAAATCCTCTAACTGTAGAGATTCTCTGACTACTATACTTATTTATGAAGATGTTTATCCACTGAAACATTGCATTCACATGGAGTAATTGAAAGATTCATTATTCACATATTAGTGGTCATGTGTGGTAAGATCTAGACAACAAGATTCAAATAGTAGTATACAGACCTAAAAGTATACATTAGCATACAATTCTATTCGAGCTAGTTTTTGAAGATGTATATTCTTCCCATAGTCACATTAAGGGGGTGTGGACTAAGGATTAATAATTTTCACAAGGGTGTGAATTTTAGGGTGTGTTCACATTATTAATATGTATTATCTTGTTATTCAAATTTGAATATTGTTAGTTTTAACAATATTATGTTAATAGTTTTTTTTGGCATATATTGTTGTGAATAATAATATTATATGGGGTGGTTTGATAGAGTTAGTTGGTTATATAGTTGAGGGTTTATAGGGATATTAAGATCTCCATATTTATCTCATGCACTTCTTATATAAGTAACATGTAATGCTTTGAATAATATATTTAGAGTGCAAGATAATATATTTATTTGAAATATTTTTCGATGTTCTGCTCTCCCAATGTTGTATAACTTTGATATTCCCCAAGAACAATAACCTCTCATAGATTCATCCCTAATCACCTTGTAGTATCAAAATTATCAATTTGGCCCATAGACTTATTAATTGGGGAACTTGAGAAAATATCAAATCTTGAAAGAGTTAAAATGCTAATCAAAATCAATTAATAAGCTAAACAAGATCAAATGCCTAGTTGAATTATCCATTTAAAATTAATTAATATCTAAAAATGGAATTTATAAAATTCAAAATATTAAATATTTTCATCATTTCCTTTATGATTTATCAATATCTTTTAAAATATCCTAAAATATCTAATTTGATATCCATGCCTAGTAATTTCAAATCATTATTACATGATAACTATTAACTCAACTAGAGTTAGAGTTAACTCATCTAGGTTTAGTTTGATCCAATTCCAAGCTTAAACTCATCCTTAACTTAATTTGGGTGAGATTTAATTCCTAATGCTATAAATACAATTCCATCCCCATTCATTTCTAAGCATGGATATTGTAGAGTTATAATGTAGAATATGCTCCATAAGACTCATTCAAGTAGTGTTACCATGCCCAAATATTAAGCCAAGCAACATAAAATCCATGGTGCCATGGAGATAAGGTGACAATCAACCTCCATTTTCAAATACTTATTTATTTAAAAGCCAAAAAAGCCATTCAACAAGCTATTTGGAGCTTCGAGGAAGGTATAATAGTTGTTTTTTTATGTTTTTGTTCTTTCATTTAATTTTATTACCTAATCTCTCCATAGCGTGTAAGATAGATGTGTTAAGATTTTAGTGTATTCATTTCATTTTTTTTCTGAGACTAATAGAATACTAACCTACCCTTTATTGTAAAATCCTTGATCATAGCATGTAGTTGTTACAATCAACCCTATAGTTGATACAAGCATGCATGTTTCACTAAAATCAGGGCTATATGTTTTACAATTAGGATTGTAATTTATATAGGAATTCATGATTTTGTATAGTATGCCTTTAGTTTCTATAGACAAGTATGTAGTTGTTATAGGTATACCTATAGATTAGATTTTAGATTTAGTTGGTTTCTCCTAAAATGGGTTTAATATATAGTATCATGCAATATTTATATGTATTCTCATAAATCTATTATAATACAAACATTATTTAACTATTTTATACATTTTGACTAAGGTTATTCCCATGGAACTAATTAGACATAAATATTATTCATTTACAAAATTGATTTAAAAAAAGGCTAGGTATGAATTCTTAATATTACAACTTTACTTATGAATGGATGAGGGTCAAGGATTGTGTTATGATCCTAATGGGTGGATTTCACTAACACCTCAATGTTCATGGTAGAATGATTGAGATTCATGTTATATCACATTTATTTATGATTTCTTTGGGTTAGTAGGTCAGCCTATGGAGTAACCATGGCTTAGGTAAACTATATATAGGAGGTAGTGGGTAGATATTTATCATCATATTGTGAATTCTACTCTTATTGAATATTTTGAAGGTTTCCCGCTCGAAGTGTCTTGTATTTTATTCATATATTGTACTATATTTTTGTCATATTATGATATATTTTTATTATTATTCTTTATTATTGAAGCAATTTCATTATAAGTGGTATCAGATCATTAATTTGGGTCATAATTAGGTCAAAAACCATAGAAATTATAATTTATCTATATATCAAAAGTGGTTATGAATTTATATGTAATTTTTTTACTAGAATTGAGAAATAATTAAATTACACTTTCATTAAAATATTATCTTAATTGGATTTGATTTGAAAAAGTTATTACCATTTTAGGTGTTTTCATAAATTTGCTCTATGATGTGTAATTCAAGGACTTTTTTAGATTTATTTACATTTTTGTAAATATTAGAAAAAAGTATATTCTTTATAGTTTATAATTTGAGGATGAAATAAGTTCTAAATTTCTTGGTCAAAATTAGGTCAAAAGTGCCAATTAGGGTTGACATTGTCAAGACCTTTTATGGTAGGACTGCAAACTAGGGGTGAAGGAAAGGGTGCCAAAACCCTAGGTAAAAATCATCACAAGGAAGAGATGGAGTTAGAAGGTAGAGTTACTATATCCTTTATACCAAGGGTCTTTGAGATAGATCACCAAGTGAGTCAACTTGACTACAATATTCATGACATTCAAAGTGAGATGTAAGGCATATAATCTAATGTGAAATCCATACAATCTAGTTTGGAAAATATCATGATGGATTTAAAAAATAATTAGTTAAATCATCTAGTTATCACTATTACATAAACCCACCAAGGTGGATCTCCCAACCAGCCTAATCCAAATCCAATTACCTTGTTATAATGGAACCTATTACCAAATGTCAGTATGTGTAAATTTGATGAAAATGATCCACTCAATTAGATAAACCAAATAGAGATTTTTTTATCTACATCAGATCCCATGTGGATATAAGGTTACCATGACATCCTTGTATCTAGAACTTGAACAATACATTTTGTATTAGAGCCACCACCTAGGTTCAAGTCATAGAATAGGTGGATACACCAACATGGTAGTGTTCATCTAGGGTTCATACATGTGGGAAATCCTAGCATATGGGCATAAATATAGCCTAGAGACTAGGCTTTAGAAGTGTGGTGGGATTTTATGAAACTGATGGATAGATTTCACTAATGCCTTGAGTTTTTGGTTTAAAAATTTGTTATATATTGAGTTATTTATTAAAAACTAAATGTTTTATTTTTGTTTTAAAGGCTTCCTTGAGGTAGCTTACTTACTAATAATGATGTGAAATGATATGTACAATTTTTGAATGAATGTGGAAGTCTATTGAGTCAACTTGACATGTGGGGTATGTTATCATTTTTTTAATTATAAACTAGTTAATCCAATTTATCACTAATTTTATATGAAATATTGAGCAATGGAAAATATAGCATCAAACATTAATTATTATTTGATGAAACCTAATCACTAGATTCTTAGGATGGGAAAGTTGATTAATTGATAAAGTTTTATAGTATTTTTTTATCCAATAGTTGGGTTGGGTTATTGGATGTTTCAAATAATAAAACCTATGATGGTTATTATTTAAACCTATACTTTCTATGTGGATATAAATTTTGGGGTGGTTGTTACCATGACTCCCCTTTTTACCAAGGCTAATGACAGGTGGTCATTGGTAAAGGTTTATCAAATGTTGATATGGTGGTGTGGTGCAACTCCAAGCATGAAGTACATAGTAAAAAGGGAAAATATATCCATAAAAATTGAAATTTGATAACAATGGTTATTTAGGCATGCCTGGTCTTCCTTGCAATAGTGGCCAAGATATGTTAAATAGGTCTTTTTCTTATTAATTTCCACTTTGTCTATATTTTTTATTATCATTATCAACCAAAATATATTGTAAATTACATTAAATATCAAGTTTATAATAATCAAGAAGATAAATAACCAACATTTCTTTCACTAATTACCATTGAAAATTAGTCTACCCTTTAATAAATTCCTGAGGTTTGTTCTCATACTCAACTATCAAAATAACATCCATTGATATAAAGTCAATTGTAATACCTTTCAATTGGATAATCAAATGAAAATTTTAATTTTTATTAGTGTGATCCTCAACTATTTAATATTATGTAACCCTTCAATTCTGTAACAACCCCACTAGGTTTTACCAAATTATTGCAATTTTTTTAAAATTATATACACATATTCAACATATAGATTTCACCATGAGAAACCTAACTAGTGATATTTAACTAACTATATTAATTTATTTAACTAAAATGGTTATAGATAATCCCATTAGCTAAGGATCAACATGAAAAAATATAGAAATCATGATCAATACTAAAACAACAATAAATATTGTATATCATCATAAATGAATTAGTACAAATTCAGCCATGAATAATACAACATTACATCCACTAAAGTATAATTTATAAATGTTTTAGCTTTTAACAATACATAAAAATATCTCAAATTATAAAACATGATACAAATATCCTCTGAGCAGAGTCTCCATGACTCAAGTATCAATATGTAATCTCATATACAGTCTCAAGTATAATACTCTAATTGGGAGGGAAAGCATCATCCGAGCACTTTTTCACACCAAACACGGACCATATATCCCATAAACTATCTCTCAAACAATGGTATGGCCCTCCCTTCATAGATGGGTTGATAATGATGGTGTGGGAATCTAGACTAATAAACCAGAACCCATGTGTTGAAGATATCTAATACATAATGTGTACCATAAAGAAATCCATTCTACTATGATATCACACAAATATAAAAACTATATCAACATATGAAATGACAATGTTTATCAAACATTACTTTGGTCAAAGTTTTCAATAATAAATGATATATAGGATCATTTAAATTCATACACACCATTCAATCAAATTACACCTCATATTACATTGATGACACTAATTAAGCTAGTGTAATCCATCCACTACTTAATTAGGTTCATGAATGTGAGATTTGGTAAAAATAAATAATAATATTACAATCAATGATTCATTAAAATATTTCCCTTTAGCAAATCAAAATTATGCTAAGTATAGAAATATCACATACATTAATTTAGTTCATCAAATGAAGTGAAATGAATCCATTTGTCTAGTTTATTACATATAATAAACATAATCCAAAAATAGTCTTAAACATACCATCTGAGTATGATGACATCAAAACTATCAGTTAACTATAATACTAAGTAACTTATAATGTTATTTATACAATCAATCAATCATAAGACTGCACAAGGATTTATAATTTCACATGTGAGCCAATGCCGTCTCCCATGCGTGCGCGCTTAGAAAATTTGAAAACAGGTAATGACAGACAGGTGGTCGAAGCGGCAATGGCTACTAAATTAGATGGGGTGTTGTCAGCTTGCAAGGGGAGGGAGCTGAATGCCCCTAAAGAGACTTCTCCGATGGGTGGAGGAAAGATCATCGCTGGGCGTTTTGCCCACGCTCCTGGATCAGGGTTAGATGCAGGGGGAAGATCATATGCAGATGTGGTGGCATTTGAAGTGAATCTACATAAAGTTATGCCTCGTGCATCATCTGGGCCATCCTATGCACCACCTATAAGTGCTCTAAAACCCACAAGGGTTAATTTAGATCCTAAAATAGTAGATAGAATCTTTGAAAGGGTAGAAATTTTTTCCTCCCAAGCTGTTATTTTTCATTTTCGAGGATTTTGGCCCTCTCTGGCTGATCTACACGACTGGATATCCAAGAATTGGCTGCCACTCATTGAAGACCATGTTGAAATCTTTTAGTGTGTAAAAGGTTTCTTTATTGCTATCTTCCAATGCCCTGAGGACAGAAGGATAATCTTGAGCAACAATGATTTCTTATGGCAGGGTAAATTTCCTCTCATGGCCAAACGGTGGCATAAGGATTTTAATCCACTTACAGAAACCTTTAATAAGTTTCCAATCTGGGTTTGGCTCCCAAATCTTCCAATACATCTATGGCATGAATCAGTTTTTGAAACCATCGAGAATGCTATAGGAGATTTTTTGTCTATGGATAAAAATACTTCGATTGCTTACCATTCGACCTGTGCACGTCTCATGGTTGAAGTGGATGTTTCAAAGGGCCTACCAGAGGTGATTTGTCTGGACTCCCCAAGGGGAACTTGGACACAAATGATGGATTTTGAGGGCATACCTTTTTGGTGTAGAAAATGTCACCTGACGGGTCATATGGCTGCTCGTTGTTTGGCTGGGAATTCAAAGTCCAGACGAACACCTTCTTTGTGGTCTAAGGCTTCCTCAGAACATTACATAGCTAAACAACCTATGGAAGATTTGGCATATTCTAAGAATGAAGATAGCATCCATTTCGAGCTGATGATTAAGGAGGAGTCGCTGGTGAAAGATTCCTTAGTTGGTCCTGTGGTGAATGGGAATAATGATCTTTCAAAGCCAGTTGTTGTGGAGACGTTGGTTTCTCCCCCTGTTTTGGAGGAACTACCTAGGAGCCAGAAAATGGCTTGTATTCATAAGGATTTTGATGAGTCATCTGTATCCCTTAGGCTTAACGGACCATCGTAATTTGAGGAATGGATGACTGAGGCAACAAAGGTAGAGGATGGATGGACTGCTGTTAAGAGGAATAAATCTAAGCCTGTGGCCCCCCCTCTAGATATGAATCTTCATTTGCGTAAAAGGTTAAATAAAAATTAAAAATTTAATTTGTATTAACCTCTTTGTTTGGAGGTTATAGGATGCTGATCCAATCTGGTGACGGTCCGTTCTGTGTAGTGTCGGCGGTTACATATGGTTTGTTCTGCTATTTACAAGTTCCTGTTTAACCTGGTTTGGTTCATACCTATTTTGGGGTTTTTTTGAAACTTTTTTGGGCTTTAAGGATTATCTTTCTTTATTGTACAGGGTTTTGGAGTCCCTTCAAAACCTGCTTTTACCATAATCTAAAACTTATAATGTTATTTCTCTAGAAATCAACATTATATCAGAAAATCATAAATTGTTCATATTCCACATATAACAAAAGCCAATCCAAACATATTTTATGTTCTATATTTAAACTCATAAATACATTAATCTAATGCTTTATATTTAAACATTAAAATATAATAATCAATAATTACACATTGTTATGATAATAAAACTTATATACATAACACAACTGTATGCAATTATATATATATATATATATATATATATATATATATATATATATATATATATATATATATATATATATATATATGAATGGTGTATTTCTTTCCCATTTTGTTTGTCAATCAACAATCATATATAAAATAAACAATTTATATGTACATGTATATTCTTTACATACAAATGTAATACATTACAAATACTTTATTCTTATACATTATACTCATAATATGACATCCATTGTCTTTCATCTTAGAGTATACTGTACACACTCAGTTAACAAATAAAATCCGTACAACCCTTCTTTTAACTAAATAAATTCATATTTTTCTTTATAATTAAGATACATAGAATAATATCAAACACAAATATTAATTTATCCATTAAATGTACCAAATTAATATACCAAATCAATTGATTTAAGTTTTTATAGTTATGTTTAACTCATATGAGTAGTTATAAACACTTAGTCACCTATACCTAACTTGAGTTTTATTTTAAAAATTATACACAACTGGCTACACCCTACTTGGGTTTTATTGAAAAAACTATACATAGATAACCACACCCTACTTGGGTTTCCAATAAACAACACAGACTTGGATAAATGAATTATGAAATTAAACCTATATACTCTTTCTTTTTATTGTCTATTTAAGTATTGTTCTCAAATAAAACACAAATCTAAACTATATATATTACAAAATCATATCTAAACATAAATCCTAATTCATAATTTATAATGAAAAATATACCCTAAACTCTATCATGTATGTATTAAAACATATTTTGGTATTTTCCCATGCTTAAATATAAAATAATAACATATAGTCAGTCATTCACTTATATATACCTGGGTTTTATAATAAGTCTTACACCAAAAGTTTCCCCAAATTCATTATATAATCAATATATTTAATATAGGATTACAATATATGACCAATTATACATAAATATAGTTCAACCACACATTTATAAATTCATTTGAATCTAAGTCACATAAATGCAATCATAACATAATCTTAAGTTTGTTATGCTAATATCTTCATTTCCAAAATGAAATACATATAATTTCCCAATAAAAATTGTCATTTTAAAACTCTGGTATATATATATATATATATATATATATATATATATATATATATATATATATATATATATATATATATATATATATATATATATATATATATATATATATATATATATATATATATATATATATATATATATATATATAGAGAGAGAGAGAGAGAGAGAGAGAGAGATGTGTGTGTGTGTGTGTGTGTGTGTGTTTATATTCCTTAGACTAAACTAAACACACACACACACACACACAAACATATATTTATGTATGTATGTATATATTAACATTTTATACCTAGAATTCTGAATTGGATTATACATAGACAACCATAATGAATATATACAACTAATTCGAATGTATTATCTCAATCCAAAATGTATATATCTAGAAATTATATCTTCCCATAATGAACATATTTTTTTTATTTGAGAGAGAGTTTTATGCAAGAGAATCTACAATAACACCATGGAGGACTAGTTGCAAATGCAAATGAAATTCTAGCATGAAAATTCAAATTTCGGTTTTCCCTCCAAATTGTGTGAGATTTCAAAATTTCACCTTAAGAGTAAATGTAATGGTAAAAAGTGAAAAGTAAAAATTTGAAAAGTGATTGATAGATTGTTGAGGAAATAAATGGGAAATGGTTGAAACTATTTTCAACCTTAGTAAATTATTAAAACTTAAAAATAGTCTTTTGTTGCCTTAAGCCCAATTTGGGCGTAGAAGTTAGAAGGAAAGTTGTTGAAAAGAAAACAAATAAAAATTCATTAAATGAGGAAGAGAAGAGAAGAGAGGATGAGATGGGCGTAGAAGTGAAGAATGACATAGAGGAAAAGCCCTCTCATTCAAGGGAAAGAAGATAGAATGAAGAGAAGAGAAGAGAAACAGTGAGGGAGGACCTCATTCAAGAGATGTTGAAGAAAAGAGAAGGAGAAAATTTGATGTAAGTCAAGATAATGTTCAGATAAGGCTTTGAAATACATGGAACATTGATATTTAATTGTAATTTTCTTATTGATCTATGAAAGAATGAATGTTTTGCTTCATGTGATTATGTTATGAAAATTCTGGTGATAGGCCTATATGTATATGTGTATGTGAATGTGTATGATGGTTTTATATAGAAAAAATGAGAAAAAATAGTTATTTTTTATGTGACAAAAATTTTAATTCAGTATCAATGTGACCAAGGGGTCTTAGAAAGCTTTGAAAGCTTAAGAAGCCTAAACAGGCCTAAACATGGAATTCAAGCCTGTATACTACAGCCCACTGTCTAAGGGAAAACCCACTTATAAATGTTTGAATAAGGTTCATTATGACATGAATACAAGTATATTATAAAAAAATAAACTTAATGGAAGAGAAACCAGGCTTTAAAAACCCCTTTTGATATCCAAAATCTCCCACAATAAGCTCTCGGCCTGTGTGGACAGAAAGTTAGGCCACGGTTGGAAAAATGAGTATATCTCGAGATTTACCAAATGAAAAGTTGTGAGATTTTATGTGTAGATGAAAATTAGAGTTAATAATACAATTAAAGTGTTTTTAGATTGAATGGAGAAATATATAAAAAGTTATGGTCAAAATACAGACCTGTAGTTATAGAACAGTTCAGAAAAATGTGTTCCCAGTCACTAAAAAGGACATAACTCCTAAAATATTAATCCAAATGAATTGATTATTTTTGGAGAAGGTGTATGGGGTTAAAAAATACCCTATAATTTTAACCCTTGAAACATGATATAACACTCCCATAAAAATTAATTAGCTCTCGGCCTCTGACTGTCCAAGGGAAAATCCTGAATTAGCTTCTAGCCCTCAAAACGAGTTTTAATGCTTGAGAAATATTGAAACTTTGGAATATGAAACTTGAAGGTGTTAGAAATATTTTTTAATTGGTTTTAAGGTGATAAAGTATGGATAAGTATGGAAAAGAATAATTTCCAAGTGGATCCTCAGTGTATGTGAAAGGAAGAGCATAGGCCAATATATGAAAAGTAAATTTATCCAAAGATGTACCCTAAAAAATTATTGATTCACCTATAAGAAGGTAATAGGTATCTGTAACTATGATTTATTTGCTTATAAAGTCCATACTTTACTCTGGACAAGGTGTTTTGCACACAAGGAGGGCTAATTAGAACAGGGCATAAAGAAGGAAGTACAATTCTGTACAAAGCAACCTTAGGAGATTTTATAGTATGTTATAGAAGGGCTTAGTGGGTATCCAGAAATGATTTTACTTTCATGATTGAGATAACATATAAGGAGTTATGGCCAATAAATAGGGAAAATAGGGCTACAATGAATGCTTGAATTAAATAGGCCTGTATAAGAAATTAACTCACAATTTGATGGTTTCAAAGCTGTGGAAGATCAGGTTTCATCATTTGGTATCAGAGCTTGAAGCTCTTGAGAATTGGTAACTTGTTGGTTGTGATTTCTAATGAGTTGTTACAGGATTTGGCAAGAGGATCAACAAAACAAGCACTAGAAGACCCTGGGGAGAAAAGGTATGAATAATTTTGATATTTGATTTGAAGTTTATTGTGTTGAGAAGCAATCAAGTGAAGAAGTTTTAGGTTCAAGACAGTCAAGCCATTGAGGCTTAAGAAGAGAAGAAGCCAAGGAAGGCTCAGTGAAGATCCAAGAAGAATCTTGGATAGTTTTCCAAAAGACTAAGGTGAAATAGACTTAGGTGAGGTAAAGGATGGAGTTTGAAGCTTGGAGAGCTCAAAAGTAAGAGAGCACAGTGGATGCTCAAGAAGAATATCCAAAGCAAGGTAAGCTTGGATTTATGATTTGTATTTGATGAAGTGTTGTATAAGAGTTGTTGCATGATTGTGAAAAGGATCAAAAGACTAGGATGCAAAAGGCTTGGGTGAGACAAGGGATCAAGAGACTAGTCAAGGAGAAAAGGCTTGGGTGAATATCTCAGAGATGGAAGTGTTGTTGAATGCACTACAAAGCAACAAGGTACATGAGGGCACCAAGAAGAAAGCAAGCATCAAAGGTATGGATAGTTTTGTAATTGATAAAGAAATTGCTAATTTGAAGAGAGAGTTAGCTAAGATTAAAGATGAATATGAGTCTTGGATGCAGATGGATAAGCAAGCATGGGCATGGCCAATGAGGAGGAGGTTAAAGTGGCCAAGAGATCTCCTAGTGAAAAGGAGAAGAAGGCAAAAGAAGATTGCCATGAAAAGAGAAGCCCATACAGGCTTGAAGAAGATAAGAAGGTTGCCAAGTGAGCAGCAAGAGGAAGAAGTTGTGAAGAAAGTTCTCATTGTGGAGGATAAGAGAAGAGAAGAAAGAAAAGATGAAGTGCCAGGAAGAGCACTTGAGAAGATGAGAGTGTTGATGAAGAGAGCACTCATAGGGACCTTGTGGTCTCTTGTTTTTATTTCTAATATTGTCTTTGCATGGGTAATTGCAGGTATGAACAGCCTTATGAAGGTCAAGAGAAGGGCCTTGGAGAGTGAAGAGATTGGTGCAAGAGAAGACACCAAGTGCAGAAGCGAATGTGTAAGAGAGAGAAGTAAGTTTATTGATGTTGATAAAGAAGAAGAAGAGATGCATTGGTTAATGCATTAGGGAAGTGTTGAAGAATCCATACAAGTGAGAGAAGAGGTAGAAGATGAAGCTGAATTTCATGATGCCATTGAAGGCCAAGAAGAAGAAAGAGAGTAGCCAAGCACAAAGGAAGAGAAAAATTTCTCCATGGAACAAGCTATCAAAGAGGTAAATGAAGCGTTAAGACCTGATTTTGATTGTTATTATGAGCATGAAGCTACTAATGTACAGGTGCAGGAGTTAAGGAAGATGATAGAGCCCTCAAAAAGAGAATTTAAGCATGGGTATGTGATGCCTAAATGGTGGAAGAGCAAAATCCCAAGCAAGAGGAAGTGCTGGTACAAAATCATGGATGCAGGATGCCTACATGGCTTGTGAAGCCAAATGATAAGAAGAAGAATCAGATGTGGCTGCCTAAGAAGGCAAAAAGTGAAGAAGATGTGAGTGTTGAGGCAACAACACCAAGAAGTCAATGGAAGAGGATTGAAGATGATTCAAGTAGCCAAGAGAATGAGGGTAAGAAAGAAAACTTCTCAAGGGATAATGAGGTAGAGTATGAGGATGCAAAGATGAAAGGTAAACAATTTGTTTGTGATGATGTTAAATCCTTTAATGATATTTGCATGAGAAATGAAAGATGGAGAGTGGCTGTAAGGACTAATATGCAGCAAGGAGATACTTCCAAATGGATGGATGATGAGGAAAGGAGAAAGTATACAGTAGAACAAACAATATGGCTTCAAGCAAATATTGAAGAAAGCAAGGAAACACAAGGTAAGAGTGCTTCAATTATATTTGATGAGTCTAATGAAGAGGTTGGTTTATGTGAATACAAGCTAAGAAAAGATGAGATAAGAGGTAAAGGACAAGTAAGCCTTGTGAGTGATCAGCCCAAGTTTGATGAAGAGAATAGTGAGGTAAATGAGATCTCACTAAAGGAAGAGTTGAGAATGTTGAAGGAGCTATTTGGTAATTCAAGAGAGATGAAGGAAGGTACAAGCCATGGTAAAGATAGCAATGGGAAAAGTAAAGCAAGAAAAGAGCAAAGCAAAGAGGCGAGGACAGTGTTGATCAAGGAACAAGAGCATGGAGGCAGCCAAGAGGCTTCATGGCCTCAAATGTTTTCTACTAAGGTGGCTTTGAATGTTTTGTATGCAGGTATGAAGGTTGCTGAAGTGAATGACATACATGAGTCATTGAAGAAGCTCATGAACCAAGAAGAACAACAGGAAGATCTAGAAGACATATATGAAGATGAAGAAGCATGGAAGCAGGAGTTGGCAACTGAGAAAGAGATGAGGAGAAGAACATACCAGAAGAGGAATAACAACAAGATGAAAGACAAAGACTATTTCAAACAAAGACAAGCATTGGTATTGGCAACAAGACCTTGGGATCTAGGCATAGAATGAAGGATAAATCATGGAGGAAGCATGACATTTGAACTAAGGTTCAAATATTTTCTAGAGGGAGAGTATGATGCAGTAGCATCTACAATAGCACCATGGAGGACTAGTTGCAAATGCAAATGAAATTCTACCATGAAAATTCAAATTTTGGTTTTCCCTCCAAATTGTGTGAGATTTAAAAATTTCACCTTAAGAGTAAATGTAATGGTAAAAAGTGAAAATTAAAAAGGTGAAAAGTGATTGTTAGATTGTTGAGGAAATAAAGGGGAAATTGTTGAAACTATTTTCAACCTTCGTAAATTGTTAAAACTTAAAAATAGTCTTTTGTTGCCTTAAGCCCAATTTGGGCATAGAAGTTAGAAGGAAAGTTGTTGAAAAGAAAACAAAGAAAAATTCATTAAAGGAGGAAGAGAATATAAGAGAGGATGAGAGGGGCATAGAAGTGAAGAAGGACAGAGAGGAAAAGCCCTCTCATTCAAGGGAAAGAAGATAAAATGAAGAGAAGAGAAGAGAAACAGTGAGGGAGGACCTCATTCAAGAGATGTTGAAGAAAAGAGAAGGAGGAAAATTGATTTAAGTCAAGATGATGTGCATATAAGGCTTTGAAATCCATGGAACATTGATATTGAATTGTAATTTTCTTATTGATCTATGAAAGAATGAATGTTTTGCTTCATGTGATTATGTTATGAAAATTCTGGTGATAGGCCTATATGTATATGTGTATGTGAATGTGTATGATGGTTTTATATAGAAAAAATGAGAAAAAATAGTTATTTTTTATGTGATAACAAGTTTAATTTAGTATCATTGTGACCAAGAGGTCTTAGAAAGCTTTGAAAGCTTAAGAAGCCTAAACAGGCCTAAACAGGGTATTCAGGCCTGTATACTACAGCCCACTGTCTAAGGGAAAACCCACGTATAAATTTTTGAATAAGGTTAATTATGACATGAATACATGTCTATTATACAAATATAAAATTAAGGGAAGATAAACCAGGCTTTAAAAACCCCTTTTGATATCCAAAATCTCCCACAATAAGCTCTCGGCCTGTGTGGACAAAAAGTTAGGCCACAGTTGGAAAAATGAGTATATCTCAAGATTTACCTAATGAAAAGTTGTGAAATTTTTTGTGTAGATTAAAATTAGAGTTAATAATCCAATTAATGTGGTTTCAGATATAATGGAGAAACCTATAAAAAGTTGTGGTCAAAATACAGACCTGTAGTTCTGGAACAGTTCAGAAAAATGTGTTCCCAGTCACTAAAAAGGACATAACTCCTAAAATATTAATCAAAATGAATTGATTATTTTTGGAGAAGGTTTAGGGGGTTAAAAAATACTATATAAAAGTGATTTTAACCCTTTAAACATGATATAACACTCCCATAAAAATTAATTAGCTCTCGGCCTATGACTGTCCAAGGGAAAATCCTGAATTAGCTTCTAGCCCTCAAAAAGAGTTTTAATGCTTGAAAACTCTTGAAACTTTGGAATATGAACCTTGAATGTGTTATATAAATTTTTTAAGTGGTTTTAAGGTGCTAAAATATGTATAAGTATGGAAAATAACAATTTCCAAGTGGATCCTAGGTGTATGTGAAAGGAAGAGCATAGGCCAATATAGAAAAAGTGAATTTCTCCAAAGAAGTACCATAAAAAATGATTGATTCACCTATAATAAGGTAATGGGTATCTGTAATGATGATTTATTTTCTTATAAAGTCCATAATTTACTCTGGACAAGGTGTTTTGCACACAAGTAGGGCTAATTAGAACATGGCATAAAGAAGGAAGTACAATTCCGTACAAAGCAACCTCAAGAGATTTTATATTATGTTATAGAAGGGCTTAATGGGTATCCATAAATTATTTTACTTTCATGATTGAGATAATATATAAGGAGTTATGGTCAATAAATATGGAAAATAGGGCTACAAGAATGCTTGAATTAAATAGGCCTGTATAAGAAATTAACTCACAATTTGATGGTTTCAGAGCTGTGGAAGATCAGGTTTCATCAGATTTTAGGACAAAATTCCATACTAGCCTAAAATAGTCATGGAAATATATAGATTTTCCCTAAAACCCTTAGGTTAACCTGATTTGAATGTGGGGTTTTATGGAGGCCAAACCTATGATAGGGATCCACATACATTGTAATTATTATAAGACTAAAAAAAATAAACCCAGTAACCAAGTTCAAAAATCTATTCAATTTACACATAGGAATTTAATTACAAAACCTACCTATGAATTTACAAATTCCATGAAAACTAAATAACTTGCTTCTTCCTGTACATGTTCACCTTATTCTCCCTCTATCTCTTCCTCTCTATATCTATGTGTCATCCCATTCACATCCTCAAATCTCTTTTTATTTTTATTTTCCATCAACCTCCTCACCACAATTAATGACCACTTCAACTAACTAAATAAATGCATGAAAATATATCTCAACAAAACTCTTTGTATTTTTATGTTTTCCACCATGCAAATACCCAATAAAATCTATGATCTTCCCAAATTATATTTGAGTCAAATTCAATGAGTGGTTAGTAACCCTAATTACTAAAAACTTATTTTTCCTTTAATTAAAATAATAATTCTATAATCCCAAAAATAATTTCATGTCATTTGACTTAAGTCATTACCTTATCAAATTTAAAAATTGATAAAAACTCAAGTAAAAATTAACATAATCTTCATGCTATGTCATGAAAAGTCCATTGAATTAGTATATTTAACCTTTCATGCAAAGTTAAGCATTCATGTAACATATCAACTATATAGTATGGCAATATGAAATAAATCAAAGACTATTGTTTAATGTTAACATGTCATGCCAAACAAACTTTTTGACACAATGATTTCCAATACATTTAATAATTTAAAATTACATTTAAAATAATGTTATTTATCTTTCAACATTAGAATCAACATATATAAATATCTCATTATAATAATATTTAATTATTATTACCTATAATCATTTAGATCAATAATAATTTAATTCATCTATACCTTTTTAAACCCTGCATAACATCAAAATGTTATACTATATAGCCATTCCAAATAAGGTAGTTATGTAATCATAACATATATAATTTCACTCATTCAACCAAACAATTATGTCAAATAAGATAAGCTATGCATGATCACTAAATTATCAGAATCACTCAATAAAATAAAATAATCATTAATAACAACTAAATTTAATGAATAAAAAAACACAATAGCGATTTAAACATAAAATAAAGCATACTATAACTATCTATCAAACAATACAATCATTAAATATAAATATGGTGTGTGAAAGGGTTTTTGTATTCATTTTTTATCATCCCCTAATGTCTCCATCTAAACCACCCTCTTCGATGATGCTCTCCCTCTATCATACTCTGAGAAAAGAATATATCTTGCATCTACCTCACAAAAATGATTGTAGTTAGCCCAAAACATCAATATATCCATAATATAATGTGGTATAATAATCAAACATGATTATAATATATTGAATATAAAATACTACTAACTCATATCAAACTAATAATGTAAATTAAGAAACACAAATTCTTTCATAATCAATATATGCCATAAAGATTTATCAAATATTAGTTAATCAACTAATCAACCATAATAATCCACATATCAATAGGTTTTTCATTTTAGAGATAATTTAGGATGTGACATCCTTCCCTCCTAAATTTGGCCATCATCTCGATGACATTTATTCAAACAAAAGTTATGAATTAAAAACATTATTCAATATAAAATAATATAATATGAAATAGTAAATCAAGAAAAAAATGTGTAAATAGAGTTTAAACCTCATATTAGTCCTCCCAATTGGCACTATCCTCAAAATATCAGTCCCACATGACCTTGCACTGTGAATCTTGTTTATTACATGAATGAAGTTTTTGAGTGTCAATTCTTCTGATTGGTTCTACCATGACCACCTTGGTGTCTATAACATTCAAAGCATTTCTTTCCAACACATGTGAAAAATCATCAACAAAATTATTAATATATGACAAATGGAAAACATTATTCAAAACATCTAGATTTGGTGGTATTACAAACCTATACACTATAGGATTAAGTACTTCTAAAATCTTGAAGGGTCCCACATATCTCAATGAAAGTTTCACTAACTTTCTAAATTTAATTGATGTTTTTTAGACTTAACACATATAAATATTATCATAAATATAAAATTTCCTAGTTTTTCTCTTCATATCACCATAAATTTTATGTCTATATTTGGCCTTGACTAACTTCTACCTAATTTTCCTAACTTGATCTTCCATTTCTGAAAGCATCCCAAGTCTAAAGACTACCTTGTCTTCTAACTTGTCCTAACTTATTGGTGTTCTACACCTTATTCCATACAATGCCTCAAATATACACATCTTTAATGATGATTGGTATGAGTTTTGTTAGAAAAAACAACCAATAGAAGATACTCTTCCCTCTTGTATTACTAATCCATGTAATACATATGAAGGATATATTCTAAAACTCAATTAACTCACTATGTATGTCCATTAGTTAATGGGTGATAAGTAGTGTTGAAGTTCAATTACATACCCAAATCTAAATTTAGAGTCAACCAAAAGCTATAAGTCATCCTTAGATCTCGATCCAAAATGATCTTATCTACAAATCCATGAAATTGATACACTTACTTCCTAAATATCTTTGCAAGCATAGGTGCATCATCAATCAAGTTGCCCGATATGAAGTGGGATACCTTGGTTAGTTTGTCAACTACTACCAAGATCATGTCATGCCTATTCCATGATAACAAAAAACCTCTGATGAAGTCCATGTTAATAACCCAACACTTCTATTCTAGTATACCATGTGGATACAACAGTCTAGTCAAATGAACATGTTCAACTTTCACACACTAACAATATAGAAAATGAGACACAATATGTTATATCTCTCTTGATTCCTTTCCATAAATAGAGTGGTCTAAGTTTAACCATGATCGTTGTTACTCTTGGATGTGTTGAATAAGGGGCATTATGTAGTTCCTTTAGCATTGTGTTCTTCAAATTCTCTCTATCAGGTACATGTAACCTATTATTATTCTAAAAAAGACCATTCTCTATCTTGAAACCCTTATACCTAGGATTCTAAGAATTCTTAGATAATGATTTCCTAACTTGATCATAAAAATCATCTCCTAGTGATAATTTGATCACTTGGTCTCTGAAAGTACTCCTAAGAGTATCCATGACTACTATGTAGCTTCTACAACTTAGAGCATCAATTACTTAGTTCTCCTTGCCTTTGATATAATTAATATCAAAATCATAATTAGGTAAGAAATCTAGCCATTGCCTTTGATTAGAATTCAAATTCAGTTGGGTGAAGATGTACTTGAGTCTTAAGTTATTAGTCTTGAGTTCAAATGGTTTTTCCAACATATAATGCCTCTAAACTTGTAAAGCATGCATACTTTCCACAAGTTTTAGGTCATGGGGAGCATAATTTACCTCATATGGATTCAATTTCCTTGACTCATAGGCTACCATTGAGCCATCCTGCATAATAACTCCTCCAAATCCATTCCTAGATACATCAATGATCACTAGCAATTGACCATTAAGATAAAAAAAAAAACTATTAACACTAGTGCTGAAGTAAGCCTCCTTTTCAGTTCTTGAAAGGCTACCTCACACTTATCTAACTAGATGAAACTCTGATTCTTGTATTGAAGAGAGGTAATAGGATTAACTATATTATAAAATTTTGGAATGAATTTATTGTAATATCCCACTAATCCCATGAAACTTTTTAACTCATGTACATTCTTGGGATCTAACCACTCCATTATGGCTCTTATCTATAATGGATCCATAGAAAAACCATTTTCTAGGATAATATGCCCTAAATAATTCACCTTATTCTGGTAAATGCACATTTAGACAACTTGACATATAATTTATGCTTATGTAAACATTGCAAAACCAATTCTAGAATTTGCATGTGCTTCTCCTAATACATAGAGTAAATGAGGATGCCATCAAGTAATACTAACAAAAAATGATCTAGGTAATCTATAAACATACTGTTCATAAGATTCATAAATGTTGTTGGAGTATTTGTCAATCCAAATGATAACACTATGAATTTGTAATGCCCATATCAAGTCCTAAATATTGTTTTTGAAATGTCCTCTTCATGAATCATCAACTAGTGATACCCTAATCTAAGATCAATCTTGTAAAAGATTTTTTCTCCTTGCAATTGATCAAATAGATCCTCAATGCATGATAACATATAACAATTCTTGATCATTAATTTATTTAACATCTTGTAGTCTATACAGAAGTGAAGATTACCATCCTTCTTCTTGATGAAGATAACTAGAGAACCCCATGGTGACACACTCAATCAAATTAGATATTTTGATAATAACTCTTTAATTTGTGCCTTTAACTCAACGAATTCATTTTTATAATTCTATACAGTGTGTTAGACTATGGTTCTAATCTAGGTATTATATCAATCAATAAATTAAACTTGTGATTAAGTGGTAATCCTGGTAATTCTTCTAAAAACACATCATGGAAGTTTCTCAAAAAAGGATAATATTCAATAGATGGTTCCTTAGATTCTTCCATTTCATTTATATTAATGATAAATTCTTAACATCCCTTCCTTTGAGATTTATTAAGTTAGATTGTATAAATCTATCTTAGCTTTAACTCCATTCTCTCACCCTAAATTTGTGTCTAATTTATGAAATCATATTGACACTCAACCCTCTTAAAATACTAGTCAAACTTGGCTTTATGATTCTCAATCCAATTGACTTCTAGGACCACATCATATGATCCTAACAATGATGCATACATATCTACGACTGTAGTGAACTTAGTAAAACTAATCTCTTCTTCAACTAGACACTTATCAACTTTGACCTTTGACTCATTCCCATATTATACCAACCTTGTATTTTCCATAATTCTAAGCTTTCTAGATAATTTTATAAGAATTCTTTGAGAAATGAAATATAATGCAGCTCTCATATCATATAAAATAGAAACTAGATGATCAAATAAAATACCTAATAATTCTATGGGTGAATCTTGATACTCAACCTATAGATTGTCAACATTTGCATGAATCCATTACTAAAACATACCTTATTAAGAACCTAAACCCTTGTTATTCAACTTGTCTTGAGAACATTCTTGATCAAAATGGTAACCTTCACAAATAAATCAACCTCTAACTAGTCCTTTCTTCTCGATCTATTAGTTTCCCTTGAAACCATTACCATGTTTTCTATTCATTGAACTACTATTAAACTTAGCATTATGATTCTTGAACTAACCCTTGGAATCTCCACTCCTATGATTCTATTTGTTTTTTCTTGAATTTTTGTTTAGAACTTCCAAATTTCTTTTTGAACTTATCTCTAACTTGGGTAAGAAATTTCAATTTCTATTCCTACTTCACTGCCTTCTTGAACACCTGATCCATATTAGATGGACTATGTACATCTAATTCATATCCAATTTGGGGTTTCAATTCTATGATGAATTTCTTAATTATGAACCTCTCATCTACTTGATACCGAGGTAAATAATTAATAAGCTTAGTGAATTACTCCCATTATTCATTCACCATCAAATCCTCTTGATTAAAATTTTGAAATTCCATAGTATTTTAATTGAAGTACAACTATAGAATCCATCATGACCTAAACACTGTCAAAAACTATTCTTAAGTAGTGGTTGTTGAGTATGGGTTCATCTCAAGCTTCTTGTTTGCCCACCAAGTTATTTCTTCACTAATAAGCTAATAAGCTCCCCAGATTGCTTTCATGACTTCAAAATAATTTTCAATCTCTAAATACTTATTTATTTATGTCAACCATATTATAGCTCTATCTCCCAATATAGTTCCATCAAACTTGGGTGGATTCACCTTTTTCATGTTTCATGCCAATCTACAGTTGCTCAAACTATCACATCCTATGTCACCTCCTCATGCCTTTGTTATTTAAGATATTCCTAGTCATTAGGATGCTTTTTAGGTTCCTCTTGAACATTTTCCTCTTCCTAATAATTCACTTCCTATTCTAGAGCTACAATTTGATCCCTAGTCTCTTTTATGGTCGTAAGGATTAAGTCTAACTTTGTATCTTGCTCAGAGGAAAATTGATTTGGATCAAAAGGGGTTTGGTATTTGAATTAACCTCATCTTTTTGTCTAACAAAAACCATTGTTTTTCCTAATTATTATAATAATAAATTTATATTAGTAGACACATTAAGTCCTAAAGTTTGAGTGTCAGCTCTGATACCATAATGTAACAACCCCACTAATTTTTATTAGAATAAGTTAATATTTTTTATTTAAATTAAATAAACATATTCTATATGTAATCAAAAATTCATCATGTTTTTAAATCAATCCTAACTTGGATAAGATAGATCATACCATACACTTTCAATTGGGGATACATTAGATAATCAAGAACATGACCAATATAAGGATCCATTAGACCTGATTAGGGGATCTCTTATCATAATACACAATGCTAGGGAGGTTTGTAAATCCTACAATCAAGTAAAATCATGCAATAAACATAAGGGAGTCTTATGTTTTGATATCTCACTAAACTAATAATAAATAAAATTAAGTCTAATATAGTGCTCACCCAATCTTGTGGCATAAAGTGGGGGTTATAAATAATAAAATTAAACATGCATAAAGTACATATACTCATGTCAATGTATACAAAATCATAATAAATGGAAAATAATTACAAATTCATATCTATCTACTCTTATAAAGGAGGAACAAAGTTATGAATACTTACCTTTGAAGATGAGCCTGCCGATCCTCAATATCTCCCTTGGCTAAGGTTCTTTGTAAAATGTTGTTATGGTATGTAAGGATGACAAAGACAAATTAGCTCTAGGATACACAACCTATCAATGCATCCAAAATATTTCTCTATAAGACAAGATCCATATATCTAAATAAATTATGAATCCCTAAGTTTGTTCCTCAAGTAGACTGGTGGATAAGTAAATGCACAATAGTTATTACTTCTTCTCTTCTCTAAATAATGGTGAAATGATCTTGTATATATAAGAAGATTTAACCCTGATCCCTTCTAAATTTTTTGGTTGACAGAGTCAACCCAGTTTCCCTAGTACTATTTTTGATAATGAAACATATTGAAAATAAACTACATTAGTAATGTAGGCTAATTGTTAAGACAATATAGGGTTGATACAGTTGACATAGTTATAAAACTACTAAAAGGGGATTTAGGTTAGGGAAAAGATAAATGAAGATGGAAAATTATTAGAGGGTGTAAATATGAGGCTAAGCTTAGGGAAATGATTTTTAGGAGATAAGTGTGTAGATAACAAGTGTTAAAATGGACAATAATCCTATGAAGCACTAATGGTCTACTCACCCCTTAAGGCATGCACTCAGAGAGATTGAGACTCAATGAAACTACAATATAAAGAGCATAAATAATCAATAAAAGTTTTAAAATATTATGTGTATACATATGCTCCACTCTAATCTCATCACATGTCATGTAAGTGTACCATAAGATGGTGTTTTGGGAATAGAACATCATAACACATAACACTGATACTATGTAAAATATAGTAAGGAGTAAATAAGATAAATGAAAGGATAAAATTAAAAAACACATACATTTACTTACATTAGTGCTATATATATATATATATAGAAGTAGACTACAAGTGTAGCGAAGGTGCTCAATATAAAAAAATTAGGTGAAACTATAGAGATTAGTGCAAAAAATAGCCAAAAACCCAAAAAAATAAAATATAGGCATATAATAGTGCAAAAGATTCTTTACGACTTCACAATTCTAAAATATTTTACAATTTGGAAAAATTGTTAGTAGAGGCAAAGATATGAGGGTCTTAGAAGAATTATCAAATTAAGATTGTTAAGGCAAGGTTAGAACCAAAATATTGAGGGAAAATAAAAGACAAAAAATGGAAAATGAATAATAAATGATGGCAAATAAATGGCAAATGATTTAAAATAAATGAAAAATGATTTTAGGACACATTAAATCATATCAAAAATCATGTAAAATATAAATGTCAATTCAAGATAAATATAACAAATATATGGAAGTAAGTGACAAGTAACCCAATGTAAGATAGGCACATTGAACCAAAAATTAGAAAAAAGGAAAGATTGAAAATGAAATATAATGCAATATGGAAGAGAAACATGAATAAGTCATATATAGATAGAAATATGTAATAATTACAAATGTCATATTTAAGATAAGTGACACCTACAAAAATCAAACAAAAACATGATGGATAAGTGAAAATCAAAAGATCTAAAGGATGAAAACTCAAATGTAGTGTTTGTTATAGGATACAATGTAAGAAAACACAACCACATAATGACATGACTAGTATGACAATGAGGTGGTATGGTAAGTATGTGTTGTACGGTAATTTGTGAGGAAATCCAAGTCCTATCCAAGGTCTTAAAATGTAACTCATAAACTATAAACTAAGAGGCCTAATAAGGTAGATGGGGTCAATGATGTGATCTTTTAAAATCAATATCCAACAATGGGAATATAAGGAAAATGTGATTTTAATAAGGAATGTGAGGTAACACATGGGTGATGTGAACATCCTTGGCAAGAATGAGACATAATAGGCAAGTGAGCTAGGCTAGAAACTATCAGCACCAAGGACAAAGGACATTTTGACTAATGAACACAAATCTTGGGCTAACATATGAATTATATAGATAATCCCATGAAGGCTATATGCATGAAAATTAAAATGGACCTACCTTCACATAATATATTCCCTATTCCTTAGGACCCATTATAGAAGAATCGATATAATGTGAAGATTGGGTACTTGCATGAGAAAGTAGGTAGCACTTAAAGTTTTTTTTATTCTCCCTTTCTAATCTACTAGCCTATTGCACCCTAATGGATCTCAACTCTATCATGAGGCCAACTTTGGAGTTTGATATTCAACGAGAAGAAGGAGATGTTCTTTGAATCACATATTTTAGTGTGATTTGACTTTTGAAATTTTTAATGTTGCCTTTTAGATCATTACCTTTTGTTTGTACTTTATGATTTGGCTTTTAACTTGTTTTGAAATTTTTTATTCCTCCTCCATACAAATTTGGAAAACCAAACATGCGTGTAAAAGATGACAGACACAAGAGATATTACACTTGGTCACTAAATAAAAGGACTTAAAGACTAAGGTGTCTAAAGACTACTATACTTACGCACAATTAAGTGTGAAATCTCAAAGTTGATAGATGTGGGCCTCAAATGAAAGGAAATAAGGGAAATATGGGGGTTATGAGAGATTTGTCTATGTAATAAGTGATAAAATAATGTATATTCCTATAGCTGATCATAAGGAGGTGAAATAGTGTTATTAAAAGGGATGGGGATATGCTTATGATATTAATATCACTAGAGAAGCCATGGTAACTTATAATAGATCTAGTATAATCACCCATAAATGTAGTAGTAATCCCAAAAAGAGATTTAAAGATTTTTTAATGGGGTAATTTGTGAGGAACGAAAAGTCCTATCCATGGTCTTACACTACACCTCACAAGGTGAACACCAATGAGGGGAATGATAAATAATGGGGAAAGATAATCATAAAGATTACTAAGGCAAAAGAAAGATGAGATATATAAAAACAAAAATGAAAACAAATTCCAAATGTAATGTGTAAGAAAACCAAAGAACCCAAAGGAAAAAATGATGATATTAAAGTGTGACATAAAGGAGTAAAGTGCACAAAAACAAACAAACATGAGATAAAAAATTAACAATTAAGACCTATGATAACATCTATATAAAAGTTGAGCATGTGAAATACAAGTCTTTAAGTCTTGGAAGGTTTATTGGAGTTGAATATGTTTGTTAGTATGCATTGTAAAATAAGATTGTGCATCATAAAATTCCATAATGGGTAATTGTATGTACGGATGGGCATATCCAGATGCCCCAAAGTCTAAAGGGGCATGTGGATGGGCATCACAATATGACCCAACATGTGAGGTGGTGTGAGGTAACATTGAACAATTAAAATAATTTTCATTGGGTTGGTAGGTGTATTTGGAGATAGGAAAAGGTGTTGGGTTGTTAGATTTTAAGGATGTTAAATGTTGTATAGGATGTGTAGGAGAGGTATGAGGAGTAAAAGGAGGTAAATGAGGACATGTATGATATGCTTTGGAGTAGGAATTTAAACTAGGTATTTTTTTGGTTTATGTGACCAAATATGTTGAGGTTAAATAGATGCAATGATATGTTTAATGTTATTAATTTTAGATATACTTTTATTTAGTGGTGTAGGAAGAAGGATCAAGTGTGGTTTGAAAAAAAATATTGGATGAGGTGGAGGTATGGGATAATTATTTTCGATCATTAGTTAGTTGATTATGATGTGATTATGGTTCTTGAGATTGAATTTAAGAAGATTGGAGATATTATTGATAACATTATTCTATGAGAGTATCAAGATTAAAATGTGGACCAAAAAAGAAAAAAATAAGAAATGGGTGAAGATCATGATAAGACTCATGAGAATGACCTATAGAAGCATGCCACCAACAAAATTTATCAGGATTGTACCATTTTGGAGGAGGTTTAGAAGGATCAAAGCTCATGGGTTTAGAGGGTGGAAATTTCTTCTTAAGTTGTTCTAGACTCAAGGGTGGGTGGGTTGGGTTAAAATTGGATACTATATTTTGAGTTTAAAGAGTCTTGGATGAATCAATGTTATGAAAAAATTATTGAAAAGGTTCTTTAGTAGTTGTTTGAGGTGTTTCAAATTGAGTCATAAGAAAATTTTACCTTTTTGCTTGGTCTAAGGCTTTGTCTAAAGTTTTAGGTGAAAATAGTTGAACTTTATATTAAAGGGGAGATTTAAGAGTAGTAACAAATAGTTTTAAAAGAGTATCATCAGTCATGTTATGGTCCACTTTATGAACAAGAGACTTCCATCATTTGATGAAAGTGTGAGCTGATTCATTAGGAAGTTTCTTAGCAATTATGAAATGGCTATGGTAATTTTTAGGAAGGTCATCATGTTGGAATTACTTCACTAGAAAATTGAATAAATATTCTATTTTTTATGTGGAATGTCTAGGAATTTGGTTGTACCATTCAAGTGCATCACCAACAAAATTTTTGGCTAAGATCTTGGTGGTAGCAAAGGTATTAGTTTGAACCCATTCCTTATATATATTACCAAAAGACTTAAGAAAGATAATAGGGTCCTTAGTCCCATTATATTTGATAGTTGGAGAAATTTTTCCAATATCTATGGATGTAATAAATGGGGCTAAAGGTTCATTTTGAAAATGTTGAAGCATTTTATTATTTATTGAAGGTTGAGGGATTATATTCCCATTATAATCTCTAAGGGGAGATATATTTTTTTATTCTGTTGAAACATGATGACTTGAGGTGGTTGATTATTCATGTTTAATAAATTTTGTTACATGTTAATCATTTTAAAATGATTAGTTATTTGTATGATTTTCATTTGTTGAACTATGTATGCAAGAATTTGAGTTATGCCAATTTATGCATTAGTATTTGAAGGTGGGGTATTAGTGTTAGTGGGAGGGGATTTGGTGGATGATTCCAAACATTGTTATTTGGAGGAGGATTGTGATGAAGAACCTCAACTACATTACATTGTTTAGTGATTGGTTTTGGATTTGGAGAAGATGAATGAAGAAAGTGAATTGTTTCTTCTAAAGTAATAAAATAAGTGAGGTCATGATCTAAATCCTTGATTATGAAATATTATTGACTAAGGTAAGGATAAAAAGATGTCATAATTATGAAATAATACTAGATAACCACACAAGGAGTAGGTGCAAAAGCAAAGAGATAACAAAAGATAGATAACTATATAGAGCCAACTGAGTCAACCTAGTACAGGAAATTGAGGTTGAAAACTATATAGAATCAACATTTTCAACTTAGTACTAGAAATAGAGGCCACAAAATATATATAGTCGATAATGTCAACTTAGTACTAGATATAGAGGCTAAAACTATAAATATTTGATAGTGTCAACCTAGTATTGGAAATTGAGGCTGAAAATTATATAAAGTTGATAGTGTTTACCTAGTACTAGAAGTAGAGGATAAAAATTATATAGAGTCGATAGCGTCGACCTAGTATTGGAAATAGGTGATGAAAAAGTGTAGAGAGTTAATAGGGTTAAACTAATATTGTAGGTAGGGGGAAAATAGATAATATATAAAAGACTGTGTTGATTAGAATGACTATGTACTAAAATAATAAAAATTTAAGTACTTTTGAAATCAAGAAATGAAAGGAAACACACAATAAATTTGGTCAATGAGGTTGATCCAATTGAGGCACACAACACAAAACTTTGCACAAATGCTAGCAATTATAATTTTTTTGTAATAAAATATATAATTGAGAAAAGAGCAAGTAGTCACCTTGGAAAGTAAAATCTTACTAAGTGGTTATCTTGAATGTTGTTATATTATTATAATATGATTATAGATGTGATAGGGATTTGGTTATAACCAAAGAACTAGAAAGTAATCTATGGATGGTTTTAAAACATTTTAGACTAGAAGGGATCTATGTTGGCAATGGTATTGGATTGATATTAGGGCCTACCCCCTCACTTCACACACCACAATAATAAGGTTTTCAAGTGCTTTTCCAATATATACCATTAACCACATGTTTATGCTTATATATAAAACCAAGTTGGATCCCCTCTTGGTGATGAAATCCAAGTAGGTAGGCTTTGGGTAAACAACTATTAAAATGCATTTTAAGATTTTGTGATTTGGTAGTGTGTGCATAAAAGAGAAAATAGTGAAATTAAATGATATATTTAAAAACTACCTATTTAGACTATGTTGTCTATTATAAGCATGCAAGCAATATGAAATTAAAGTGTGAGATAATTACTAGTATATAATTGTTAATTCTATGTTTAAAACATAGTACAGTGTCATTTCAGATGACAATGTATGTAGAAATTATAGAATAGAGTCAACATTATTGCTACTATAATATAGAATCAAGGGTCTAAAAAAGAACTATGTCGACAATGCCAACCTAGTTTTCTAGATAGAATATAAAACTACTTTGATAGGGTTAACCTAGTTGACTGTATAGGGGCAGTTTTAAAGATTGCAAACTATGAAAGATATAATTGTAATGAATAGTATAAATGATAGAAAAGGAGAGAAAGTAACTTTGGTGGGTTATAAGATGCTTAGTATTTTCAAAATTTATGTTTAAGCTTCTTGAGAGTTCTACCAACTAAGTTGACTAGGTTGATGTAGTTTTCTAAAACCCCACTACTGAAGTTTATGAAGAATACTATGTCAACAAAATTGACTTAATTTTTTTTATAAGTATAAAAAATGTATATAGTTGACACAATCAACCTAATAGTCTATTTGGAAGTTTGGAAAATGTATTATGTTGATAGAGTCAACCCAGTAGCTTGTACCTGATGAAACAATTTCACAAATAGAATAGATTCATATTGATGTGAGTGTGTGTTAAACTTATGCAAAAAATTTATAAATATATTGACATTGTCAACCCAATATCATAAATATAGATAACTAAAAATATAAAATGATGAAAAACATTAGATAAAACCTATAAGGGTTAGATTCACATTAGGTTCACCAAAATGTATGTAATTAGAAATTCATCGTGTTTATAAGTCAATCCTAACTCAAAGAATATGGATCATACCATAGACTTACAATTTGAGAAAAAATTGATAATCATGAACATGACCAATATGGGGATCCACTAGACCTAATTAGGGGATCTCTTATCACAATACACAATGCTAGGGAGGGTTCCAAAGCCTTTTGTCAAACACATTCATATAATAACCCTAAGGGAGTCCTATGTTTTGATATCTCACTAAACTAAAAATAAGAAAAGTAAAGTCTAATCTAGTGATCATAAAATATTGTGGAAAAAATTGGGCACTAGAAACAATAAAAGTAAACATGCATAAAATACATATACTCGCGTCAATGTATATATAATCCTATTGCATGAAAGAGAAGTACAAATGCATATTTATCTACTCTTACAAAAGAGGAAACAAATTAGGAATACTTACCTTTGAATATGAACCCATTGAGCCTCAATTTATCCCTTGGAAAAGGTTATTCACAAGAGATTGTTGTGGTATGTAAGGATGACCAATACAAATCAGCTCTAGGCTACACAACCTATCAATGCATTCAAAAGACTTTTCCACAAGATAAGATCTATATGTCCAAAGAAAGTATGAAAACCTAAGATTGATAATTAACTATAGTGGTGGATAATCAAATTTGTAATAGATCTTAATTATTATTCTATTTTATAAATAATGGTGAAATGATCTTTTACACATAGGTAGATTTAACCCTAAGCCCTTCTAAAAGTTTCGATCGATAAGGTTGACCCAGTCGACCTAAAAGCATTTTTGAGAATGAACCATGATAAAAATGAAATAAGTATTGGATAAAGTTTTTTCATTGATGTCAAAGGTAATGATAAAGTGGTGATGTCATTTATAAAGGATGATATCATTAAGTGATAAGAAGGCTTTGTGTGCTTGATAACTGATCCATGTGGTTTGAGTTGTCTTAATCAATGGAGAATGATATGACATGATTGTATGATATTTTTGGGTGTAGTGAGATACTTTTTAATCTATAGGAGTGGTCTTGTAGAATCTCAAGGTGGTTTGGTAACAAGGAATATTAAATAGAGGTCATTACTTTGGCATGGTCATGACTTGTAGAGATAAGATGGAGATAAGATAGACTAGTATGAGCTTGAGATTGAGCATGGTACTTTTGGAACATGTTTATGCTATATAGAGTTATTTCATGACTCTCAAGAGTGAGATATAGTATCAAGGCCTCATTAAGGTATTGATTCTAGGCTTAGCCTTATGAACCTAGGTGGCCTAATAAAGTAGTTTTATTAGGATTGTTGACTAGTGAGATAATGTGAGTTTTGTTCATCATATAAAAAGTTTTATCTAGTGTATCTATGTAGTTAAAAGTAAAGTAATGAAGACAAAGGTATGCAAAAAATGTCTTGGTGATCTCAAGGGTATGCAAACATAGGTAGGCTTGACCAAAGGTGATAGGTTGATCAATTTTAAGTACAAGTTGGAAAATTTGAGTGTTGATAGAGATCTTCTATGTTGTCTTGGAGGTGTATACCAAGTTTTAAGTTGTAAGTTTGTAGTAAAATGCCTAAGAGTGGTTTTGAAGTTTCTTGATTGCGTGGAATTAAGATATGAGAGCTCGAGAAGAATGTTTTGATGATTGTTGGCATGTGTAGACTTTTCATGGTGAGATGATCCTTTTGGCAGAAATATAATATAGACCTGAGAAGTTTTCCCAAGAATTTTTTAGTGGTTTTAGGTACAGAGCTTTATGAACATTCATTAAGAATATAAACTAGTCAAAACCCTCCTATAAACCCTCTTAATGATTTGATTGGAGAAAATGTGCTGTATAGTTCCCATAATGGATTTAAAAATAAATTATTATGATTTTATGTTTATAGGACTCCTCCAGGCACCTCTAGGTGCCAATGGTGTGTTAGGGTAGTGAGTAGAAGGTATGTAAAAGTGCTTATTTATGAAGATCTTGATGCCAAAAATAGGGTTGACTAAGTCAAAACATGAAAATTATTAGAATATTAAGGTAAATAATTTTTATTTATGTCCATAAAGTTATTTTTTCAAGATAAATTTTTTATGTTAATCATTTTTATAAATAAATATGACCTATTACTGGATTACAGATAGTGAAAACATTGAAGGAAAGCAAGCTTGAGTGAGAACCTATTCAGGGATAATGTGTAAGTTATTAGGGATGAATAAAAATTATTTGGGTCCTTATATGAGACATAGTCCTCATCTTACCTTAATTAATTAGTTTTTATGATTCCCATACATAAGCAATAAATATATCTCAAAGTTACTTGTCTATGTGATTGAAAATTGTAAAGGTGTGTGTTATCGAAGTTGATCCATATATTAATTATTTTCCATTAAAAATACATAACTTTTTGATTTGAGTTTATATTAATATTTTTAAGGATCACATGAATTTAAATTCATTGGAATGTAAAATAAGTGTCTACATAAGTGTTAGTGTCATGTTCACTATGACTATGTTTTGGCCCAATTTGACTACTTTAGGTATGTTAGGTGAAATGAAGTGTTTTAAGTACCTTAAAAAGAGGTGATGAATAAAATTTTCATGTTATTATGGTTTGAGACCTGAATTTACCATACAATATTTATGGTATCTTAATATATAGGTTAAGTGATTGAACCATGAAATCCAAAAAGGCTTCTCTAGTTGTGTATGCATAATGTGAGAGTCATCTGAGAGATTGGTCTATTAGACAAATAATTGATGCCAAAAAAAGAGATATAACTGATGGATAATGATATTTATATATTATAAGAACCATTTATGTGTATTATATTTCATAAAAGTGTCATTTAAATCACAAATCACAAGTTATTCTTGACTGTACTTTTGTAGGCTATAGGCAGTGTGAGTGGTTAGTTTGAAGAAGTGAGTTTGAAGTTGTTTGATGTGAGTTGAGAAAAAAATGATTTTGAATATTTAAATTTATTATAAAATGTTAATTATAATTTATTTTAATTACTTTTGTGTTTATATTCAAGTTTGAAGAGACAATATACTTGACTATATTTTAATTGTGTTTGATCATAACTAAGTGAGCTTGTTACAAAGGTGATTTTGGATGATTGGAGCCTTATTTAAGGATTAAAATGGACATGGAGAAGTTTTTTAATAAATTAATGATATATTCATGTTTTTTTTTAAATTTTTTCTTTGATAAAATTTATTTTATGATTCAGTTCTAAGAGACAGACTTTTCTGTACAAGAAGGCCTAAAATGCAAGGAGACCTAATTAATAGGTTTAAGGTATGAAATTGATTTATAGGTATTGATAACCCAATATTATATTATTAGGGAAATAGTAAAGTGATATTTTAAGTTTTTAAAGTATTTTTGGAATCTAAATATGGTCTAAGGAGTTCAAGGGTAATGTGTGCCTTCAAGAATGACTAATTCTATTAAGTCTCTATTAGGCCTAATTGAATTTTAGCCTCTATAGGTTTTAAACGACATATGGAGTGTTTGGTTCTCATATTTAAAATTTTTATGAACATATTGTAAGTTTTATCCATTTTTTTAAAGTATCTTATCCAACCAATATGGGTTAGATTAAGTGTGTGGTATAAAAGCAAGGCCTAATTGGCACATTCGGACTAGTTGAGTGTGAGTGGACTTAAATGAATAAAATAACTCATTTAAGGAGTAGAGGTAGGTAATTTAGGAAAATAAAATAGTTTATAGGATGATTAATTCATATTTTATCAAGTTTATGTATGTGTATGATAGGTTCATTGGACCTAATGAACCTAGAAGAGGCATATTGAGTGAGTAAACCCTAGAGGTTATTTGAGTGATAGTGAAGGGGAAAGAGTGAAAAAAAGGTCATCATCAGTTGAATATTATAAATAGGTATTCAAGATGATAAATATTTCAGGGAATATGATTTGGTTATTTTTTTTCTATGGGTTTGGTGTCTCCTTTCATGTTGGCGCTTGTAGAAGACTACTTGGGTGGGTGCTCAACTGGGTAGGGGTTGGAGCTCCTTGTGAAGCTATTGTTTCACTAAACATTAGATATTGAAATTATCGGATATTATTTCATGTTAATTGTTATTTGAGTTTTATCACCCAAGAGTGTTTCCCAATTATCTCTTGTGTTCTATTATACTCTTGTCTAGTTATTTGCTTATGCATAGATCTCTTATGTGAATGTATGCTTCATGGAATGGTAAATGGAATTGAATGGTAATTGTTGTGAAACTAATTAAGACACCCCTCTTAGTATCTACTTATAATAATTGGTATCAAAGATATACATTTTTTAGGATGCTTGATTGCCTAAAGGTGATCCTAAGTAGTTTAAAGTGTGATTAGGGTAAAATTCATCTCATTTGTAGTGATGGATAAGTTTGTGAAGATCATGATTGAAGTCTACATAATGGTATTGGCAAGGTTGAAGTAGTATCATGTTGAATAAAAATACAAAATCAAACCTAATTTGATAGATAAAATGAATGTAATGACATATTAAGAGAAAGGTATAATTAAGGAACTCTAAGGTGGTTTCTTGGTTAGCTAGAATGATATGTATAGGTATGTGTACATGTCATAAAAGGTAGAGGTCATAAGAGTTGATGATTGGTCCTCAAGACCAATATTTTATTGGTAAAGTTATTGTCCTTGAGTTTTAAAGACTTTATATGTTTCAATGAGTGATTCAATTGTTTCAAAGGTCATAAAAAGATCTTCGGTGTTCTTAAAATGACAATTTCTATGTCATCATAAGTAAAATATATCTATGAGTATGTAGAAGATTATTTATTTGGTTAAATTAAGGAGTATATTGAAGGTTGTAGTGTTCTATATGCATCAAGATGACTTCATTAGGTCTTAGAGGAATGTGATGGCATGTTTTAGATGTCATCTTAGGTTGTTAGTTGTTTTCAATTTATTGTTAGGATTATGAGTGTGTCTATTTTAGAGAATGTTGTTTCAAAAGTTGCCTTTGAGTTTGTGCCTTGTAGATGAGATGTTTCAAAAATGTAGAATGATCTAAGGATCATTTAATGATTATTGATGCTATGAGGAATTACTTTTCCTTATTTTGAAGTTATTCAATCCTTCTTGAAGTGGCCTAATTGATCCAAGAGGATAGAGGTAAGTGAGAAGGAGTGGATCCATGTTGATTAGGACTTCATGAGACCTATTGATAACATGAGGGCTAATGATTCCTTCATAATGATAGTGAATTATTGATTTTTTTTTAAATCATGGAGGAGTCTTATGGATGTTGGTAATGAAGTATTTGACATGGTTTGGTACCTTGGTGAGGGTATTATGAGTCATTGAGTCTCATTACTGGTACATTTAAGAGACTTATTAAAGATGACCTTTTCTAGATGGATCGTGGAGTTAGGGGAGATAAATTAGATAATTTGAGAGGCTTGAAGAGATATGCATGATGTAATGGGGAACATATGTAAGATGTTCAATTTTAAGATGAATTCATGATGGACAAGTCTTGTACAGATGTAATCTTGAGAGAAAAGTCATAAAAGTTGATATGATGACTTGATAAAACTAGGTCATAATTTGTAAAATATATTTAATCTTCATGTATGGACATAGGGAGGTCTTGTGAGATCTATAAGTAAATAGGTCCAAGGATTAGGTAATTAAGAGTGAGTGAGAATTTAAAGACAATATTCCCACTAAAATGAAAATAAGGTACATGTTGTATACATGAATAGCATGATAAATATGTGTATGTCAAATGGGGAATAATTATTCATCCATGTGCATGAAAGGTAAGTGAGTATCTTGAGAACCTAGATTATATTTGAATGCATGCATGATGTTAGGAGGAGCTTAGTTGATATTTAGTCCACTTTGTCATTATTTTCAAAGGAAGATAAGGAGAAAAAGAGGTTACCATCAATTATGAAGGGGGATATTGTTGTCAAAAGTGTTGTCATTGATGTCAAAGATAATGACAAATTAGTGATGTCATTGATGAAGGATGATATCATGAAGTGAAAAGAAGGCCTTGTGTGCTTAATAACTGATCCATATAGTTTTATTTTCATTGATCAATGCAAAATGATATTACAAGCTTGTAATATATTATTAGGTATAGTGAGATGCTTTGTAAGCTATAGGAGTTGTCTTGTAGAAGCTCAAGCTGGTTTAGTAACAAAGAAGATTGAAGAGGGGTCATTACTTTGGCAGGGCCATGTCTTATAAAGACAAGATGGAGATAATACAGAGTAGTATGAGCTTGAGATTGAGTATGGTAATTTTGGATCATGTGTATAAAGTATAAAGTCAGTTCATGACTCTCAAGAGTGAGCTACAATAGCAAGGACTCATTAAGGGCTTGCATCTAGGCTTTGCCTTATAAACCTAGGTAGCCTAATGAAGTAGTTTGAGAAAGATTAGTGAATTGTGAGACAATGTAAGTTTTGTTCATGATATAAATAGTTTTATCTAGTGTATATATATGTAATTATAGGTCAAGTAATGATGATAAAGGTGAATGAATAGTGTCTTGGTGATCTCAAGGGTATGCAATCCTAGTTAAGCCTGAGCAAATGAGATAAGTTGATTGATTATAATTATAATATGGAAAAGGTGAGTGTTTATAGAGATACAATATGTTGAATTTGAGTTTTATACCAAGTTTTAAATCATTAGTTTATATCAAAATTCCTAAGATTGGTTTTGAAGTTTCTTGAGTGCTTATAATGAAAAAATGAGAGTATGAGAAGAAATTTTTGATGATCTTAATCACATGTATACTTTTCATGGTAACATAATAATTTTGAGAGAGATGGAATATCGACATAATAAGGGTTTTCAATCATTTTCAATGGTTTTAGGAGCAGAGGTTTATGAACATTCGTTAAGAATGTAAACTGGTCAAAACTCTCTTAAAACCCCTCTTAATGATACAAATGGATAATATTTGTTGGATAGTGCCCATAATGTATTTAAAAATATTTTTTTATGATTTTATATTGTATATGACTCCTTTAGGAACCTCTAGGTGGAAATGGTGTGTCAGGGTAGTGAGCAAAAGGTACATAAAAGTTCTTTTTGAAGATATTGATACCACAAATAGGGTTGACCAAGTCAATGCATGAAAATTAGTAGAGGATAAAGTTAAAATATTTTTATTGATGTCCATAAATTTATTTTGGTAAGAAAAATCATATGTTTCAATCATTTTTATCAATAAAAATGACCTATCACTAGATTACAAACAATAAAAACAGTAAAGGAAACTAGGCTTGAGTGAGAACCTATTTAGGGATGATGTGCAATTTATTAAGGATGAGTAAAACTGATTTAGGTCATTTTTTATACATATTAATATTTTTACCTTAATTTATTGGTGTTGATGATGCCCATACATAAGAAATAAATTGATCTCAAAATGACATGTCCATGTGAGTGGAAATTGTGAAGGTGTGTGTTTAAGATGTTGATCCATATATTAATTATTTGCTATTAAACATTCATAAATTTGTTATTTCAGTTTATATTAGGATTTTAAAGTATCAAATTAATTAATTTTAAGATCAAATAAGTTTTTTCACAATTTTTATAAGTCATGTTCACTATGACTGTGTTTTGGGCTACTTTGACTACTTCAGGTATGCTAGGTGGAATGAAGTGTTTGAGGTCCCTCGTCAATAGGTGATGCATAAAATGGACATATTTTTGTGGTTTTAGACATAAATTTACCATATAATATTTATTTTATCTGAAGAGATAGGTTAATTTATTCAACCATGAAAGCCAAAAAGGCTTTTCTAGTTGTATATGAATAGTGTGATAGTGGTTTAAGAGATTAGTCTATTAGATGAATGATTGATGACAATAAAAGAGATATAACTAATGTATAATTATATATAGTTATCATAGGAACCCTGAATGTGTATTATATTTCATTAAAGTGTTATTTCAAGTGCAAATAATAAGTTGTTCATGACTGTACTTTTGGAGGCTACAGGCAATCTAAGTGGTCAGTTTGAAGTTGTTTGACCTGAATTAGGGAAAAAAATAGTTTGAATATGCCAATTAAGTCTAAAATTTTCATTATAAGTAATTTTAAGTCTCTTTGTGTTTATATTCATGTTTGGAGAGAAAATACTTGACTATGTTTTTACTTTGTTTGGCCAAAACTAAGTGAGCCTATTACAAAGGTGATTTTGGATGATTGGATCCTAAGTGAAGGATTCCAATGGACATGGAAAGGTTTATGAAGTTATAAAATATCTATTCATGTGTTTTTTAAAGTGTGTTTTTTTATATAAGTGATTGTATGCTTCATCTCTAAGAGACAAACTTTTATGTGTAAGAAGGCCTAAAAGGTGAGAAGACCTAATTGAAAGCTTCAAGGTGTGAAATAGAGTTCCAGGTAGTAAAGACAAAATAAGAGATTGTGATGGATATATTAAAGTTATATTTGAAGTTTTTAAAGCATTTTTGTAAGCTAAATATGGTCTAAGGAGTTAAAGGGTAATGTGTGCCTTAAAGAAGGGCTAATTCTATTAGATCTCTATTAGGCCTAACTGAGTTTTAGCCTATATAGGTTATAACTGACCTATGGAGTATTTTATTACCATATGTAACATATTTATTAACATATTTTAAGTTTTATCCAAGTGGTTTAATGATATTTCCTTATCAAGATGGGCTAGATGAAGTGTGTGGTATAAAGGTAAGGCCTAATTGGCCTATTTGGACTAGTTGAGTATGAGTGGACTTAAGTGAATAAAATAACTCATTAAAGAAGAATATGTATGTAATTAAGGACCATAGGATATTTTTATGATCATTCATGCATATATAATCAATTTGGTGTAAGTGGATGACTAGGTTATTGGACTTAATGAGCATATAAAATGCATATTGAGTAAGTGAGCCGTATAGGCTACTTGAGTGAGAGTGAAGCAGAAAGAGTGAAATTAAAGGAGCTCAACATCAATTGAATATTATAAAAAAATTAAATACTATCATGAGTTAAATTTATTTGAGTTAGTTCTTTGTTACCTAGGGGATTGGATCCTCCTTGTAAATTAGATCTTGAAGAAGACTACTTGTGTGGGTGCTCAACTAGGTATGGGTTAGAGCTCCTTGTGAAGTTGGTGTTTCACTAAACATTGGATCTTGAAATTATAAGATATTATTCCATGTGCATGGTTTAGTGGGTTTTATCTCCCATGATGGTTTCCCACATATCTCTTATGTTCTCTTATATGCTTGTGTAGTTATTTTCTTGTGCATTAATCTCTTATGTGAATGTATGCTTCATGGAATGGTAAATGGAATTGAATGGTAATTATTTTGAAACTTAATCACCCCACCCATCATTATCTACTTTTCACACTAAGACATCAATGTAGACTGATTTTCAAAATAATACAAGGTCGACACAACTGACATAGTTATAAAACTACTGAAAGGGGATTCATGTTAGGGAAAGGCTAATTGAAGATGGAAAATGACTAGATGATGGTGAAAATAGGAGGATAATCTTAGGAAAATGTTTTTTATGAGATAAGTGTGTATATAACAAGTGGGAAAAGGGATAATAATCATGAAAAACACTAATGGTCTGCACACCCCTTTCCTAATGTGCCCCTTAAGGCATGCACTAAGAGAGATTGAGACTCGATGGGTTCTTGCAAGATAAAGAGCATTAGTAATCAATAAAATTTTGAAAATATTGTGTATACATATTTAACATATGGATTTAAACATGAAAAATCTAACTAGTTATCTTTAACTAACTTTATTAATTTAGTTAACTAAAAATGTTATAGCTAATCTATTTAGCTAAGGACCACAATGTAAAAATATAAAAATCATGATTAATACTAAAACAATAATAAATACTTCATATCATCATAAATGAATTAGTACAAATTTAGCCACAATTGATACAAAATTATAGATAATGTTGTATAAGTATAATGTATAAATGTTATAATTTTTAGAAATACATAAAAATATCTCAAATGATAAAACATGATACAAAGCTCCTTTGAGCAAAGTATACATGACTCAAGTATCAATATGTAATCTCAAGTGTAGTCTCAAGTATATTACTCCAGCTTGGAGGTAGAGAATCATCCAAACACATTTTTCACACCAACGATGGAGCATATATCCCCCACACTATCTTTCAAACAAGGGGATGGCTCTCCTTTCATGGATCAATAGATAATCATGGTGCAGGAATCTAGAGTAACAAACTAGAACTCATGTTTTGAAGAACTGTAATACATAATGTGTACCATAAATAAATCCATTATAATATGATATCACATAAATATGAAAATTATATCAACATATGAAATGAAAATGTTTATAAAACATTACTTTGGCCAAAGTTTTCAATTATAAATTATTTCTAAGATCAGTTAAATTCATACACACCACTCGATCTAATTACACCTCATCTTGCATTGATGACACTAATCAATCTATTGGAATCCATCCACTACTTAATTAGGGTCATGAATGTGAGATTAATTATAAATAAATAATAATATTAAAACAAATAGATTCATAAAAACATTTCCCCTTAGCAAATAACAATTATGCTAAGTACAAAAATATCACATACATTCATTTCGTCTGTGAATTGAAGTGAAATGAATCCACTCATCTATTTTATTATATATAATAAACAAAATCCAAAAATATTCTTAAACATACCATCTGGGTATGATCACATCAAAATTTTGAGTTACCTATAATAATAAGTAACTTATAATATTATTTCCCCATGAATCAACATTATATCATAGGCTCATAAATTTTTCATATTCCACATATAATAAAATTTAGTCCAAACATATTGTATGTTTTGTATTTAAACTCATAATTACATTAATATAATGTTTTATATTTAAACATTAGAAGATAGAAATCATCAATTACACACTATTATTATAATAACACTTATATACATAACACACACACACACACACACACACACACACACACACGAATGATGTATTTATTTCCTATTTTGCTTCTCAATCAATAATAATATAAAACAAACCATTTATATGTATATGTTTTTTCTTTACATATAAATTTAATACATTATAGATACCTTTTTTTATATAGTATAATCCTAAGATGATATCCACTCTCTTTCATCTTAGAGTATTTTGTATACACTCAGTAAATTTTAGTTAAGAAACAAAGTCCCCATAACCCTTGTTTTAACTAAATAAATTCCAATTTTCCTTCCAAATAAAGATACATAGAATACTATCAAACATAGTTATTCATGTATCCATTAAATATATCAAATCAATATACCAAATCAATAGATTTTCCAATTAAATTTAATTCATATGAGCAATTAGAAATAATTAGCCACCTATACCTACCTTGGAGTTTTATTATAACAAGTATACATATCCAACCACACCCTACTCAGGTTTTCAATAAATGACATAGACTTGACCAAATGAAATATGCAATTAAACCCATAAACTTTGTATTTTTATTTTATATTTAAGTCTCTTTGTCAAATAAAATACAAATATAAACTTTATATAATACAAAATCATATTTAAAAAAAAAAAATTAGTTCATAATTTACAATGAAAACAATCCTCTAAACTTTGCCATGTATGTATTAAAACATATTCTAGTATTTTCACATGCTTAAAGATAAACAATAATCTACATTCAATCATTCACCTACATGTACCTAGGTCTTATAATAAGTCTTACACCTAAATTTTCCCAAATTTAGTTATAATTAAAATGCATAATACAAGATTACAATATATATCTGAGAGTATATAACTATAAATCAAACCTAAATTTATAAATGGTTTTGAACCTAATCCACACAAATTCAAACGAAATAGAATCTTAAGTTTTCTGTGTAAGTATCTTTATTTCTCAAATTAAATACATATATTTTCTAGCTAAAGCCTATCATTTTAAAACACTAGTGTATATATGTGTGCGTGCGTGAGTGTGTGCATGTGTGTGTGTGTGTGTGTGTGTGTGTGTGTGTGTGTGTGTGTGTGTGTGTGTGTGTGTGTGTGTGTGTGTGTGTGTGTGTGTGTGTGTGTGTGTGTGTGTGTGTGTGTGTGTGTGTGTGTGTGTGTGTGTGTGTGTGTGTGTGTGGGTGTGTGTGTGTGTGTGTAGGGTTCAATCTAATGAATATAAACACACACACACACACACACACACACACACACACACACACACACACACTTGTATGTGTGTATGTGTATATCCACATTTTATACCTAAAAGTCTAAATTAAATTATACTTAAACATACTTAGAATGAATGTATATAACTTATTTGAATATATTATCTCGATCTAAAATGTATATATGCAACAAGTATAGCTTCCCATAATGAATAAAGTTTTTAAAATTGAGGGAGAGTTTAGGACAGAATTCCATACTAGCCTAAAATAGTCATGGCAATCTATGTGTTTTCCATAAAACCCTTAGGTTACCTTAAGTCAAATGTGGGGTTATATGGAGGCTGATCTTTCTAAAGGGATCCACATAAAACCAAAATATTATAAGATTAAATTAAATAAACTCAGTAACCAAATTTGAAAAACCATTCAATTTACACATAGTAATTTAAATACAAAACCTACCTATGAATTTATGAATGCTAATAAATTCAAACAACTTCCTTCCTCCTACACTTTTTAACCTTATTCTCCCTCTGTCTCTTCCTCTCTATATTTGTGTGCCATCTTATTCAAAACACTCGTTATATTATTATTATTATTGTTTTCCATCAACCTCCTTTCCACCATTAACATCCACTTCAGCTGAGTAAATAAATGCATGCAAAATAGCTCAATAAAAATGCCTAAATATTTTCATTCACCACCATGCAAATACCTAGTAAACTCAATGATTTTCCCCAAAGATGATTAACTCAAATTCAATGATTGGTTAGTAACCCTAATCATTTGAAACTTCTTTTTCCTTTAATTAAAATAATCATTTTATAATCCCAAAAATAATTTCATGCCATTTGATTTAAGTAATTACCTCATTGACTTAAAAAACTAACAAACAATCAAATAAACAATTATATAACCTTCATATTATTCCATGCAATGTCCATTGACATAGTTGATTCAACCTTCCATGCAAAGTCAACCATTCATGTAAAATACCAACTATATAGTAAGTAAATATGAAATAAATCAAAGACTATTATTTAATGTTAACATTCCATCCCAAACAGACTTTGAAACACAATGATCTCCAATACATTTAATCATTTACAATGACATTTAAAATAATGTTATTTATCATAAAACATTAGAATAAACATATATAAATTTCTCGTTATAATAATATTTAATTATTATTACTTATATCATTTAGATCAATAACAATGTAATCCATCTATATCTTTTTAATGCCTACATAACATCAAAACACTATACTATAAAATAATTCCAATTAATGTAGTAAGGTAGCCATAACCTATATAATTTTACTCATTCAGAAAAATAATTATGTCAAACAAGATAAGCTACACATGATAACTAAATTAGAGAAATCACTCAAACAAAAACCATAATCATTAATATAAACTAAATTTAATGAAAACATAAAAAATTATAGTAGTCATTTAAATGTAAAACAAAGCATACTATAACTATCTATCAAATAATACAATCATGAAATACAAATGTGGTGTGTAAAAGGGTTTCTACATTCATTTTCTATTTTCCCCAAATGTATCCATATAAACCACCCTCTATGATGATTCTCTCCCTCTATCACACTCTAAGGGATGAATTTATGGGAAGAATCTATCCTGCATCCACCTCAAAATAATTAAGATATGACAATAATTTCATGTGTTTCCATATTTAAAAATATTATAGGTTGGTATTCACCAGTAAGTGCATGCAATTTTTGATCCCTATGTCCATCCCTTATTTTTGCTATGCTAATTTGATCTTGTACCTAGTTGTTCATGTCCTTGAATTATCTAATAATAAATTTCATATTTTATATCTCCTAATATACAATAGATATCTTCTCATTTTTTGATTCATTACCAGCTAAAACTCTTTGGACATTACTTTTATAAGCCATTTTGATTCTACTTACACAGAGTTAGTCTATTTTTGGGAATTTGATTTTATGATTTTTAACTAATCAGTGTTATATCATGCATAGATAGAAAAAGTTTATGAGCTAACCTAGTTTATATTCTACAATGAAAGGTGGGAATTTATGATATTTAACCCCATTTGTGCAAAAAGGAAAATTACTCTAGAAAATTTGTAAATTAAACTAGGAAAGATGGAAATTTAATCTATGAATGCATGAAATGTAATTCAATATTCTCAAGATACCAATACTTGATACTTTTCTTGAAAAAGACACTAGAATGATGAGTAAAAAAAACTACCCACCTAAACTAATTCACTCATGTTTAACCTAACAAAGCTACTATAGGCCAATTTTGGCCCACATACCAAGATTTTGCCTAGATATATTAACTAAGTAGTTTATTGATTGAGTTAATGATCAAATGACTTGATAAAGTGAATAATATGGATGAGACCATCATGAACACATCATGCAAAAATGAATAGATCAGTCTGGTTGCACATTTGATATATGCACTTGCAAAGCCTTTGAGGCCAAAATATTGCATAAACATGATTTCATGCCTATATCATGCTCTACAAATTTTGTATCTTGATGAGCTTGCTATCTCAATATATAGGTCCTTATATTTGAATAACAAATCTGGGATGGGCACATAGATGTCAAATTTGATCTACTCCAAATAGCTATTTAAATTCAAAGTTCCCAAGATTGAATGCATCAATGATAAGTGTCAAGATATTGGGTACCTGAATAGAGATATAATGGTGCATGATGACTAAAAAGGCTTGTGTGCTCAAATATATCAATAGTATACATTCGATCATATAAAATTGGATCAATGACAAGTGGAGGTCAAAAGGTTAGTAGATCCTAAGAGTAAATGCATGGGTGATAAGTGTCACAACCACATTAAACTAGTAAAAGATCAATGGTATGTGTTTAAGTCATGGAAAGGGATATTAATAGTGTGTATAAGGTTAAGAAGTTAATAATGCTTAGGATGAAAATGAGGATAACACTTGGCATAACTATAAGAACCAATTGTTGGCCACATTTGTCCTACATAGATAACTTCCTTCGAAATGGTTTGCGCAAGTGAACCAAGTTATGGATAGAATGAGTGGTCAAAAGATCACCCATATATTACAAAGGTTTTGAAACACATTAAACTTACTTGAAGTGCATTTTTTCAATTTCTAAGGGATAAGTCTATAAAGAAAGGTAAAGGGTCTAAGTAGGTTCTCATGGTGATCAAAACCATTCTAAGTCATGGAACAAGTCTACACAAGCTTCAATTTTTCATAGTTCATTCAATATTTCAAGGATTCACTATTCGGGTAAGTTGCACAAGTCCAAAAGAGCCTATGAGCTAAAAGCTAAGTGAAAACCCTTTATTTTACTAGGTCCTTACTTCAAAAAAAATTTAGGCTTTTATTTTGGCTAAGTGTTAATTATTTTGGAGAAAATGTTTTGGGATTTTTGCCTAAGTATAGGGAATTATTTCAAACATTTTATCCAAAAAAAAATTCTTGAAGACCCAAAAATTCTTTTAGACATTTTGTCCTTAGCAAAAATCCTGACAACCTAAATTGTTTTGGGAGAATTGTTTCAAGAAAATATTCTACAAAAAAGATAAGTCCAAATAATTTTATGAAATTTTTCCTATGATAATTTTCCTGAAGACCTCATTATCTCAGACATTTTCTTTTTAAGCATAAGTTTAAAAGATTAATTCTTTTAGGGAAGTTGTTTTGCATAAATCCCACAATAAAAGGAAAAAGGTATATTTTATTTTGGGGAAATTATCTTGAAGACAAAATCTCAAAGTCATTTTTGTAAAATAATTTATCTAGTACAAAAAGGTTGAAATGATATTTTGATACATATGCCCAATGCAAAATCTTCAATATAATTCTTTTAGGGAATTTGTTTGATCCAAGCCTTCAAATTTGATCTAATAAGTATGACATTTACATAAGTGTCAAAATCAAGATCAGTAATTAGTCATTTGAGTTCAAAAGCAAGATGGGATTACAGATGTTAGTGATGGTCATATGGACATCATTTGATGGTCATGTGAACATCAAATTCAAGCCATCGAAAATAAGCATTAAAATTCAAATATCTAAATGACAGTCATGTGAACACCAAATATGTTCATATGGACATCAAAGAAAGGCATACAAATGTTAAATTTAAGCCCCATGGAATAATCATTTGGATTCAAAAGGAAGGATCAATATATAGGAAATCTAATGATGAGTAGGTAAAGATGGGTCAATGGGTCCAAGAAGATCTAATTGAGTGTGTTTGACCATACAAAGGTAGATCAATGATGAGAGCAAGGTTGGAAAATTAAAAGAGCTCAAATTAAATGCAAAGCCACCACATGGCACAAATGTGGAAGTAGATAGGTTGACAATGGATCCTAAGTATAATTATGGGGCTACTAAGTGGCATTAGCTTGAATAGAGTTGACAAGTCAAAGATAGATCCAAGCGCTTTTGTTAACCCACAACATGAAGTTCTAATGATGTAAGAGAGATTAAATAGGTTAATTAGATGATTTGGTTTTTGATAGATAATAATAAAAGGGGGTAAGCCTAAGACTTTTTGATGGAGGTCAAATGGATAGTTTTCAACCCAAGTGAGCATGTATAAATAGAACCGAGGTTGAACATGATCTAGGCTAGACCAGGAGTAGATATTTTGGGATCTAAAAGTACTATTAAGACTATTTATAGTTAGAATAGGTCCTTTTTGACGTAATATAGATCATGGTGGGATCATATCTGATCATATGCTATAGATATGTCCAAGTGGATGTATCAACAATAGGAAAACCAATAATTTAAATTGGTTATCAACCTATAGTAGTCCTAGGTTCACATTTCAAAGTAGAGGTAGATATATGTAATTAATGGATGAGCATCCCAAACCATAATCTTAGATACTAAAATCAAACATGAGCATCTTCTTAAATATTAATACCTTACCCTTATAAAAATGACTTTAATATGGAGGAGATCAAGAAGGTTCATGTGATATCTAAGATTTTTTCCTACAACTCATCTTTATTTTCATATTTTCGATCACACCAAAAAAGGATTGAATGACATTAATGTAGGATTAGGCTCAAGGAAGATTGTGGTTATAGTTTTTCTAAATGGTATAGACTCATTAATGATCTTTTCAGCACCAATTTTTTCTCTTCCCCTTGTTCTTCCTATAAATACTAGTTTTGAGCTCTTGTTTTGGATCCCTGGGTTAGGGATAGCAAATCTCTACCAAAATCATTTTTTAATGCTCTCTTTAATAAATATAAGATAGTTTTAACATTTTAGTTGAATGCTAAGTGTGTTTCATTGAATTTTGTTGTATAGAGTGTATGTTTCTATTGATCATTAGTATGTTCTTCATGCACCTTGCTTCAATTCTATTGGTTTTTTATAGGTTGTGTGAAGTGTTAGCTAGTGATGTCCCTCTTGAAGTGTCATGAGTCCATAGTGTCTTATATAGAGCTATCCCTTTTTTCATTCAAGTCATAGGTATATTTTCAACCTCCATACAAAATACTCATGTTGGTAACCTTGTCATAGAATGTGACTAGTTCTTGTCTTGATTGAATTCATTAGTAGTCATAGAAGCGTCTAAGTTGAAAGTAGATTACTAAAAAATTGGTGTATCACCACATTTATCATAGATTTTAATTTATGTATTTATTTCCCTTTTCATATTAATAGCACAAGTTTATTATAAGAGGCTATATTTTTATATCTGAGGATCTAGCCTCATTAAAAATCCTAGAGGTTTAACCCAAGTTTTGGTAACCCACATCCTGAGGTCATTCCCATGTTAGGCTAGGATTGAGTAAAAGGACCCAAACACTCCCTTGTTTATCTAGGGTGAAATCTAAGACCAAAATAGCTCTAGCACACCTAGTGGGATTAGTAGAATAAAAATCTAAAGAATTGGTGTTATCTTTAGCTAACAAGTCTAGCCAACACTCAACAAGAGCACCTAGTGACTCTGAACATCTCTGGTGTGTAAAATTTGGCCTCTTCCCTACATGAAAATGGGAAAAAGATCATCTACAAGGGGTATTGACTTCCATTTTAGTGAGCTTATGGTGCCTTCAAGAATAAGCAGAGTAAAAGCATCCTTGTCCCATATTAAAAGGCACAACATAAGCTAGTCACCCCACAGGGCACAATCTATGCTATCATTCAGAAGGTTATATTCTAGGCAAGGCCTATTTCCCATTTCATTCATAATATTTTCAAGAAATCAAGATTTTATACCATTTGATGGGGATCCATCTTAACATTTATCAATATGGTGATATCCCTACTACCTCTTTAAAGAGTCTACTATACATTATAGGATAAAACTCTACCACTCTTATAGATCACATTAATGACATTACAAACCTTTGTGTAGTATATCACATTACATAAGATAATGTAGCCATGAGACTACTAACCACATCCTTGAATGTCAAAGCCATATAATGGTATAGAGGTTTAACTCCTACCTCAGTCAATATCTATGATGAGTTTGGTGAGTGTCTATGTAAACACTTTGAGGATATAAGTGACCATATTTCACTTGTAGAATATATTTCCTCAATAAGGAGGGCACCCAAAAAATATATGGTTGATTTCAACTATAGATTCCAAAATACTTGGGATAGGATTCCTGTCATCATTAAGCCCACACCCAATTACACTTTGCTTTACTATTTGAGATCATTGAATTCAGACATTGCAGTCATGATCCAATCTATGGGTGGGATAATTCTACCTAGGGAGTATGAGATAGATATAAGAGAAGAAAACTATTTTATACAAGTAGGGAAACTCATGACAAGACCTCTCATACCACTTTTTCTTGAACATCAACTAACCCCACCTATCATTGTTCCACTTCCCAATCCAAACAACTAATCCCAACCTAATGATGGCAAAGATTGAGAGATTGATAAAGACACAAAAAAATAATCTAGTGGCTCTAGAGAGATATAAGTAGACTTAATATAGGCCATACTCATACCAAGGCCAACTTACTCAAGGTAGATCTTATAATAGCTACAACCCTACAACTATAAGTAGCTCAACAGCCTTGGTCCCTACACAAAACAATCTTGTATAAGAGGGTCAATGAAAATCATGAAAATAGTATAATGAGATAGGGATGGTTATAAGTGAGGGAAGGTATCAATACCTTGGTTGGTAGTGTGTTCCTTCATTCCCAAGCCATAACACCATGCCTCCTCCACCATAAGGTCCTATAATAAATCAAGGTAATATTATTACCATGTCATCATCAAAAGCTCAAATTTAACAAGAAGGAAGCATGGGAAATAAACCAACTAACACCATGTGTATGAACTTTTAAGAAGGGGATCATATGTTTGAACATGTAGCAGAAAACATGGGACAAAATACACAAAGTCTAGATGGACTAGTTACAACCCATATAAGGGCTAAGAAGAGAATGTTAGAGGATAATTTGGGGTAGACTATGAATTATTTAACACCTCCAAAAACTAGTCAAAATCCTATCACTTCAAATACATCTACTAATGTTCTTTCAACTCAATAAGTACCTTAACATTAGAGACAACAATAGAAGTCTCCTTTTGTTCCTCATGTCACTTAAGTGCAAAGTGATGCTTCTACTTCCAAGGTTTCGTCCAAAGGTACTATTTTTCCTATCAATATTATGGATCATATGAGAAAGGATAATTTCACTATGTATATTTATGATACTCTTTCTATTTTGGGGTAGAAATAAATCCTTTAGTAAGATCTCTTTAAGCATTCTCATGTGAATGATCTAGCTAAAAAGGTGAACATTATATTCACAAATAGTAGTTAGTGTTGTCCTAGTTAGGTTACTAATAATGTTCTTAATCAAATTAAAGTTAAAAATATTGTTCATCCCCACAAGGTTTTCAATCTCCTTCCATTCTATTTATCAACCATCATAAGAGATTGCTTAGTGTTGACCACATTTGACCCTACAGGTCAATTTAGGACCCATATAGGTAAAAACATGATCTTTAGATGTTTTAGGGGTATAATATTATTTAATAGGGTATTTTATATTCTATTTTATGTAATTTAATGCCTTTTTAGTCTTAGTCATGGTCTGATTAGTTTATATGTCATTTTGAGTCAGTAGATTTTAGGGGTCATAAATGAAAGTTTCATAATTTTCAATGTTTCCAAGTGTCTTAATTTAATTTAAAACATCCAGAAAGTCATATTAGCTATTATCAATGTTAGTCCCATCTAAATATTTCAGGTTATCAAACTAAAATTTAGGAAACCAATTGAAAAAGGAGGAATTCGGCACTTGTATGGCCCATAAGAGAGTGTGACACAGGGGAGAAGGTCATGTAATGTATCTTAATCTTAAAAAAACTAATATAGTTTATTTACATGATTTTTAAGTGGTAAAAAATGTCCAAAACCATTTTTCTCCTTCTTCACCCTTTTAGACACACAAAAATGGTCAGTAGGTTCATACTTGTTACGGCCAGTAGAAGAGGTTTCAGACCAAACCCCTAATGGGGGTGATATTAAACTTATAGAGATTAATTTTAATAATAATTTTTAAAATATTAGTGAAATATGATTTATGAATCATCTGTCACAAGTTGACTATGTTTTTTTGTTCACTATTTCCTACACCCTATAGGTTTTTCTCTAATTTTTATAAGTAAATACAATCTATCTAGTGATGTTGATTCTATATGATGTTTTATCTCTCATAAAATTATCTCCATGCTTGGTTTCATGTTTCATAGTGTTTATATAGGCAAGTCATCTCATATTGTAGGAAGGTGTCACCATGTGAAGTCTCAGTCAAAGTTTTCCTTGTTTATAGAATGTTTGGTTCTCTACAAAGGTCTCATATGAATGGAATATGATGTTTCCAATGTAGAAATTCCATAATTATTTACACCTTACATTTTTGGTTTCATCACATTAGGATTTAATCAAACTTGTAGTTTTATCATACTCACAGCCAACTCTTTACCCACTTTCAATAGTAGTCATGTATGTGAAGCTTGCCTAGGTTGTTAATGGAGTTATAATGAAGATATATCAAATTTTTCAAGTCATAAATATTTTAACTGATTCCATTTTAATGTTTGAATAATATGTAAGATTTATTACAAGTCCATTTACTACATAAACTGGTCACTAGCCACCATTACTTACTTCGTAACAGGTGCTTGAAAGAGGACATCACATTGAAATAGAGTTTTGAGACTGGTCTCAAGATACCCATAGGGAAAAACATACATTTGAGGAATTGGTAATGAACTTAATTATGTTCATGAGACCATTCATCTATACACACTTTTCCACTTCTATCCACTGCCTACATACAACTCAAATACACCTACAAGAGCCTATTTTTGATGATGTCATGATGACATGGGAGATTTGATACGTGTTTCAAACTTTTAGAGTGCTAAGACCAAATTTTAACACTTTTTGAGGGAATTTAATTGATCATAAACATATATATCTTTCATACTACCCAAATTTTCTTACTTCTTGTATACATGTAAATGCCCACCTATAGGTGGTACGACAGAAAGCTAAAGAGTCATTTATAGCATTGAAAAAAGTGATGGAACCTTCCTTGGAATCCTATTATGTGGTTTAGATTATGATAAAACCTACTTGAGGTGTCAAATTGACAAATGTAAGTGTAGATCACCTTCAAAGATTAGATGATTGAGTTTAAGGACATTTTCCCTAAAAAGTGAAAGCAGAGGTTTGGGCCATTTTATGGATATCTTATAACAAGGATATCAAGAGATTTTGAAACATATAAATGTCTATGACTTATATCCTATATTAAATATAATACCTATACAAAATATGGATTCAAGAGGATTAATGGAGGGTGGTTTTTGGAAGGCTCAAAGTTACCCATTTGAACAATGAGTTTCTCTATTATCATCTACATGTTTTGAATTTAATGTGACCTTGATATCCTAAAGTGAAAACAAGGAATATTCCCATGTTTAGAAGAACTTATTTGGTGAAGTTAATATAAATGGGCATATATACCATCAATAAGAGTTAATTGGTGGTGTTTTAATGTCTAATAAACATGTATAGGTGTCCCATCATGTAAGAATACTCACCTATAGCTAATTGTAGAAGCACATAGTCCATGATATAAGATTTAATTTAGAATTATCAAGGTTACATGATGGGATATGATCCAAGATGTATCATGAGATCCAAGGGTGATGTGTAGCCTATTACAATAGGAATCTTCACCTATAAGATGTCACTCTTTCCAACATAGTTGACTATGTTTGATCATGATAGACAGTGAGCAAGTTTGAAGTTGTGAGTGTGGGTATAGCATAAGGATGATTAAAAATAGGAAAAATTAAGTATATTATGATCATAATGGACTATAATTTTATCTTTATACAATGTCTCAATTTTAAAATAGGCAAAGCAACCTATCTGTACTCCAAAGCAAAGTTGTAGTCAAGAAGTGCATACAGTCTTGTGAGTTCAAGGTATAGGTGAGGGGTATGTAGTAGGTTAATGCAATGAAAAATATTATAACATATCCACAATTATTTTTATTCAATTTTTTTTCCTAACCAATGGAAATCATGAATAAAATAGATTCTATGGTGCAACATATAACTCACATGTGTTAACCCTTAATACAGATTGCCCTTTCACAGTCTATTTTGGAACTTAGGAGAGTTGGAAGGTCAAATGAGATGAAAAATGATAATTTTTTTTTTATAATTTCCTCACCACTATGGGAAAATACTACACCATTTATTTTTTCTAATATAATAAAGGAAGTTCCCTCTATTTTGTCTCAGACAGAGGGCACTCCCTTTGTGAACAAAGCCCACATTTTTGGAGAAGGAAGGTGAAAACGGTGGAATAGAAGCTAAATAAACATTATGAAAAAGTTTGGAAAGATGAATCACACCTAATAAAACATGTAAAACCAATAACTTAAGGGATAATCCTAACAAGGAGGTCTAAACTCTCAAGGTTGCAGTCATGACTATTAGGCAGGGTTTAAGCCTAATATCCAAATGGGGGGTTAATGCCATTTATAGCATTAAGTGGGAATTATAACTTATTAGATCATGTTTATGGGGTAAATATAAATTTTATAAATCCATTTAATGTATATAAGTCATAAAGGGGGCCATTTTTGTCTCAAAGGCAAAATTAGGCCTATGTAAATGAAAGGAAAAGCTTGAGTAAGCAGCTTGGGAGGCCATTTTTGGCTCAAAGGCAACATTATGCCTATGTAAATGAAAGGAAAAGATTGATTTAGTAGCTTGATATGATCACATATCCTTTGGAAATTTTCATGGATATCTAGGAATTTTGGATGGGTTAATAAGGGGCTTGAACATCACCCTTGTGAAATTTGTTGGTAGTTTTAATGTCATAGCTTAATGAACAAATCTTAAGAGCCTAAAAGACATAAAACCCATGCAAACCCTTGGATAAGGACCTAAATAAAAAAATTAATAGGGATACCTATCAATATGGGATTAAATTATCATGTATGTGGATGAAAGTTTTATAGAACCCTTTAGATCTCTTCATCAAATTTTGTGTTACCCTACCTATACAAACATGGTATATAATGGCTTACTTTGACTATTTTGTGTATTTTGAAGATTTTAATGACTTTAAAGATGATAAATAAAATTTGGGAGTGATATTATGAATTATTATAAATCACTATGACTACTAAATACTATTAAAAATATCTTAAGTGTTTATACAAGCAGCACCATCTCATCAAGTCAAAATGGTATAGTAAACATGATAATGAGAAAGGTAAAAAATTGAATTAAGAGCCCATTTAAAGTGTACCTAAGAAATATTATTCCATGGATATAATTGAAACATTTAATTCACCCTATTTTATGGATTTTCATTGGAAATTTAACCTTTTTTGGAAGCCAGGTGTGCAAGGTGCTTGAAAGAGGAGTTCTCTTTAACTACAGGAAGTGATGGTTCACTTTCATAAGAATATAGGTGATTAGGAATGAATCAAATTAATGGATAAGAATTAATACAACCATTGACTCTTATTTAAATAATTATACCTATCCCTATTTATTTTTGGGACATTGCAAATAGGGTGACTAATGAATACAATTTGTTGAGCCAACACAAGGAATTTAATGTGACATTTCAAGAGTTTCATGCCTTCAATTGACACTTGTATTTTTTGAATTTTCATGATAATTTTTACCTTAACTTTTAATACACATGTATCCCCTTATATCATCATGACAAGTGTCCAAGTGACCTTTGGACTTCATTTTTCTCACTTCTCTCTCAAATGCTATAAGTAGTGACTTTTTGGGCTCTTTTGGGTAGCCTTCATTGGTTAATGGTGAAACCCTAGCAATTTTTTTGTTTGAATGTATCTTGAAGAAATAATAAAGTTAACTTTCCTATTTAAATTCTAAATAATTGAGTCATGTTGTAATCTTGTTGATCTTGTCTAGTAGAAGATAGTCTTTTCTAGCATGTTGTCTTTGATTGTTTACCAAGTGTGAAAAAGTTTAATTATTACATGTATTTGTTAGTGTTATATTTTAGTTTATAAGAGTTTTATAATTGGTTTATGATTTTATTATCCAAATTATCATTCACTATTCCTCCTAATAATTAATATACCTCTTGAAACTAGTATATGAAACATTGATGTAACAATCTATCTTGAGTTGTGAGTTATGTGTGAAAGAGGCTTTAATTTTCTTTAAGTAGTATAATTTCAGTCAATAAGAGTAAAATTATTTTTGATGCATCACCTTTTACCTTTTTAGTTTTTCTTTTTAACCCTTTTCATGTAAATTTTATAATTAAGAAAGTGTTTCAAAGAGTGAATCAAGGGAACTAGTCCTTAAGAGATTCATCTCACCAATTGATTACCCACAACAAGTGAGATGTTTCCATCATGTCACTTAGATGAGGATATCTGAGACATCTCCTCAAGGGGTGAAAATCCAAGTGACAACACTTAGTACACAATTGTATTATATATTTAGGTGCTTCAAACTTATTTATGCCTAAAGCCATAGTAGATAATATTCGGCTTAAATATGTACCTAATAAAAATGCTGTTCTCTATTTGGATAGTTCCCCTACTAAATGGTATGAATAATGAAGGATATTAAGATCACATTAACAACTTACCCAAATTGTGTCATTATTAAAGAGGTAATGATTGTAGACCTACCCCCATAGTTTTCCCTATGCTTATCTAAGGACTTTAATATGAAAATCAAGGGCTATTTATCCTCTAACTAGTCTTACATGGTTTTTAGGACTAGATATGAGACTAAGGTCACTATTAGGTCTAAACCTATCTCTAGGTTTCATATATAGCCTTACATTCCTAACCTTGCAAATGTCAATTACACCATATTTGAGGAGGATGAAAATGTTAGTGAAAAAGAACCTCATGATCATCTTGAAGGCATTTTAGACATATGTATAGATGAATGGGTAGCTGACAATCATAAATTCAATCCCTTAAGCAATATTAAAGAAGCCAAATTAGGGGTGTATTTTATCATGAGTAGGGTACTATTATGCCTTGATTAACTAACACCACTCAAGAAGAATATGGTGTATGGAACTTATTCTTTGATAGATTAAAGTCAAAAAATGGTAGTAGAGATGGGGTAATGTTGGTTTCATGTTCAGGTTAGAACTATTATTCAACTACAGGATTCCGATTTAGTTTCACTTCAAACATAGCTGAGTATGAAGCTCTTTTACATTGTTTGCAAGAGGCAAGAAGAAGAGGCATCAAACTTATTCAAGTCAAAGGTGATACTGAGCTCATTTTGAAATAAGTTAGAGGCATAAATATAGTCAAGAACCATCATTTGAAATCCTACAAGCATCATGTATGGGATTTTATAGAAGACTTCTTGGAATTTAATATACAATCCATATTGAGAGAGGCAAATCAACATGTAGATAGGCTTGTAGCCATTAGAGCTTAGTATGAGGTTATATATGGAGTCAAAGGAAACTAGAGCCAAGTTAAGGTTAAGGTCATATATAGGCTAATTGTACCTAATAATGAGATAAGCCTGAAAGTATTTGACAATGATGGTCAAATTATATGTTTTTTTATGCATGAGGTAAAATTCTTCCATAAAAACCAAAATAAGTTCCAAAACTAATACAATGATCAGATAGTATAGCTAATCTCTAAAAATCTACCTAATGGGATTTTGACATTAGAATTAATCTTCAATGAATATGATGAAGTGAGAAAATTCAAGGCATGTATCTCAGCTAAAGAGGAACATTATGAAAGGATAGAGATATTCAAGGGTAAATTATTAAAGTTAGGAAAGATTAATATAGCAGAAGAGAGAGTTGAATTTGTCTTTCTATGCCAAGATTTCTCTAATGCATTTGGATCAATATACAAGGATTTAAATAGATTTGATCCCAAACTTGCACAACACATCATTAAACTAGAAAGAAATTTAAGACTAGTTAGGTAGAAGTAAAGGCCTATTAATCCAAAAGTGGAAGAGTTGATGAGAAGGGAGATATTTACGTTGAGTAAAAAATCATATTCCCCATCAAACATTCCTCATGGGTGGGAAACCTTGTGCCAGTGATGAATAAGAATGCAGAAATATGTTTATGTGGTGATTTTAGGGACCTCAATAAGGTGTCCCTAAAAGATCATTACCCACCACCATTAATCGATCATATTTTTTATGATGTGACAAGTTCTCAAATATTCTCATTTCTTGATGAATACTCTAGCTAAAATTAGATCATGGTCAAGGAATAAGATAGGCATAAGACTGACTTCACCATAAAGTGGGGCACTTATTCATATATGAAAATGCCATTTGGACTATCCCATGTTGGAGAAAATTTCTAGAGGGCAATGGATGTTACTGTTGAAGCTTTGATCAATGACATGGTGCTCATCTACCTAAAAGACATCACTATTTTCTCTAAGGACCAAGATGATCACATTGATCACTTGAGGTTAGTACTTAAAAGATGTAGAGAGTTTGGTGTGTCACTAAATCTTAAAAAATACATATTTGGTTTTCATGAGGGTAGATTATTAGGCCATTTAGTGTCCAAGGATGCTCTTTTCATAGTCCCTTAAAGAGTTGAGTCTATCTTATCTCTACCATTGCTCAAGCATAAAAAGGGTCTATAGATTTTTTAGGAAAGATTAATTTTATAATAAGATTTATTCTAGGATTTGTAGAAATGGTCAAGCCTCTTACTCACATGTTAAGAAAATACACAGAGTTAACATGGACCAAAGAATGTAAGAGAGGTTTTGAGGCCATCAAGAAGGACATATCTCATACCCCTACACTTCTTAACCCTAATTTTGACAAGGAATTATACTTGTATGCCTTCTCTACATTCGATGCAATCTCTGCCATGTTGATGCAGTAGATTGAGCAAGGTCTAGAATAGCCTATTACTTTCGTTAATCAGGCCTTATAAGAGCATGAGGAGAGGTATAGATTAGTAGAGAATAATTTAATTGTATTAGTGAGAAGATGTAATAAGTTTAGACACATGGTGTCTAATAGTAAGATCATACTCATGGTGGTACACCCAAGTGTTGAAGAGTTTATACTGAATAGAGACCTCAATGAGAAAAGGGATGGATGGGTGACAAAATGCATGGAGTATGAAATTGATGTCACAGTTATAAATGTTATGATTGGTAGAGGTTTATGTTATCACTGTGTAGTAGATGTAAATAAACATAAATATCAAATGTTTGCATTCCTTGATAGCCAATAAATAGCTACAGACAACACATATTTCAATTGGACACATATTATAGTTAGATTTTGTGATTTAGGTCAATGCACTATGGGGATATATAGATATAAAATAAGGCACTTCTAGGTGAAAATTATACCTATGTCCTAATTGATGGAGTGGTTTTCAAGAGATACATAGGAGGTATGTTTTTGAGGTGTGTTGAATCATGCCAAATAGTTAAGAAACTTGAGTAGTTTCATGATGGTAAAATTGGTGGGGACTTTGATACAAAAAAAATACCTCTAAAATCATTATATTTTGGTAATTTTGTCCCAAAATTTTTATATGTGCTCACTCCTAGGTAATAAAGTGCCCAAAATGTGCAATGTTCACTAGTAAGCAGAAGCTAGCTACACTTCCCTTGTAACCCATATAAGAAGATCATCCCTTTATGCAATGGGGATCATATTTTATAGAAATGATACACCCCATTTAATTAAAGGGAATAAATGTATTATTATGGCTAAAAAATACTTTACAAGGTGGGTCAAATTAATTGCCCTCAAGAAGGTAAATGTGGTTTCTATTTTAGAATTCTATGATAGCCTTGTGGCAAGATTTGGTGTACCATCTACAATCATTTTTGACAATGCATTAGCCTTTAGTAGTATAAAAGTATGTTAGTGGGCCCTTTCACATATAATGTATCTTAATACATCCTCTAACTATTACCCATAGGGTAATGGACACATAGAGTCCACCAATAAGAACCTACTAAGGATTATCAAAATAACTATGAAAGAAAATTAGAGGGAGTGGCATACTAGCCAAGGACTGCTCTATGGTAAGATAAAGTGACACCTAAGATAGCTACTAGACACTCGCCATACCTATTTTTATATGAAAAAGTGGTTAAACTCCATATATATCTAGATATTCCTACATTAGAGCTTACACATCAACTTGAGCTTCTAGAGGATGATGTTACGCAGGTAAGATTGAATGAGATAAGATAAGTAGAGGAGATAAGGGACATAGTTATGCACATCATATGGTCCATTTAGAACTAGGTCAAGAGGTCATTTGATAAGAGAGATTCCTCAAAAAAAATTTAGCAAGGTGATATAGTCCTCAAATGGGATGAGGATCATGCAAAACCTAGAAATCACTCCAAGTTTGATAGTCTTTGGAGTGGACCTTATATTATCATAAATTGCAAGGAGAGAATTGATTTTTATTTTTATAGGATTAATGGAGTGAGCCTCCCCATACCTATCAATAGGAGGTATATTAAATTCTATTAATAGTATTATATCATGATGTTTGCACATAGGTATATATTTTCTCCAAGTGTCCCTATACTTTGTTATGTTTATTGTTTTTTTTCTATTTCAGGTATTTGTTAGTCCTTTTGTTTCTTTTTTGTTTTTATGTGTGTCGCATTTATTCAAGATGTTTCAAGGAGGTAGGAAAAGCATTTATATAATAATGCTTCATTTGTCTATGTAATCATGAATAATCATGATCAATTCTAGGTTTCATGACTAGAAGGTTGGTCAAGCCCACTGAGTCACTAGAAATGTTGGCCACATTTATCCCACATAGAGATATTTAATAGAAATGGTTTGAGTAGGTGGACCAATTTATGGATGGAATGAGTGGTTTAAAGATCACCCTTAGCTTTCAAAGCTTTTGAAACACTTTAATCTTACTTGAAGTGCATTTTGTCAATTTCTAAGGGACAGGTCTACAAAGCAAGGTAAAAGGTCCTAATAGGTTCTCATGATGATCAAAATAGTTTTGAGTCATGTAAAAAGTCTACACAAGCTTCAAGTTTTCATAGTTCATTCTATCCTTTTAGGATCCAACAATAGGGCAAGTTACACAAGTATAAAAGAACTTATGATCTAAAAGCTAAGTGCAAAACCTTTATTCTACTAGGTCCTTGGAAAAATCTTTTGGGATTTTATTTTGGCTAAGTATTAATTATTTTAGAGAAAATATTTTGAGATTTCTAGATAAGTATAGGGAATTATTTTAGACATTTTGTTTGAAATAAAATTATCAAATACCCAAAAATTATTTTGGACATTTTGTTTACAACAAAAAGCCTGATGACCTAAACTATTTTAGGAGAATTTTTTTGAGAAAATGTTCCATGAAAAATCGAAGTCCAAATTCTTTTGGGAAAACTATCCCATGACAATTTCCCCAAAGACCTCATTTTCTTGGCCATTTTATCTACAAGCATAAGTATTGTTGACTATTATTTTCATGGAAGTTATTTCACATAAAACCCACAATAAAAGAAACAAGGAAAATTTTATTTCAAGGAAATTATCCTAAAGACAAAAGCCCATAGTCATTTCTATTAGGTAATTTATACAATATAAAAAGGCCAAAATGAAAGTCTAATGCATATGCCCAATGCAAAATCTTTTATATAATTATTTTGAGGAAGTTTTTGGATCCAAGCCTTCAAATTTGATCCATCAAGTATGACATTTGCACAAGCATCAAAATCAAGCTCAATAATTAGTTGTTTGAGTTCAAAAGCATGATAGGATTATAAACATTAGTGATGGTGAAATGGACATCATTTGATGGTCGTGTAAACATCAAATTCAATCCATGGAAAATAATCATTGATGTTTAAATATCTTAATGATAGTCATATGGATGTCAAATAAATTCATATGGATGTCAAAGATACAGATGTAAACATTAACATTAAGCTCTGTGGAATATCCATTTGGATTCAAAAGGTAGGATCAATGATTGACATTAAATTATATAAGAAATCTAATGTTGAGCTGGTAAAGATGGGTTAGTGGGTCCAGGTAGATATAAAAGATTATGTTTAATCATAAAAACGTAGATCAATGGTGTAAGCAAGGTTGGAAAATTCAAAGAGCTCAGATTAAATGTGAGGCCACCATGAGGCATAAACATGGAATAAGATATGTTGATAATGGATCTTGAGTGAAAATACATGGATTCCATGTGGCACTAACTCAAACAGAGTTGACAAGTCAAAGATAGATCCAAGGGCTCACATTAACCCATGCTATGAATATCAGATAGTGTGAAAGAGAGAATCAATAGGTTAATGAGATGAGTTAGTTTTTGATAACTAGTAAGCAAAGGGTGCAAGCCCATGAATATTGATGAAGGTTTAAGGGATAGTTTTCAACCCAAGTAAATAAGTATGAATAGAATTAATCTTGAGATTGATCTAGGTTGGACCAAGAGTAGATATTTTGGTATCAAATAGTGCCATTAAGACTCTATAAAGATAAAATAGGTCCCTTTTTTCCTGATATAAATCATGGTGGGCTACTCATTGATCATATGATATAGCTATGTCCAAGTGGATGTGTCAACTATAGGAAAACCTTTTTTTAATTTAAATTGGTTTCCAACCTATAGTAGGCCCAAGTTTACATTTCAAAGTAGAGGTGGATATTTGTAATTAATGGAGGAGTGTCTTGAGCCATACTCTCAGCCGCTAAAACCAAACATGAGCATGGTCTTGAATAAGAAGACCTTGCCATTTTAAAAAAGGAATTTTAATATGGAAGAGCTCAAGAAGGTTCATGTCGTAACTATGATTTTTCCCACAACTTGTCTTGATTTTCACATTTTCCATCATTCTAGAAAAGGATTGAATGACATTAATGTAGGAACATGTTTAAGGAGGATTGTAGTGATGGTTATTATAAATGGTATGTGGCTCATTAATGATCTATTTAGCACCATTTTTCTCTCTCTTCCCCTTTTTATTCCTATAAATACTAGTTTTGAGCTCTCATTTTTGATCCCTGGGATAGAGATAGTGAATCTCTACCAAAATAATTTTGTAACACTCTCTTGAAGTAATATAAGATAGTTTTCAGATTCTATTTGAATGCTAAGTGTGCTTTACTAAAATTTTATGTGCAAAGTGTATGTTTATATTCATCATTTATATGTTCTTCATGCACCTTGCTTCAAGCATATTTGTTTCTTATAGGTTGTGTGAAGTTTTAGCTATTGATGTCCCTCTTGAAGTGTCATGAGTCCATAGTGTCTTATATATACCTATCCATTTTTTTCCTTCAATTCATAGGTATATTTTTAAAATCCATACAAAATAATCATGCTTGTAACCTTATCATATAATCTGACTAGTTCTTGTCTTAATTGAATTCATTAGTAGTCATAGAACTGTCTAAGCTAAAAGTGGATTACTAGAAATTTGGTGTATCACCACATTTATTATATATTTTCATTTATGTATTTATCTCCTTTTTCATCCCAATAGCATAGGTTTAGTAAAAGAGGTTATATTGTTATATCTGAGAAGCTAGTCTCATTAAAAATCCTACAAGTTTGACCCAATTTTAGGTAACCCATAGCCTAAGCTCATTCCCATGTTGGTTCAAGTTTGAGTAGAATGACACAAACACTCCATTAGTTAGCTAGGGTGAAATATGAGACCAAAACAATAGCTTGAATTAATAGCATATCCCTAGAATGAATTTAGAGATGAAAAGTAACACAAATTAAGATACCCAAATCTAAATCAATAATCAAAATAAAAGGTTAAAGTTATGAAACTTTTATTGGAGGTCAAAATATAACTTAAAGTTGAATTAGAGTAGATTTTTTAGGGATAAAATGTCACCATTAGAGATCGATAGAACACCATAAATTATAAAACCATATAGTCAAGATGGTTATGATGAAGTATTATCACCATTAAAGAATAGTCTTGACCTCTAGTTTAAAGATTTAGAACCTATCAACTCCATTCTCTAAAAATTATAGGATTATTCCATTGGTGTGATAATAGCTCTTTTAGATGTAAGATCCTCATGTGCAGTGAGTTCTTAGCTTCCATAAATACTTAGAGGTAAAAATAGGTCTTTATAGGCCTAATAAATATTAAATATGGGTAGCTAGTTATTGAAATAATATCAATCAACCTATGTATCTCCATCGATATATTGACTATAGGAAAACCAACATATGAGATTAGTTTTTAATCTATAGTAAGACCTATGATCAACTATTAAAGTAGGGGCATATATGAATGGTTATGAACAAGTGTCTCATATTTGACATAATGAAATCCTTGACAATCAGGCACCTATAGGTACTCAAAATAGATATGGTCATGGCTCTATTAAGTCTAAAGATACAAGGATTTTTTCCTCATAAACAAGTCAAGTTGAAGATGGCATAGAGTCCTAGTGACATTAATACATGAGGAACTAGAGGAGTTGGTATAGTTGTTGTCTTAATCACTAATGACTCCTTCTCCATTCTCCCATCCATATTCCCCATCTCTCTTTTTCCATTTTTTTATAAACCTAGGCCTTTGAGCCTTTAAATAGATCCCTCTCTTAGGTATGATGAGTCTCTAGAAAGATTGAGATTTGTAACCTCTTGAGATAAATAGATGACCATTTTATATTTTATTATTTTAGTATAGTGTGTTAATATTAGTTTTATTTGCATACATAATAGAAATATCTCCCTTGTCAAGTCCTAATCTCACATTTCTAATAGTTTATCTTGTTATATAAGTCATTTTTAGTGTTTAATGTCATGTGATTGAAGCTAGCAAGTGGATACATTGATTGGTTAGTGCTTTGAATCAAGATTATCCATCACTTTCCTTAGGTTTTGATCACTTGGTGATCCTTTACATGAAATACCGATGCATAACAGACATTTGGATTTGTAGATTCAATATTTTACTTATTTCATTAGTGTTTTGAGAAATTCAAATAGAGTGGATGAGAAATCAATTTAGGTGCATCACCAACATTACCTTATATTTCCCTTACAATTATATTTCTCTCCTTTTCACCCCAAAAATTAGTAGGTTTTAATTGAAATGAGATAAGTGATGAATTACAAGAGCTAACCTTATTATAAATTCTAGATGTCCAACCCAAGATTAGGTAACCCATAGCCTAGGGTTATTCCCATGTTGGACTAGACTTGAGTAAAGGAACTAAACAACCCTTTGCTTAGATAGGGTACAATCTAGGACACCAACATTTTTAGAATTCTTGATGGGACCAAGATCCAAAAGAGTGTAAATATTGTTCATGTGTCTTTCCTCTAATAAGATTTTGGAAGTAAGTAAGTTAACACTAATGGTGATTCCAAATCAAATATTCTAGTTGTAAGCAGCCCATGTATGTCTTATTGAATATTTTAATTAGTTATTGCATCTCATTTGACATATGAGGTTGATATGAATAACTATAGTGGATAACCCTATAATTCATCCCATTATCAATAGTTCCAACATGATCCTCATGATCCATATGAGCCTAATCAGCCTTACCAAGAGTTCTATAAAAGCTATGATGAGCCCTATCAAGTTTCTCATGATATTTATTATCAAGAGCATGGATTTTGCCTTCCTCATAACCCATGTCATCCCTGCCATGATCTCTATAAACATTATTATGAGCATCACCAACCATGTATATAGCTTTATCAATAGTATCAAAGCTCATACTAGTCCTATAATAGTCATCATGAATCTTTTTATCCTCTTGATCAGCCTAATCAAGTCCCAAATCAATCCATCTCAAGCTTCAAAAAATTCTCTTTGGCTATGAGAAAGAGATGATAAACATAAACACTAAGAAAATATATAAATAGGAGACCTCTAAACATGAAATTTAGAGCTTGAGGGCTAATTTACATCAAGATAAATAGGTATGTTCATCTTTCGTAAGGTAAGGTCACTTAAAGATTAATTATGGTATTCTAGACATTGGAGGTCTAATAATAAACATTGAATAGAGGCTAATAGTTTATGAGGAACCCTAGGGTCATCATAATCATCATCATTTTCCCATAGAAATTCCTTTTTCCCTTCATGAATGTGCAAGTAATGTTTATCATAGCCATCAAATGTCTATTCAGACCTTGCCTAACATTATTTCTTAGAATTCTATCCAAGAGAGGCCTCAAAAGGTTGAACAAGCATGTTTTGAGGAGACTAATGTCAATGTTTCTTAGTAGATCCTATAGGAGACTTCATCTTCAGTTTTGCATGGAGATATCTCTCACCCATTGATCCATGATTTTGAGGCTAATTTAGCTAAGTAAATTGAGTTTCAAAATCATTATCTAAAAAATTTAATAGTAACTTCAAAGGAAACACAATAACAAACTCCTTATTTCTCACCCATAACAAAAACAAGTACAAAAGTAGAGGTTTCTAAACCTAAGATTATGAATTCAAATAATATTCAACAATCAAGGAAAAAGGAAAAATAATTAGGTATAAGCCAAGATGTTGAAGTCAAAATCAAGCCAGTGATCATTCAGCCTCCAATCCTTTCCCCTCAAAAGCTCAGAGCTTTCTTTCATGGAAATCCATTCAAGAAACAAAGCAATAGAGAGAGGAGGTAAACATGATCTAAGAAGAGTAGCCTCATGAGAAAAATTAGGTATCTATGTAGCTTCTTTGGACCTTTCTCATCCTACTAAATATTTTCAAGGGTCTACTATGCCACTCTTTGAGAAAGAGACTCTCCTTTGTGATGCAAATCAAGAATATGAAACTAATAAAATATAAAATGAAGGTGATTTGAGTGAGAAAGAAGAATAAATAATGATTGGTATAACTCTTGGAAATAGAAAACATGTTTCGGTCTTCCATAATGATGCAAATATGGAACAAGTGCAAGAGAAATATAAGGTAGAGGATGAAATACAAGTGCAAGAACAAGTACATGAAGAGGATGTTGCTGATGTTCAAGAAAAAGACACTCCAATTGTACAACTTGAAGGTGTTTCTCATAATTTTTGTAATGACACAAGATCTTCCACTCATCATGAAGGATAAGAGCTTATAGAAGTAGTATAACACAAGTACCATTTAGCTAATGAAGATGAAGAACAAGATGAAATTGAGAGCATGATCAGTCATCAAATTAATGTTGAATATAAAATAATTTTGATCGACCAATTTGAGATATCAAAAGAAGACTTAAAACCTCATGATTTTGGTCAAGGAATTATTATGATTTCTTCTAAAATTTAGTTTTATAAATCTCTCATTGAACTATAGCTTCATGAGAACAAGTCTTTAGATTTATTTGATATCTTTCATTTAGGTTATTCTTTATTTGAATGTGGTCTATTTTAGGATAAGAGGAGTGATATCATCAAGCAAGAGGAAGTTTTTATCTTAGGATATGACATGTTTGAACTTTCCAAACATGGTTATCAACTTTTATCTTCAAATTTAGACATATCTTTACTCTTGGAACTGAGAATGAGCTCAAGTGGCCTCAAGAATTCCTTAGATCAGATCCATCTCCCTTATCAACCTTGTAGATATGTCAAAGGAGATAGATCAAGTTGGTTTATATGATCATGATTAGAAGTTCATAAATGAATAAGAATTAATTATGTTCTTTTAAAGTCCATAAATTTGGGAGGAGTATGACTAGGTCTTAGATTCATGTCTATAAATCATGCACATGAAATTGGTAGTAGAGTAACTAGTCACTTCCCCAAGAAGACATGAACATGAAAATGATCTTAGATATATAAGAGAGATATCAATAAAATTCAAGCATGTTTCAAAGTTCCAAGGTGAAAAAAATATATTTCCATTTGATCATGGAGGGAATCATCTTATTTTAGGTTAGTTGTTATAAGTTTGTTTTGTTTCAATAAGTGATTAACACAAGCATTAGTCTACTTGCCTTTTATCTTATTTTCCTTATTTTCTTAGGTTAGTGGTCCTTGTTTTGTTTAGGTTATTTTCCCTTATGTTTTGTGTTTTCCTTCAATAATTACCTTGGGTACTTTGTTTTGTTTTGTTCCTTTTGGTCCTTATTTATTTCAAGAGGAGTTATCCAAGGGTTGGTAACTAGTTTTCATCTTCATATTAATATGTTGAAATAGAAAGGAGACTCCATGCCCAATGGAATAGATAAAATAAATGGTTTGGGTTCTCAAGCATAGAAAGCATGCTTTCCAATTGAGTCACCAAAGATGTTGGCCAATTTTGACCCACATACCAAGATTTTGTCTGGATAAATCAACTGAGCAGTTTCTTGATTGAGTGAATGATCAAATGACTTAAGCAAGTGAAGAAAATGGATCAGACCATCACAAACACATCATGTAAAATTGAATAGATCAGTTTAATTTCACATTTGATTAATGCACCTAGAAATCCTCATAGGCTAAAAAAATATGCAGACATGATGTATTTCATGCCTAGATCATGATTTATAAACTTTGTATCTTGATGATCTTGTTATCTCAAGATATAGGTATATAAAGTTGAATAAGAAGTTTAGGGTGGGTGCATAGACATAAAACTTGAGATGTGGCAAATAGTAATTTAAATTCAAAATTCTCAAGATTGAACATGTCAATGACAAGTGTCAAGAACTCAGGTACCTAAATAGATATCTAATGATGTGTGGTGATTGACAAGGCCAGTGGGCCCAAATAGATCGATGATGTACATTTAATCATAAAAAGTATATCAATAGTGAGTGGATGTAAAAAGGTTAGTAGAACCTAAGATCAAATGCATGGGTGACAAGTGTCTCAACAATGTTAAACTAGTAAAAAATCAATGATACACATTTGAGCCATGCAAAGGGAGATTAAAAGTACACGTAATGTCAAGAAGTTGACAATGCATGGGATGAATGTGATTCTACCACATGGTGAAATTTTAGGAACTAGCTAGGACTGATAGAAAATCCCTAGAATGAATGTGAAGCTAATAAGTGACACAAATTGAGAGACCCATATAAATATTAATGGTCAAAATTAAAATTTGAAGTTATGAGACTTTGACTAGAGGTTGAAATACATCTTAAAGTTGAACTAAACTAGAATTTTTAGGGATCAAAGGTCACCATTAGAGCTCAGTAAAACACCATAAATTAGATAACCATATATTTAGAATGGTTATGATGAATTTCTATCACCACTAAAACATAGTCTCAACCTCTGGTTTAAATATTTAAAACCTATCAACCCTATTCTATAAAAATTATACGATTATTGCATTTGAGTGTTTGTTGTTATTTTAGAAGGAGGATCCTTGTGTGCAATAATTTCTTGGCTTACATAAATGCTCAAAGGTAAAATAGGTCTTTCTAGGCCTAATAGAGATGAAATATGGGTATCTAGTTGAAATGAGATCAAGTACCCTACATATCTCCATCGATATATTGACTATAGGAAAAATAATAAATGAGACTAGTTTTCAATCTATAGTAAGACCTATGCTTAAATATTGAAGTATGGGAATATGTGAATGGTTATGAACAAGTGTCTCATATTTGACATAGTCATATCCTCTTCAACTAGGCACCTATAGTTTCTCAAATAAAATATGGTCATGGCTCTCTCAGGTCCAAAGATATGAGGAATTTGTTCTCATAAACAATTCAAGTGGAAGATGGCATAGAGTCCTAGTAACATTAATTCATGAGGAGCTCAAGGAGTTGATACATCTATTATCTTAATCATTAATTAATCCTTCTCCATTCTCCCATGTATGTTCCCCATATTTTTATTTCCCTTTTACTATAAATAGAGGCTTATAAGCTTGGAAATAGATCCTTATCTTGGGCATGATGAGATCTACTAGGATTGGGTTGTGTAAGGTCTTGAGATAAATAGATGATTGTTTTAAATTTAATTATTTTGTTATAGTGCATTAATATCAATTTGATTTACATACATGGTATAAATCTCTCCATTATAAATTTATGATCTCACTTATCTCCTAGTTTATCTTGTTATGCAAGTCATGTTTAGGGTTTAATGTCATGTTATTGAAACTAGAAAGTGGATGCATTAACTAGTTAGTGCCATGAATCAGGCCTCTCCATCACTTCCCTTAGGTTTTGATCATTTGCTAAACCTCTACATGAAATACTTATGCATAAAAAACATTTGGAGTTGTAGATTCAATCTTTTGATTGTCTCATTAGTTTTTTTAGAAGTTCAAATAGAGTGGATGAGAAATCAATTTAGGTGCATCACCAACATTATCTTAGATTTCCATTTTAGTTATCTTTATCTCTCTTTTCACTATAATAACTAGTAGGTTTTAGTGGGAATGAGCTAAGTGATGCATCATAAGAGCGAGCCTCATTAAAAATCCTATAGGTCTGACCCAAGATTAGGTAACCCACAACCTAGGGTCATTCCTATGTTATAATAGATTAGAGTAGAGGACCTGAATAATCCTTTACTCATCTAAGGTGAAATATAGGACACCAATAGGTACTCTATGAGATGCTAATTAGTTTATTGATTACATTAATTACATTAATTGTCAACCCAGGGTGGGTATAGTTGATTTTGGCACTATATGTGCAAAAATAGTTTCTTGTGAAAGCTTTGGTCCTAAGAGTTACATAATTTAAACACATTTGTAGATTGGAAATGGAAAGAATTGAAATCACACTTGAATGAAAGATAAATTAAGTGAAATAAAAATTATAATATATTTGGATCCTTCTCACACTATATGAATTAAATATATAGAATGGAAGAATTATTATACATATATTAAATCATACACACAACATACTCAACATGAAATATGAAATACATAAATAAAGGTAATACTAATATATAATAAATTAGTCTGCTAGATCTATGTGAGTAGGACTTACCTCATTTAGATTGGAGCTTGACCTCCCTCTTTTGCTATGGGTGAGTTACTTATTCAAACTCACTTTTATTTTTATAACAATTATGTTAAGGTATAATTACATAAGTATAATAATGATATTATATCAATATCTAACTATCAAAAACTTATATATTAACTAATTCACTAGCTCAAAAACTCAATTTAAATCCAATATATACTCTTTATATAGATGATACATGTGCTTATTGAATATATTCAAATAATCCAATAGTTAAAACTGAAGATATATGGTTTGCCCCAAAATATAGTCTGTCACAACAATACCAACAATAAACTTATTTGGTTTAAATAAAAATAATAATAGAATATTATGTTGAGATAATAAAATAATTAAAATAGAGAATAAATTTGGGGTTTTTCACCCATATATTCATATAATTATGTTATCTCCTTGAATCATGGAGGAGATCTTTAAATCCAAACCACCTACTATTGCCAAATTTTGCCACCATTGGTCTAGGATGCTTATGTGAAAGTTTTCAAGAATAATCCATTCATGGAGTGAAGATTAAAAAATGTCTATAAAAAATCCTATATAATTCATAAATCCTAAACCATGTTTTGTAATAGCTCACAGGCCCAATTGTTTCTAGAAGCTTCTTCAATATTTCTAGTAGGCTAGCTAGTAAGGGCAATTTTCAAATGTTCATTTCATGAAGGATAAGGAGATTTGTTTATAATGGTATTATTAATATATATTTACCAATATTAACTCAATATTTCATGAATTTTTTTCAAGTTAAAATGTCTTAAATTTATCAAAAATCATTAAGAAGAAAGGGTTCTCTAAAACCCTTCTTAAACCCAAATAACTCAGTTTTAAAAGATGTGATTGTATTTTTGAGTTCGTTGTTGAAAAAATAAAAGTTTTGTGAGATATTATGGGGGATAAATAAAATTAATAAACCTTAATAAATCAAAATTTCAAGGAAAATAATGGATAAAGTTAAAGGCAAAGGTTACAGGGTTTCAAGCAAGCAAGAGAGACAGTCAGAAATGGCATTTTTGAGAGGTTTAAGTGATTATTTGAGAGTATAAAATTGATATGATAATTATATGGGATATTAAATATCTTAATTAAAAATTAATTATGTCTTGAGGCCTTATAAAACTCAATAAAATGTAAAAACTTGGATCTGCATGCATTCATAAATGAAATTATGCAAGCTAGGAAACACCAAAAACTGCATATTTTGAGTTTTATTAAATGAAATCTCTTAAAATTTGAAATGTAATTATTTTTGGAGTAATAAAATGTTTTAATGTTTTTTAATTTCCTTAATTTACCTAAATAAGTATAAAATTCAAAAACATAGGTATGTTCATGAAGGAAATTAGGATGTTAACGCAATTCACTCACAAATGGAGTTAAAATTGATTGTTTCAGATCCTTAAAAGGGAAAAAATGATTTAAAATGGTGAATTATTAATTTTAAATTTTAAATAAATTATTACACAATGAAAATTAATTAAAAATAGGATCAGACCAAAGAAAAGCATATCTAGGTCACCTTGTGGGCAACAAGCATACACTTTTTTGTAAATTTTGTTTTGAGAGTTTGGTGAAGATTTTTCAAGATTTTAAAATTTAATAGGTATTTACCATTTATAACTATAATATTAGAATATTAGGATTGTTTTTTTAGGCTTCCCAAATCTAAATTAGGGTTTCTTGATGCTTAAAGAACACAAAATAGAATTTTTGAAGTTGTATGTGAAATTTGGAGCTAAACATTTATTTGAAGGTATATTACATCATGGTGATGATGTTAAAATAATATTTATTCTAATTTTATATTAAAATAATTAAAAATCATCTAGTTCTAGGTTCTCATGATGCATTTAAGAAGCTTGTCAAGATGGAGAAGATATGCATATCCAAGAAAAACCAATATTGAGATCCATGGTCGTCATCATCAAGTAAAATATTAAGAGATATATTTAATGAATAATTGAACAATTGAAACATGATATATCTCCCACTTCTATGCCACCCTTTAGAAATAAAATAATTCACAAGTTTAATCAATGTATTATGCTCTCAACAACCTTGCCTATTAAAACACATGTGCTCCTTACTAAGTGGATATCAAGTAGAGGTTAAATTTTTGTTTTAAAGATGAACTAGAGGTTAATAATGATTATAAATGAATTAAATAATAAATTTTATATCTACTATGTCCCATTTGAGCTAAATTTAAAGAAAGTTAAGAAAATAATAAGAAGCCTTCAATCAACCCTAGAAAGGTGGAGACTAAATATACAAGAATGGAGGAGTTGAGTTGAATTATTGGTTAATACTTGAGGCCTTATTTTCATGGAGGATACTCCTTATAGCATCATCATGAAATATACCTCCTACTACACCACCTTGGATCAAATTAGGCAAGTCAAGTAGTCAAACATACAGGTAAAATATCAGAAAGATAACTGAAGTCAAACTCTAAGATGCAAAAAATATAAATGAAGTCAAACTAAAAGATACAATGAATATAATAAATTCAAACTTTAATATTAATACAAAATAAAAATGAGTTTAACGTAATATCAAAAGGAGTTAACTGAATAAGATCAACATTTAACCTATATTCTCTCTCTTAATATTCCATACTCCAATAAAAATGTTTAAACTAAAAATATTTTACATTGGAATTTGGTGGAGTTGAATGTGGAGTGGATTTTGGTTGAAAGAGAAGTGAACTATGACTAAGATGATGACTCATCCCTAGTTTAGGGTTGCTTTGTCTCCTCTCTCTTTTCTTCATTTCTATATTTATATTAATTTTTGAGAGATTATTATCATATTATGCTTTATGATTACATAAAATATTCCAAAATTTTTACTACATCACCTTTTAAGTAATAAAGAGTTGATTTTTCCTCCATTTTACGTTGTTCATGAAGTTTGTGTCTCATGTTTGTTGATGTAACCTAGTGAATGATTATTTTTCTTACATTTAATTTCAAATTTTCACATTTATATATAAAATGAGAATTATTATATGTCATATAAAGTGTATAAGTCTTATTTATAATTAATTTTGAAGATAATTTAACCATTATTCATTCCTTCCAATCTAGTGGGAGTGTTTGTTTAGACATCTATGTTAAATATTGATGCAAGAGTCATTGTAAGAAGATGAAGTGAATGCATGAAAGTTATTTACATTACAAACTATTTAAATTATAGTCGTAATTGACCTTTATATTGGTGCATCACCCTAATTTTTAGTTTTCATTTCCATTTTCATCTTGAGCATTACTATTTCTACCCTTTTCTCAGTCAAGAAATCTCTCTCTCTCTCTCTCTATATATATATATATATATATATATATATATATATATATATATATATATATACACACACACACACACACATATATATACATGTATGTATGTAGATATGTATATATATATATATAAATATATATACATATATATATATATATATATACATATATACATACATACATGTATATATATACATGTATACATGTATATATATATATATATATACATGTATATACATATATATATATATATATACATATATATATATATATATATATATACATACATATATATAGACATGTATATACACACACACACACACACACACACACACACACACACATATATATATATATATACATATATACATACATACATACATACATACATACATACATACATATAAGAGTGAAAATAAGCATAGATTATTAGCAAGGTGTAGTTTTGAGTGATACCAATTTTTGGCACACCTAGGACTCAAATTGATGTTGAAAAAAACATTTACAATAGGAATAAATAATAATTTATTGATTAAGGTCTCTAAAATGTCTATAATTTTAGTTATACCATTTTAATTTTATTTATTATTTGATCATTATAATATAAGAGGGTTTTTTACAACAAGTCCATATACTACAAGCTTATTTGAGTCACCAAATCAGGCTATTATGCAAACCAATTCAAGTTTAAATCCCATTATCAACATGGATATCTTAATGAAATATATATTTATTCTTTTAAATGATATAATCCCTCTCAATTTGGCCCAATATGATGATATCCTAACCTAAACCCTAAAAACCCTACTATATTTTGTAGGTAAAGATCAAACTACACCTATGGAACATATCAAAGATGTGGCCAGTTTGTGTTCCTTCCACCATGTTACCCAAAATATTTTTTTTCATATATTTAATTTATAATTAATTCAATTTAAGGTATTTTAAATGGTATTTAAAACTTCACTTTAAATATATTAACATTTTGGATGATTTAGGTGCAATATTCTATAGACAATTTGAAGATAAATTAGATCATTTATCCCTTGTTGAGAAGCTCACTACCATAAAGAGAGCACCACATGAATGTATGATTTATTTAAATATTATATTCCATAAGACATGGAACATAATACCTCACATGATAAGGCCATATCTTAAATACGATTTCTTATACTTTTTCAGAGCCTTGAATTTTGATAATTTAGTTATGATTTAGTCCATCAGTGATAAGACACTCCCATATGCCTATGAGGTTGAAATTAGAGATAAAAATAGTTTAAATAAATATATTAAACTTACACCTAAACCTATAATTCCAAATTTTCTATAATTATTGCCTATTCTACCTCTTCAAGTCCTATCAATAGCCCCAATTCTAACCCCTCAAGATAGAGTTCAAGTTCCTCATTATCAATCTAGTGAGATTGGTGAACTAAAAGAGATGTTGAAATATTTTAGTAATGAGTTAGTTAAATTAAATATGCTATAATATCAAGCCAATATTCCATATCAAACATCTAATTATCCCACATATAATCCATATAAAGATAAAATACCTCATTTTTAAGTCTATAGAGATAATTAGCCTCCATACCAAGCTCAAGGAGCCATTACATCAACCAAGCCTGAAATTAATCCTAATGATCCTTCAAAAACCAAGGAACTTATTCTAGTAAAAAATTATTTGATGTGAGATTCAAATTTGAATCCTTCTAACACTAATGATGTGTAAAATCAAGCTTTAATAGAACATAATATGTGAATTCCTCAAATGACATAAGAAGAATTCTTTCTTCAAGAAGGCCAACACAATAAATATATGATTCAATAAGGGTAATTGAATCATGGATAAGTAATATTTTATGAAACCTTGGTGAATTTTCAAGTTGATGATCATGTGGTAGTAAATCAGATTCGTGAGCCTAACAAATCAAAAAACATTATTTTAGCCATTACAAGCTCCAAGGGAAGGGATATAGATGATCCAAAAGATGTAATATATGATTAAAATGTTCCTAATGTGATTTTTAAAGGTAATAATTATTATATTTATGACACTTTAGCTCAAAAAAATCAGCATGTTAAAGTAAGAAAGCTTCACCAAGTACCTCAAGTATAAGAGTATCCTGCTGCTCCAAAGGTGAAAATAAATTTTGGAGGATCCTCCTTAAACATATTAAATTATATGAATAAATATAAAATTTTCATTATTATGTGGGATTAATTATAAATATTATGAAAAAATTATACACTTATACATGAGCTTTTAGGCCTTAGATTGTTTACGAAACTAATAGAGACTGAAAGTGTGGTTGTAGAATATTTACATTAGAAAGATAAGAAATAATAAAAAAAAGTATATAAATGGGTAAATTTCATCAAATATTATAATAAAATAAGTAAGACACATCTTTTTTATCTTTACTTGATTGTTGATAACACACTAGTTCATAATTACATGGTTGATAGTGGAGCAACTAACATAGCAATGCCAAAATATATTATAAATAAGTTAGGTTTGGTGTATGAGACATACACTAAGTTTGTTTTTAAAATTTATGGATCTCTAACCAATAAATCTTTTATAACCAATAATCTTAAATTAAAACTTCATTCATTCCCAAATATGATTATTTAAAAAGATCTGGTAGTGGTGGATCTTCCTCCATACTTTGTTATGTGTTTATCACATGAATTCACTTCAGATATAAGTGGGTATATTTAATTTAATTCTACATACATCATGTTTAAAACATGGTATGTAACAAAATTTACAATTCATTTAGATCCTATTTCCCATTTTCATCTAGAACCATACATGCCTAGCATTGTTAATACTAATTGTGTCATCTTGAATGAAGTAGATCAAACTAGTGAAGTTGAATCAAACTCACCTCTCTATGGCATACCTAATTTTTTTATTTATGAATTAGATATTAATATTCATGATATTTATCCATATAATATTATATATGAATAATTACTTGGAGTTTATTTTTTGCACGAGGATTGTGTATAAAAACTCTATAAAAGAAGGTGAGCAAAATGATGGTTTATGAAGAATTTATTTTTATGGCCCATAGAATAAAAATGGTATATGGACTAGTATTATGTTCATTTTACCCTACAAATAAATGTATTTTATTGGTATAAAATTTTATTTTTCATGATCTAACAATGCAGTATAATATGAGTTCTTATTTTATGTTTACAATGGGATAAAAATATCAGAGCTAACCTCTTACATGCATTTGAAGATTGTGAAATTTTGGTAAATAAAATAAGAGGGATTAATGTGTGTAAAAATATATTTCTAAAATTATAAAAATGTAGGGTATATAATCTTCTGGAAGATTTTGATGTATTTGATATATAAGTAGTGCCTAGAGAGAACAATAAGCATGTAGATAGGTTGACTATAATTGGATCCCAATTTTACATTCCAAATAATGTAAATAATGATAAAAAAACAACCATACATAAATATTGTGGTAACACCATCTATTCATTATAATAATGTGAATTGGAAAGTATTTGAGGATGATGATCAAGTTATTCATCTCCTATAAGAAGAGACTAAATTATATTATAGAAATCAGTCAAAACTTTTACAATAGTATGGTGATCAAAAATTTCATCTCAAGTATAATAAGTTACCAAATGGTCTTGTCACACTTGATAATATTTTTAGTAGGTATGATTAGGTAAGAATTGAGAAAGATTATTTTTCTACCAAAGAAGAACATTGTACAAACATTGACATAGCCCATGGAAAAACTCTCAAACTTGGTAAAGTATTCTCTCAAGATCAAAAAGAATATTTTTTTTATTTATGTAGAGAGTTTTATTAAGTGTTTACATGGGATTAAAATGATTTAAAAGTTTTTGATTCTAGATTGGCTCATCACAACATTAAGCTAGTAGAAGTTACTAAAATAGTGAGGTAAAGACAAAGGCCAATCAACCCAAAATGGGAACCTTTGATGAGAAAAAATATTCATAAGTTGATTGAATCAACTATCATCTTTCCCATCAAGTATTCCACTTGGGTGGATAGTTTTAATCTTGTGAGGATGAAGAATGGAAAAATCAAATTGTCTATGGATTTCCATGACTTGGATAAGGCCTCACTCAAGGACCCATTATCAACCAAATTTCCACCCTTTGGAAGGTAGTTAAAACATTCCAAATTTGGAATAACATGAAATCACCTCAAGGTTTTGGGTGAAGACCTATTAGAAAGTTCAATCTCTAGGTTAAAGAGATATATCCTCTTAATGAATAACTTAGGCTCATTCACTACTCTAACAACTTGCTAGGAAAAGAAAGAGAAACCTAATCTAATGGAGGTGATACACTAAATATAAATGATCACTACCAACCAACTTCAAATGTACTTCAAAGATGAGACTAACCTAAACATGACACTACTCTAAATATACCTCTCTACATCAATGTTTATCATGAAGGTTATAAATAATGTTTGGGATAGGAGGACTAGTCAAGAGGTGATGAAATGACACTAATGAGAAGACAACTAACTCAACCTTTCAAACTCCACTTAGACACTTAAAAACACATGAAAATAAGTTTCAAACTAGATATACATGTAATAAATGGACAAACATGTCAAGGAATAAAATTTAGTCACTTGACAAGATCAACTAATCACAAAAACATATTGAAACCATTCAAAGAAGGAAGTAAAACTAGACTATTTTTCATTGATAAATGGTGTAAAAAATGGTCAGGATTCATCCATACTCAGGTGGAGGATATAAACATAGCCTATGAAGGTTGGATACATAGAGAAATATGAGAGAATAAGAAAAAAAGTGTGGGAGAGAGAGATGACAAGTGTCTCATTATTTAAAATAAATAAGAGAGGTATGAAAATACCCCATCAGGTCTTCAAAAACATGTTTTAGTCTCCTAAAAATACTCTTCTATTTTAAGTGTCAAGGAGGTTTAAAATGTTGTTTGATACCTTACCTTGCTCTTCAAAGTATCCTTTTCCTTGGTTTGTGAGATGATAAGTAGATTAATTAATGGTCACATCATGTTGAACTAATATTTTTTATCTTCTCTTGATACCTTTCATTTGATCTTTGAAGGTTCCCTTTGACACATCACTTTATTCTCTTACTAGGTGTCTTAAAGTCCATCTTTTCTCACTAGACCAATCTTGATTACAAGTGTCAAAACTTGATTTAATATTCTCCAATGAATTTTATATCCATTTAATACATATAATTATCATATCATACCTAAAAAAACACATTTGGATTCACCAAACTACTATGAAGATCTCATTTTACACCAAAAGTTCTTATTTGGCCTCATTCTTTATAGCCATAAAAACATGTAAACCTAATTTTATAGAATAATTTGCATATTATATTAATAAATTTATCATATATTTTAGGACTTAATATATCTTTACATCCCCATGCTAGATTCTAGGACCTAACTCTAAGTGGAATTGTCCTTTTTCTACCATCCTCTCTCCTCAATTAGGCCTCCTTACCTAGAAATTGATTTTTGGCCAAAACTCACTCCCAAATGTATGAAAATTATGGGAGGTGAATTATTATCATTATAAATTATAAGGTAAAACTAAATTCCAATTTTTAGCTCCTAAGACCCTATATGGATAGATTGACCATGAAATGGTCAAAAACCCTAGTCTAGGCACTTAAACAAGCATGAGAGATAGTGTGAGTGTTTGGAAAGATATTTTCAGGTTTTAGTGATTTTAAATATGATTTTTAGGTATAAATAATATTTATACAACTCATCATGTTTAATATAGGTCTCTTAAAGTGTTTTTTAGGCCTGCTTATAGGCCTCTTGGCTTGCAAACTAATGCATTTCTCCATTCTTGGTCAACTTGTCAACTTAAAAATTTGATATGTTACCTTGTGATAAATGAGTAGGTGTTTTTATTATTTTATAACCTTTTTATAGTCATATTTTACCTCTATATTTGATTTGAGATCCATCTCATACCCTACATACTCTCTAACACACCTATAACCCTATTTTCTGCCCTATTTCATACAATTTTACATGTATATTTGTCAACCAATAATTTGAAATGGTGATAAATATATTTTTTTAACAAAACTAAGGTCATTATATTGTAAAAAAATCATTAATATATAATATAATCACTTTCTCTCTCATCAGGTCGTTTGAGAGCTCTTTGGCAGCTTGAAACCAATTTGAAGTCTTACTAATGATTCATAAAGAAAAAATCCTTTTTCTCTCTCATAATGAGAAAATAAGGAATAAAATTATGGTACCTAACTATCTATAGGTTATTGGTCTCCCATTTAACTTATACGTATTGTACCGAGCAAGATAAAGTCACCTCACAAGATTGTAAACTATGTTCTGTGAGGTCAAGAAGAGTTGTGGTCTAAAAATGATATCCTAAGGTATGATTCAGATATATATGAGTTATTTAAGTATATATAAACTATATTAAATGTTTATATATGAATATTTCATCCTAATTATTCATTATACCTCCTACACTGACCATTAGTTGATGCCTAGGGTTCTCAAGCAAACTATTGTTAGTGACCCTAACTACTATGTTTGCTCCATTTTCTAATTATTTCATGGTTTTAAATATTCATATGATGATTTTATAAATTATTTATCACATTTTCAGTATTAATATCCTCATTTCACTCATAAAAACCATCTTTCATCACATAAAGTTCACACACATGGATGTATGTTTGGTCTCGATTCAACTAGTCTTATACAAACTTGTCTACCTTTGTAGTATTTTTTTACTCCAAAGTTCATGTGGAAAAATTATGGTATTATATAATAAATTCAATTTTTTCTCTCCTTTAATTTATATGTATTTCAAACCAAAGATACACTTTCAATCTAAGTAGGTTTGTAGATGTCACATCAGCTATGCGTATATAGGGTTTAATGAGTTTGTTTTGATTACCTTCCTATATACCTCATTTAGGTCTATTTGATATTAAATGACTTGAGAAATTTTTCCATACACCTCATATAAAATCTATTTTTAGTATATGTACACTACATTTTCTTCTCATTTTTGAAACAAACTTAATTCATCTAAACAAACCTATAGGTAATCATTCTAGACCTAACTGTGCATGAAGTTTAAGTTTATAAATAAGTGATTGAGAAACTAAAGTAATTTTTCATGATGTTAAAAAATTGATCAAGACTCATAATACTTCTCAAATTATTTTAAAACTTGATATCTTAATAAACACACATTTATTAATTGACTATCTAGACCTGGTTGTAGGTGTTGATTGAAGAGAGTTTACACATGGACTTTGAGAATTGGCCTTCTCAAATAAGTTATGGTAATTTGAGATTGATAAACCTTCTAAAAATTCCTTTCATTTTTATAAAATATTTTTACCTCTTTCATAGTTTCCTACAAACATTTATCTTCTTTCCCTCATACATAGGCTTTTTCATGAGCATCTAGGCCTATAGACCCAACCCTCTTAACTCTCTCATTAATTAAAATGTTTTAGTCTCTTAATTGGTCTATAAACTCTCTAATAATTTCATGAATAATTATTTTTTACCTATTTTATTATCATGACAAATGTTTTTAGTCCAAAATGAGAACCTATAGGTTTTTAACATATAGGTCTACCTTTTTTGCTTATATGGACTATTGAGATAACTCTTTAAGCCCTAGCACTAGAAAAGTATCAAAATTTTTCTCTTTCTCACATGATCTATTTCAATGTTCTATAGATTCCAACTAAACACTTTTAAAATCTTGAATCTCTCCATTCACTTGTATAAGCCTATATGAGGTCAATTCATGCATAAGTTTTATGCATAGAAGTTGAGGTCTCTTTATTCATTCACGATCCCTTAAAATAGTGTTGGCCAATATTGTCCCACATACCAAGATTTTTCATGGATTGAAAATATGAGTAAATTTCTTGTTGGGGTGAATGATTAAATTACTTGTATAAAATTTAAAAGACCAGACCATCATAGGACGTCATGTATAAATGAATGGATCAGATCAATTATGCATTATATTAATGAACTTATGGAATAAATCAATGCTAAAAACCCACATGAACATGAAACTATTCATGCATAGATCATCCTCTAAAAATTTCATGTCTTGATGAGCTTACTATCTCAAGATATAAAGCTTTAAAGTTGAACTTGTATAGTGGAACATGCATGTGAATGTCAAGCTTAAGCTTCATGAAGTAGCTATTTGATTTCAAAATGATAAAGATCAATGGTTGGAATTCAATCATACCAAATATATATCTATGAGTGGGTGAGGATAGTGCTAGTAGATCCCAATAGGTATAATAGTACATGTTTAATCATATTAAGTAGATCAATATTGAGTGTCAAGTTAAAAGGTCATCATAAGTGAGAGGCTGATAAGTGGTAAGATCTTAGGTGTCCTGATAGAGATCCAATGGTGACCATTGATATAATAGGATAGTGGGCCAAAACAGAGCTAAAGGTGTGTATTTAATCATATTATATAGATTGATGGTGAGAAATGGTCAAAAATTCAAAGGATCTCAATGATGAATGACCTCCTACCAAGTGTCAAAACTATGTTAATTTGGTAGAATATCTATGGCTTATGATTAATCATACACATAAAAGTCAATGGTATGCAAGAGGTTAAAGAATTATTAGGATCTTTTGGATCAAATAAATAACTAATACTTGGCACAATATGAGAGGGCCCAGATCAAGATCAATGACTAAAATTAAAATTTGAAGCCAGGGACTTCAAGTGGAGGTCAAACATGTGACCAAAGTCAAACTAGGAACAATGTTTCTATGGATATATGCAACCATTAGAGCTTATTCAAACACCATTAGGAAAACATAATTATATAATCAAGGTTGTTAATGGTGAAGCTCCATTACTGATAAATCTTCATCACCATTAAAGCACAACTCAAGACCTCTAGTCAAAGATTTAGAACCTATCAACCCCATTTTCCAAACTTAACTATTATTCTATGACTTCATATAATGATTTTTTCATCTTCTATAGGGTCTAGAGGTAGGATATGTCTATTTTAGACCTATCATAGAGATAAATAAGGAATCTATGTGATCTATAAGTCTAAATTAATATAATAGCTATAAGAAAACCAATAAAGGAGATTGGTTTTCAATCTATAGAAGATATCTATGATTAGATATTTAAATGGGGTAGATATGTGATTAATGAATCATGATCTCATCTTCTAATATAGTTACAACCTTAATAGTCAGTACTTACCACCATTCAAATAAGACATGGTGATGGCTTGATCAAGCCCAAAGATATAAAGACCTTGCCCTCATAATGAAGTAAATGGAGATGACATGGAGAATTAAAAAAAAGAGAGATGGTGGATTGGAAAAGAAGTTGGAGCATTGATTTTATTTAGATATTAAAGATCTTTTGTCCAATAGACCTAGTCATAACTCATGCAAAACTAAATCTTGTCCTCTAGTGGATCTATTAGCTGATGAGAAATCTTGAAGTTTATTGGAGAAAATGAAGGTTATCTTGTTTACAAAGGATTAGTCTTGACTAGAAGAAATCACACATATAAAAAATGATAAATGAAATACCACCACATTTCTTGATCATTAATGACTCCTCCATTCTCACACACATGTTCTCCATCTCTATCATCTATTCTTCTATACATATAGGCTTTTAAGCCTTAAAATGGATCCTTCTCTTATGGTATCACTAGACTCCCCCAAGATTGAGCTTTGTAACTTCTTAAGATAAATAAAATAATGATTTTATATTTCATTAGTATGGTATAGATTGTCAATGTTAGTTTGGTTTGCATATGTGGTGGAAATCTCTCTGTTGTCAAGTCTTGATTTCACCTAGCTACTAGTTATCTTGTTATGCAGGTCATGTTTAGTGTTTAATGCCATTTGGCTAAAGCCAACAAGTGGATACATTTACTAGTTAGTTCCTTGAATCAGGTCTTTCCATCATTTCCCTTAGGTTTTAATCACTTGGTAAACCTCTACATGAAATATTGATGCATAATAGAATTTGGAGTTGTAGATACAATCATTTGTTCTATCTCATTAGTGTTTTAAAAGTCTGAAGTAAGTGGATAAATAATTAGTTTAGGTGCATCACCAATATTACCTTGGATCTCCCTTTCAATTATTTTTCTCTCCATTTTCCCCAACAATTATTATGTTTTAGTGGAAATGAGCCAAATTATGCATTAGAGGAGCTACTCTCATTAAAAATCCTAGAGGTCTGACCCAAGTTTAGGTAACCCATAGCCTAAGGCCATACCCATGTTGAGATATATTTGAGAGTAGGACTTAAACACTTCTACTTTTAGCTAGGGTGTAATCTAGACCTTCAATAGTTATGGCACACCTTATGGGTCCAAGATCTAAAAGAGTGGAAATATTTTTGGTGTGTCTTTCCTCTAATCAACTTTAGAAACAAACAAGTTCACACCAATGGAAAATCCAAATCAAAGCTTCTAGTTTTAAGTATCCCAAGTATGTATCATTAAATATTTCAATCAATTCTTGCATCTTATTTGACATATAAGGTTTATATGAGTAACTATGGTGAATACCCCTATCATTTACCTCCTTATAAGAAATCCTAATATGATCCTCATGATCCATATGAGCGTAATCATCCTTACCAGGAGTTCTATCAGAAACATGGATCTTACCTTCTTCGTGATCCATATCAGTCCTACCATGATCTTTATCAACCTTATGATGAGCATCACCAACCCTATAAAATCCTTACCACTATTATGGTGACTCATACCAATCCTATAATGATCTTCTTAATTAGTCATGGTAAGAACATGACATTCCTGAATAACCTACTCATACCCCAAGCTATTATATATATAGCCTTAAAAAAGCTTTATTAGACTAGGAGAAGAATATGATAAATATTGACACGTTGAAGGGGCATGGATAAGAGATGCCAAAACATGCCATTAAAGTAGTTAGAGATTTAGTGCAATAGGCAAAATAAATTTGGATGTATTTTATTAGGGAAAGTTATCCTAAAGATAGTAGTGATATGATTGTCATAGTTTGACTCACCTCTAATATTAAGAAGTTGGGAGCCCATGAAAAATATCAAACATCCCATCAACCACCCTACTATCCCTTGTTCACTCCATATCAAACTCATTTTTAGATTCCCATCACCACTCATAAGCCCTCACCATGTGAGTTTCAAATCCATCATCATTCCCCCCAAATCCCCTCAACCTTCCCCTCATGGAAATATATCTAAAGGAGAGTACATGAAGAAAGGCAAGTTTGTGTTGAAAGAGCCAACCATTATGAGCAATCAAGGTATGATTTTAAGGCCTCCCTTGTTAGGAAAACTAAACATATAGATAGAAACTTGTACTAGGCATTGGAAACTATAAAGCCAACATCACCTCAACTACACATACCTCCTTTCATTCCTTAATCCACAATACACACTATGCAAGAAAACCATGAGCCCAAATTCACAGCTTGGTACCAAATCATGCAGTTAAGAAAATCTAAAGTCATTCAATCCCAACCCTTCCTTACTTAGGATTCTAAGTCATTTCCATCTTGGAAATCTATCTAGATCAGTATGTAAAATAAGGAGGAGGGCATGACTAATTAAAATAAATAGTTAGACCAAGGAGGTATCACATATATCTCATCTCTCTTGAACTCATCCCAAAAATATCCTATGTCACTCCTTGAAGAGGTAATTAGTGAACTCCATGTTGAACTCATAGTGGATAATGATGAACTATTAGAATTAGAAGAGGATCTCATAATTGGGACACTAATGGGCAAGGATGATAATATTTTAGTCCTTTAAGATGTAAGGATAGATGAAATCAAAGAGGAATATGAGAAAGAGGATACTACTAGTTTTATGTCCCCCTTATTTAAAGATAAGTCCATAAAGGTACTAATTTTAACACCAATTTCTTCCATGCCTCAAGGCCCATCTATACTATCAAATCCTACACCTATTTCATTCAACATACCAAGCTTCCTACCTCCCTAGGAGATAGTTTTCCCTTTACCCACTCCATCTACCATTCCTCACAAAACCCATCCATCCTAAACTTGGAAACCTTCATGGGATATTCACTCAAATTATGTGATGCATATCCTTTGTCAGGAGGATCCTATTATGCCTTGTCCATTTAATCAAGTAAAGGATGTAGAAGAGATTAAGGATTTTGAGGTTCTAAGCTTCATGAGCTTCCTTTATGAATGGTAAACCCAAATAATTTAGGTTACATCAAAAGTAGACCTCTCTTTCATTTATACCTTTATGGAGGAGGAAACAGAGCTACCATCTTATATTGAGAATGAGGAAGTTGAGTCTATCAACCCCTTAGATGAGCTGCCATATTATGTAGAAGATCAAGAAATGGATTTAATAATTGATCAAATTGATGAATTTTAAGGACAAATAGAGGCCACCAATAATCTAAAATACCCATTGGAATAATTTTTAAATATTTTGGGAGTAGGATATAATCTTCTCCAAGAAGACTACAGTCTAATTATTTCCAAAGAGAGCAACCTAGTCAAGCAAATCAAAGAACATGGAGTGGGAAGCCCTTCAACATTACTACCTAAAGGGATCATTATAGACATGGAATTTTTTGAGATATTCATAATGGGATATCATCTCCTTGGTGATCTTGTAGACATGGGTATGCTTCTAGAAGGTAATATAGATCTATTTAGTGCTCAGCCTATTCAACTAGATTATGAAGGAATGGAACTTGAATATAAGATGTGGGATGATAGTAAGATTTAAATTATAATAGAGTGTCATTTGAGACACCAATTTTAGTTGTAAATTGATAAAGAGGAAGAGCCACTAAGTGAGTATGTTTACATTAGAGGCTATTTTTCACCTACCATTCCACATATGCGTATGACAAAGGAATTGGCAAAGAAAATACTTACTTCCTCAATGACTAGGATTGTAAGGGAATATGTGATATGTCATTCTCCATCTCATAATAGAGCTGAGTTCATGAATTTTCATTTTGATTCAATTGGATCATAATTTATCTTAGTTAGGTAGGTTTCTTGTACATAATTAGTTGTCTATTTTGCTCCAAGTGTTGTTTTATCACATTAAGTTAGTGATATTTGTTCTTTTTAGGTTAATTTCCCTTTTATTCTATGATTACCGTCAATAATTACCTCAGACACGTTATTTTGTTTTGTTCCTTTTATTCATTATTTGTTTCAATAGGCGTTATCTAGATGGGTTGTTAGTTTTAGATTTAGATAAAATTGTTGAACTAGAGAAGAGACTCCATGCCCAATAAACTAGTCAAGATAAATGGTATGGGTTCTCAAGCATAATAGGCATGCTTCCTAGTTGAGTCACAAAAAAAATTGGCCAATTTTGGCCCACATAAAAATATTTTTATTGGATTTAACATATAATAAAATTTCCTATTGGGGTGAATGATCAAATGCCTTGTACAAGCTTTGAAAGACTAGATCATCATAGGATGTCGTGTAAAAATGAATGTGTCAAATAAATTATGCTTTTTATAAATAAACTTAGGGAAATATCCAAGGATAAAATACCATATGGAAATTAATATCTTCATACCTAGATCATCCTCTACAAATTTCATGTCTTGATGAGCTTGCTATCTCAAGATATAAAGCTTCAAAGTTGAACTTGCAGAGTGAAACATGTATGTGGATGTCAAGTTTAAGCTTCATGAAGTAGTTGTTTGATTTAAAAATGAAAAATATAAATGTTTGGAATTTAATCATACCAAATATAAAATGGTTATTGGGTGAGGATAATTTAATTGGGTCCCAATATATCTAGTGGTACACATTCAATAATATTGGGAAGATCAACAGTGAGCATCAAGTCAAAAAGTTAGCATAAATGAGAGGCTAACAAGTGGTAAGATCTTGGGTGTCCTAAAAAATATCTAATGGTGAGAATTAATATAATATTTAATTGGGTCCAAATATATCTAAAAATATGTATTTAATCATACCAATAAAATTTATGGTGAGCAAGGGTCAAAAAGTCAAAGGATCTCAATGATGAACGAGCTCCTACTAAGTGTCATAACTGCATTAATCTAATACAATATTTATGGCTCACACTTAATCATATAGATCAAGATCAATGGTGTGTGAGAGGTCAAAGAGTCATCATTATATTTTAGAGAAAATAAATAACTAACACTTGGCACAATATGAGAGGTTCCAAATCAAGATCAATGGCTAGAATTAAAATTTAAAGTTAGGGACTTCAAGTGAAGCTTGAACATGTGACTAAGGCCAAACTAGGGAAAATGTTTTAGTGGGCCTATACCACCATTGGATCTCAATAAAACATAATTATTAAGACATATTTATATATTCAATGTTGTTAATAGTGAATCTTCATTACCAATAAAGCTCTATAGTCATTAAAACACAACTCAAGACCTATAGCCAAAGATTTAGAACATATCGACCCCATTTTCCAAAGTTGTAGTATTATTCTATGAATGTTCATATAATGACTTCATATATTCCATACGGTCAAAAGGTAGGATAGGATTATTTTAGACCTAATGTAGAGATAAATAAGGAAGTTATGTGATCTATTGGTCTGCATTGATATCATAACTATAGGAAAACCAATAAAGGAGATTGGTTTTTAATCTATAGAAGAGATCTATGCTTATATATTTTAATGGGGTATATATGTTTTTAATAAAGGAGGGTATCATCTTTCAATATAGTCATAACCTTGATATCAAGTACTTATCACCACCTAAAGTATACATGGTGATGGATTCATCAGGCCCACATATATAAAGATCTTGCCCTCATAATGAAGAAAATGGAGATTATGTGGAGGATAAAAATAAAGAGAGCTATTAGATTTGAGAAGTAATTGGAGAATTGATTATATTTAGATCTTAAAGATCTTTTCTAAAACAAACTTTGTCATGATAAATCATAAAAAATAAACTCTTGTCCTTTAGTGGATGTCCTAGCCAATGAAAAATCTTGAATATTATTGGAGAAAATGAAGGTTAGCTTGTTGATAAAGGATTAGTCTTGATTGAAACAAGGAATGCATATAAAAAAAGATAAATGAAATACCACCACATTTATTGATCATTAATGACTCATTCTCCATTTTCCCATGCATATTACCCATGTATATAATCCATTATACTATATATATAGGCTTGTAATCCTTAAAATGGATCCCTCTCTTGGGTATAACTAGAATCTACCAAGATTGAGATTTGTAACCTCTTGAGATAAATAAAAGACTAATTTTAGATTTCATTATTCTATTATAGTGTGTCAATGTTAGTTTTATTTGCATATGTGGTGGAAATATCTCCCTTATCAAGTCCTAATCTCACTTAGCTACTATTTAACTTGTTATCCAGGTCATGTTTAGTGTTTAATGCCATTTTTTGAAGCTATCAAGTGGATACATTGACTAGTTAGTACCTTGAATTGGGTATCTCCATCACTTCCCTTAGGTTTTGATCACTTTTTGAACCTCTACATGAAATATTGATGCATTAAATAGTTTGGAGTTTTAGATTAAATTATTTATTCTATCTCATTAGTGTTTCAAAAGGCTAAAGAGTGGATGAACAATCACTTTAGGTGCATCACCAATATTATCTTAGATCTCCCATTCATTTATCTTTCTCTCCCTTTTCCATATAAATTAGTAGGTTTTAGTGGAAATGACATAAATGATTCATCAAAGGAGCTAGCCTCATTAAAAATCCAAGAGTTCTGACCCAAGTTTAGGTAGCCCATAGCTTAGGTTTATTCCCATGTTGAGCTAGATTTGAGAGTATGACTTGAACACTTCTACTTTTATCTAGGGTGCAATCTAGACATTCAAAAAATAGATCATTGACATTTGATAGTCATTTAACTTCATTAAAAAATATTTATCATTCAACTTATCCCAATCTAAGATTGTTAAAAATCTTTCTATTTGGCTATATATGGAAAATAACCTAATTATGTCTTTAGGTCTATGTAAGATTGTTTAGGCTTATAACTATGCAATTACCTCCTTTATCACCATAGATAACTTCTATAATCCTTTGAGAATACTTGGAGATTAATCTATGTTATTTATAAATTTCATACATAAATTTTTAACATCACATTGATTATAGATATAAGAAATTTTTAGACCATATTTTCACGAGAAGCCCATAACATAGTCTTCAAGCATGGGTACTAGTTGGAGAGCTAGTATAGAATAGTCAGTCATATTGAATGACACTGGAAGAGATGGAGACATTATGGAAATCATGTAATCATCACTTATATGTACTGAAACCTTGTATAAACTCTAAAATAATGAAGGAAAATGATAATCTTCATTTTAAACTATGTAAAAGAGTAACTTTCTTGCCAAATAGCTTCCTACACATACTAATATAGTGGACAAAGGTGTGAAATGAATTTATATACCTATAAAGATCCGTTCAAATTGTTCTCTTTCTTTAATGAGTTTATTCTTTCACTTGAAATGACAAAAATTGACCCTATAATGGTTTTACATCTCAAAAATTCACCTTAGCTCATTAGTAATTATTCATAAAGATAAAGAGCTCAATCAAACAATCAATTCCACTGATTAAAATGTCATAGAAGTACATATTGGCCAAAATTGGCTTACACACAAAATCTTTTCCTAGATGGATCAGGCCACTCTCTTGGACCTTTCTGTAACCTTCTGCCCCCCCCATGACTAGTCCCTTTTTGGTCCTAACCTGATGATGTAGTGTAGTATCCTAGGAGGTCCTAGTGTGGTGTGAGAAGCTAAGCATAGATATTGTTAATTGGGTGATCCAATGGTGATATGAGTATTAAAAACTCATGATGCTACCACATGTCACTTTTAAGCTTTTGAAACACTTTAAGCAAGCTTTAAGGTGAATTTAGAGATTTTGAGGAAAAGGCTTAGAAACACGTTTATAACTACAAGTGAAGGATCTAGTATTTTTTCATGGTTTTCAATAATTAATTGGCATGAATAATATTTTAAAATATATCATAGATTTTAATGAGCTAAAAACAAGGCCTAGACAAGATATTATGCCCAAATGACCCCTAAAAGTGTAGTAAATGACTTAAGGGTCCTCAAAATAGAAACTTCAAGTGTAAGAGTAAATTTTTGAGGAATTAAAATCATTTTTGACTTATTAACACCTAATTATAGAATTTTTTACCTATCTATACATGTTCAAGTCCATCTTAAGTCATTTGGAGTGGAGGAGAGGAGTTTGGGAGCAAAAGGATGCATTTTGGAGCCTTTAAGAGCTTTGGTAGAACATGTTTTTAAAGGATTTGATTTATGTAAGGGATAATATATCATATTTATTAATCCATATTTTCCCTTATATCCTCTCAAATTCCTCTAAAATCACATTCCAACACAAGAACCAGTAGAGGTAGGGAAAACCTATTGGCTACAAACTAGGGATGAAACAAGATTTCTACCACTAATAGAGGTATAAGAATTTAAAAAGGTTTAAATAATTAATGAAAGGTAATATATATCATAAAAAATCTTTCCCAAGTTTTGGATTTCATAGGTAGGCTTCTGGTTCTTCATGCTAAGAAAAAACCATTTTGGGAAATTTTGGGTAGCTCTAAGAGAGCCTCAAGTTTTCACTTAGTATGGTCAGTAGAGGGAGAGTTAGGATTAAAAAAAATTTGGGATTGATGAGGAAAATATTATACTTCAACTTTGTGGTATTGGTTTTCTAGTTAATCTTGCCATATTTAAGAACAATTGATAATAGTTTAGGGGTGTCTAGTTGGCCTACTCATCCAGATAGGGTATAGGTTTTCTTCTATTTCTTCACTTAAGAAATCAATGATGAAGAAATTTTTTATGGATTTTGTTTAAATATAAAATATGACCTATTAAAATTAGTTTCATCAACTAATTCCTCCCAAGAAGGTACTTATGGCATAAAACTTGTTTTCCTTCTATTCTTTGTGAATAGTTTATTTGATCAATTTTAGAGTATAATTTAGGTTATATGGATAATTTATATCCTCCTAATTATTCAAAATAAACATACACAAGATATATTAATCATCAATTCTCAATATTTCATTAAATCCTTGATAGGTCAAATAGTCAAGTTGTTAGTTGTATCTCTAATGGAGTTGTAGGCAAACTTATCAACTAAAAAGGTTTTCCTTTATTGTAGTGATTTAAAAATAAATTTGATATGATGTTTTCACCTATAATATTTCATTTAAATCACCTATAATCCTAAATCTTAGTCTCAAGATGCTAACATCGTGAAGGTTAAGCCAAAATGTGAGACATAATCAACATGTTGCTTTCACTTGCAGTCATGGCATATGACATCATGAAAATGTTCATGGAGGTTTTATTAAGAGTTTAAACTAGGTTTAACACACTATTTAAATATTATAAATCAATATAAACATCTCTAATACCATACAACTGATTATGGAAGCAATTTCTCATACATTATAGGACTGTAATGTTAATGCATGCCTATAGGTGCCATAGAAGGAGCCAATCACATTGAGACTACATTGGGTTATTTTCAAGTTCCTTATGATGTAAAAGTTTCATTTTGAAATATTTAGGAGAAATAAGACTTGTTATATGATCCTTTACCATGCATATTGTTCATGATTATGCTCACTATTTTCTCTATAACTAAATATAAATCTATAACTAGCCTTAGGAGATGGTCATATTGAAAGGGAGAATTTGAGTTCATTGAGGTTATCCATGCTAAAAATAATCCATTTTAAGGTGATTAAATGGTCTAAAACTCATTTAATATTCAAATATCATATATACTATCAACTTTATCATAGTCACTACTTACATACAGGAATGCACACTTATATGTTTTATAGGTACAATCATTGAGAGGGGGTGAATCAATGAGCCTAGATATTAAATTTTAAATTCCAATAATTTAAAAATATTAAATAATCAATATATATTAACTTGATCAACAACATTAATAATAAATCTCAATCATTTAATGCATATACAAGATCAAACACATAACACAAATTTCATTTGGGAAACTCTCATGGGCAATAAAAATCACTCTCAAGCCTGTAACACATAGATTACTTATCCTATAAGAAATTACAAACAAGATACTGGTCAACTCCTTTAGACCAAAAAACCTTGATCAAATCCTCTTGACCAAAGGCCTTTTATAAAACACCTATTTCACAAGGATTAACTTCCCTAAAGAAGATCAAATCATCTAGACCCTCCTTTAAAGTGAACCCCTCCACCTTATAATTGATGTCTTCAACACCTAATGATGGATCTCTAATTCTCTAACCTCTAAACAAACTCCCTCTCTCATACAAGCCTCTCAAATAGGCATGCCACAATCTCTCTCCCTATTTAATCAAACTATCCTCATATGCATAGTTAGACTTATTCATATATCCTCAATCTACAAGATCATTAATCTCAATCAACTAACTATTCTTCTAATCAACTCATCCAAACAAGCATACTACCTACCCTCTCTTCACTTTAATGCTCATATCTCTCACACAATCCTTGTACAAGTCTCACTCACATATATAGAAACCAACATTTTTGGTTTCACCATTTATAGAATATTATTGAATTATCATTTCCACAATATTTATTTTTGGAAAAAACACATGCCTTCATGCTTAAGGCCTCTTACATGGGTTACAATTAAGAACAACTCTATTTCAAATGAGCCTAAGTTACCTTTTAGGTCTTATGATGACCCATTCACCTCTTCAACACTTCTCCAAGAAACTAATAATATAATAACACTTTAATATTACATTTACCCATTCCACATGATTTATAGGTCCTCATTAAGTGAAAATAACCATCATAGTACCCTTCTAATTAATCATAATTTTCCCAAACAACATCTCTGTACATGCAATCATTATGAATGAAAACATAGTGAACTTATAACTCTTTGTTCATACTACATATGACTAGTCAAACCTTCATAACGCACACAAATAATTTTTATGGAGTATAAAACACTCCCCAATATCTAATTAATCATGATATATCAAAATAATATCAATAAAAGCTCAAATATCATTTTTGATTTACTAGTAGAAGATGCACAAACACACAATTAACTTTTAACCTTAATAACATTGATTGTACTAAAAAATATACCTTTAAATTAATATTTCCATATGTTATTTATAGTCCTCTACAAATTTTATTTTTAATACATGCTTAAATTATGCATAGATTGATATATATGGCTCAAAAACTAGACATTGGTCTTTACTTTGTTAAATTCAAATATTTGAATTCAAACTATCACAGTTAAACATCAAACACTATTATGTCATCTCATGTCCTCTCTACTTAGACTAATTAATAACCATCAATATATTCCAATATTTAACTCATAGTGTGCCAATGCCCATATGTTAGTGTGCAATTTTGCAATCTTAATCACACATGCTCCATTGATCTCTTCAAGATTATCCTTGCTTTAATAATTCTAGACAACTATCACTTTAACGTCTTGAATTTAATATGCACCATTGATATTGTTAGTATGAATTTCCACTCACAATTTATCCTTTTAATAAGATCTATCTTTATCTCTACTCAATGCTAAACATTGAACACTTGGCACCATCTTGTTGCATCTTGACATCTTAAAATAAACACACTTTATTGATTTTTTGTAAGGATCTCAATCATTATCTATGTTAAACATTGGAAAAATTGAAATCATATCACTCGAGACACACCATTAGACTAATATTTATGATCACCCATAAACCATTATATCTCTATCTGGTCCTGATCTTTAACATCATGAAAAATAGACTAAGTATGGGGACTATTGTTATTTGCCTGGAAGGCCAACTTTATACTTCAATAACTTTTGTTTCACTGAGATGCATGAAATAAAATATATAAAATATGATATCCTCACATAGGATAATCCAACCATATGTTAAATATCTCTTTAAACCTTTACATGTGCAAGATATAATTCTATTAATCTGTTCACTTAGATTTCTTTTGCCACAGAGCCAACTATGTCGAGAAATATCTTGGAAGGCCAACTTTTCACATACATATCTTTTGATGTAATTCATTACATGGCCTAAATTTTAGTGAAAATAAACTACGCACAAAACTACAGAAACCCATATGATTAAATTCTCTTGAAATGTCAACATGTTTGAGATATGCCATCACCAAATTGCTTACTCAACTCTTTCTTACCTCATGTAAATTTTGCTAAGTATGGGAAAACACTGTCAAACTACCTAGGAGCCCAAATTTTCACTTGAATATATATTTTTTACACTTCATTATATGTATTTAAAATTATTGAATAGAAACTATTTAAAAAATTAATCACAACCATATGACCAAGTCCCTTTGACTCATCGACACGTGGCAATGGTGATGTCAACAAACTACCTACCCTAATTTTTTGCCAATAGACCAAAAATGTATAGATGAAAACAATGATCAACTAGATGAAATCCACTCATGCACAAAAACACTAAAATCATATATAAAATTTTTATAGGACTTCTTTCACATGTTCAAATCACCATACTTATTCTTTAATATCTCTAACCTTGTTAAAATTTAATATCAACCAAGCCTCCTTCAAGCATACTAGGATAAGAACATTACACACTTTGTCATTATCACTTAGACTATAAAGGAACTTAATCCACTCACCAAGACACCTCCATGACATTACCATGACATCATTAAAAACTCTCTAACAATCTCTCCCTTTTTCATTGATGTCAACACACATCATACATCTCACCTTTCTTCTCTCTCTTAAAGCACTCTCACAATAGGAAATTTCTCCTCCTTTGACTCAATGACAAAGTGGATACCAACTGATCCTAAGGGCTTGAAAATAATATCAATAGGATAAGACCATATTTTAAAGATAGTATAAACCCCCCCTTACATTGAGCCTACCTCTTCTTGCCTTTAAAACTTCCTCTTACTACGTACCAACATGCTTCTTCAACCAAGAATTGAAACCAATGAATAAAGAACACACAAAATAATAAAATCAGATGGAACGCACCAAGAAACATCTGAGAGGGACTCCCCTTGATATTTATGAGCAATTAGACCTCTTGATCAACTTCATATCTTCATATACCATGAAGAACCATCATACATACTTACTAACCTTCTCTTTCAGGAAACCACATTGACCACCAATAAAACTTCATGACACTCACCAAATAGGAAACATGATCTAAAACAACCTAAAAACTCTACTTTAAACATACATACCTTGTTATTTTGGAAACATTGAGTAAAAACATTAAATCTTCATACTAGGCATGTCTAGACTCCTTGTAGCCCTACCTTGAGCTTATATATCCCACAAATTTTAGTATATAAAACTTCAAGAATTGAAACTTCATATTTGTATCAATCTCATATTCCCCCTCAAGAACACCAATTTTCATTTCCTAGAGCATCCTATGAAACATTTTTCCCTCACAAACCATCTTGTTAATTAGGTTTCCATCTTGACAAAAACAAGAATAATATGAAAAAAACCTTCAAATATTTATAAATATTGATTAAAAAACCCATTTGGCCCATTAATCCTATTAATAAACCTTAGACCTTAAATCATAAGGTAGACCACTTTTCTAGCAAATCCCAAAACCCTAGAATCTTAAAACAAATAAAGTCAACAAACCTCTTTCTGGTCAACATCCACCTCTAAAAATTATTTTACACCTATATACAACCACTACACACTTTTGGACCAATATTTTATCTTCCATATATTTATAAAACCATACATCCTATAACCCATTTTAAGACCTACATACTCTTAAGCACAAACTAGGAAAACTGAGAGCAAACAAAAATTTCCAATTTGAGTTCAACATACCTTCAAACCACAAAACCACTTGGAGAAAGCTAAAATAAGGTCAAAAAACCTTTACATGAAAATAATAATCTTGACAAATCACAAATCCTATTTTTCCACTTGAAAACCTTCAGTCTAACCCTATAGATTAACCAATATAACTATGACATCACTCTAACATCACCACAACATATCTTTCACCTGGACATACCTTCTCCAAATAGAAAAAATCATCTCTACCCTTTTATGACCATATTAATAACACCATAACAACACTTTATTATTCACTATAAAGATTCTCTTAAGAAACATAGGCAAAGACATCTTTTGTACCATAATGCTCTAAAAATAATTAAAGCCATGATTGGCCCATATCTCCTTAGTAACCATTAGAATATTATTATATAAGTAATAATTATTGTTTTTTTTACTTAATCTTCTTATTTTGAAATATGATAATTGGTTCCTTTTCTATATCACCCTCCTTATCTTCTAATATATAATTGATAACATATGGAACAACTATGGAATCTTGACATACCTTTTCATTTGAAGAATCAACCTTGTAGTTTTGAACCTCATCACTAGGCACTAACAATTATTCTCATTTTCATGAATCTTGATCAATAATAGTAGGATGTTCACTTGGATCCATACATACCTCAAAACTAGATTCAACCAGCACCTTGGTCTTCTCTTTGATATTGGTCTCTTTATTCACTATATGAGCAGAAAAAGAAAGCCCTTAGCACTCTTCACCTTTTTTAGTATTCTCCACCATATAAAATATATATTTATACCTTAAATATCATCATGACTCATACTTACCACCTTTGGTTTCCATGAGCTAACTTGCCTTCTTCCTTACATTCTTGGATCTTGATTAAACCTATTTTGACTTTTAGAGCTTTGATTACATAATCTATCAATGTGACCAATATTTTCATAGTTATAGAAAATAATACTCCTTGATGGAAACTCATTTTCTCTTACCTTGATTGGAAAAAAACTATCAATGTGTCCAATGTCATTACAACTAAAAAAAACTACTCTTTTTGAATAAGACTTACTTTGCCTTTCCTTATTTTGAAAATGCTTAGAAAAGTGTCCCTTATCAAGATAATTGAAACACTCAACCTTGTTCACACATTTTGACTAATGACCCCCATCATAGTCCCATGCAAACTCATTTTTAAGAGGAATTTTAAATTCTATATATCTATGCCTAAACTGATTACAAGTATAGAAGTAACTATTGAAATTTTCATACCTCATGGCATTTAGTTGTTTGATCTGATTTGTCTTCATTCTACCAGCACCTTCATTCCTTGTTTGCTAATTTGTCTTCAAAGAATGATCTACCTTTCTCTAATTTACATTAATGTCAACTTGAGAAGTGACTTTGGGATCTTCATTAAAACTTAATCTAGATCTGTTACTAGCTGGCTTTTTAACTCTTTAGGAGATCATCTAGATTATTAGATCTTTTATCAAACTTGACAAATGATTTCAACTTGATTATAGAATTATATAACTCATATTTCAAAGACACAATCTCAGAACCATACCTTGAGTATTCTTCTTCTTTGGCTCTTAGAATTGTAGACATAGATTATAATTTAGAATAATAAACATTGCATCACCTTCATTATCTCTAGAGTCTTCAATCAATCTTCCCTCAAACACACTAAATTGATCCTCAAAGTCCTTAAGTTTATATTTCATCTTCTTATCAATATTCTTCTCAATCTCTAGTTCTTCAAGAGCATTTGTTAGTGGAGTCTCAAAGTCTATCTCATCTTCATCATCATTATGAATCACTCCAAGTATAATCCTTTTGATGTGAGAAACTAAGTTTCTCAGCCATAAACATAACTTCACCTTTAGCAGGACCATTATCTTCAATATCATAATATAAGTCACTAACTTCACTCTCATTTGATGAGCTATAATCTTCTTTGGCGTAGAGACTCTTCTTGTCCTTGAAGTACTTATTCTTTTTGTCAAACCTTCTAAATCCCTTTTGGATTTCGTCATACTTGAATAATCTCTTGACATCATCATGACCTTTATTATTATATTCATCATCATCATTTTTATAATTATGAGGGTATTTATTAGAAAAATATCCTACCTCTCCATAGTTGAAGCATTTGAGGGGTAGTTTAGACTTATACTTGCTTGAACCTATTTTCAATTTCCTTGAAATCAAAGCAATTAGTTCATATTCATCTATATCATAAATGTCATCTTCCTTATGTTTATTACCTTGGAACTTATTCTTTGGCTTCCGTTATGTCTTTAATGTTGCTTCTTTCTTTGGTGGTATATCATCATTCTTCCTCATCTTATAGGCAGTAAGGATGCCATGCAATTCATCAAAATTTAGCTGAATAAGATCACAACTTTATTCTATAAGATACTTTAGAATAAAAATTGAGGGATAGAGACCTTAATACTTTTTAAACTATATTAGCCTCTTCAAGGTTCTCTCTAATACCTTTGATGATATTCACAATCTCATCAACTCTTTATAGAAATGATGACACATAATCTTCTTCCATCATCTTGAGACTTTCAAATTGCCTTTTGTCAATATATAACTTAGCAAGATTGACGTTTTAATCTCATTTATAAATGAGTTATATTATATCCCATATCTCTTTAGTATATTTACAATGGATTACCTTGGTGAACTTAGTTTTTGTAAAACCACTAGTAATGACATTAATTACCTTAGACTTATTTTAAAATAGCTTATTATCTACAACACTAGTTGGATGAGTAGTAGGAATAACATAAACATCCACAATAGATTTCCATACATCAAATCATATGGACATAATATATGTCTTCATCCTTTTGATCCAAAAAGCATAATTGGATCCATTAAACATTGGTGCTTGTTTAGTAGAGAAAATGCCATAATGACTACCCATATTATACCTTGGATCACCTTCAAGATGTCAAGCCTTTAACAAAGGACCTACTATGATACCAATTTTTACAGGTACAATCATTAAGAGGGGGGTGAATTAGTGAGCCCAAATATTACACTTTCAATTCTAATCATTTCAAACTATTAAATAATTGTCATATATCAACTTGATCAAGAAACATTAATAAGAAAGCTTAATCATTAAATACATATATGAGATAAAAAAACATAACACATAGTTCCTATGGGAAACCTAAATGAGGGATAAAACCCAATCTCAATCCTAAAACACATGAGCTACTTGTCCTATAATAAATTACAAACAAGAGACTGGTCAACTCCTTTAGACTAGGAAACCTTGATCAAATCCTCCTAACCAAAGGCCTTTAGTGAAACACCTATTTCACAAGGAGTAACTCCCCCTATGGAAAATCAAGTCCTCTAGACCCTCTTTTTAATTTAAACCATCCAACTTATAACTAATTTATTTAATACCTAATTATGGATCTTTAATTATCTAACCTCTGCATAAATTCCCTCTCTATCTCATACAGGCCCCTCACATAGGCATGCCGCAATATCTCTCCATATTTACTCAAATTTTCCTCATCATTTACACACATAAACCTCTTTCTATATACTAAAAATACAAGAGAACTAATATGGCATCCTAAAAATGACCTACAGGTCATACACATAGTCAACCAACTATTTTGCTTATCAACTCATCTAAACAAGCACACTACCTATCCTCTCTTCTTCAATTTAATGCTCACTAATCTCACACAAGGCTTACACAAGTCTCACTCACATATCTAAAAACTAACATATTTGGTTTCACCATCTATATAGAATTCTTGAATTATCACATCCATAATATTTCTTGTTGGCCATAACACATGCCTTCACCCTTAAGGCATATTACATGGGTTATACTTAAACACAACTCTTTAAAATAAGAATATTTCACCTTTTAGGTTTTATTATGATGCATTCACCTCTTTGACACTTCTCTAAGAAATAAGAACACAAGAACAATTTATAAGTACATTAACCCATGCCACATAATCTATAGGTCCTATTTAAGTACTAACAACTATCACAATAGCCTTTTCCTTAAGCAAAGTTTGATTAAATAAAATCTTCATAGATACAATAATTATGAATAAAAATAGTCATTATGCATAAAATCTTGTCTTCTAATGCCACTTGCATGCCAATGAAAATATTCAAGATCACTAGGATTACCATAAGGCAACTTGTTCATGATGGATTAGTATCAATCAAAATAAACTAGGTACATAATTCATTGGAGATAGGTTGTAGGTCAACCAATGACCTTGGGAAGCTCATGTATGAAGGATGGAATCTCTTTTCATTCCCTTTATATGATACTTTTCTCACATTTTTTAAGGGTTTTCAATTTTTTTTAGATCTTTTAAGAAACTAATCTCCCTCAGATTTTAGAAGTAGACTCTTTCACTTTTGATCATGACTCTCTCTAAAGTTTGAAAGAGTATATACTTTCATTAAAGAAGGATATACCATGTGGAAATTGTATAAAAACATTTTCAAGTATTAAATATTTTCTTTACCTGTCTCATCTTTACGAATTGTGTTCAAAAAAGTATGCCTAATATTGCATTGTGAAGGAAATTATTTCATGATTTCGATGCTTCTTTCTTTCTCAAATATAAGTGTCTTGAATATAGTTTCAATTCTAAGTTATTATTCATTTTGTCACAAATTTAAACCCTTAGTGAGTCTTATAACTCCTCTTTGTTCTTAGATATGACACCCTAAACCTAGTTTATGAAATACTAATGTAGCCAGCTAGTTTTGTGAGATTATGTAAACCAGTATTATCTTATGCTTCTTCAATGTTTGGCCCATGTATATGAAATCCTCATTTAATTTTTTTAAATAACATATTATATTTATTATGATCATTTATCCCCTTATAACCCTTTTCCCATGAAGTGCTAGGATTGGTTTTTAGTTTAGGTGAGTATCAAAGAGGAACCAACTTACTCTAGAGGTTCAACCCCATCACGGGATACCCACAACCCAAGGTTGTTCCAATTTTATATCTAAACTAGGAAAAGCCTTAGAACCACTCCCACCAAGGGTGTGAGTTGAAGCTATAATTTTTTTTGGCACACCCGATGGGACCCAATGTCTCAATTATATTAAGGAACATTGATCATATTTGATGCTAGTTTGATCAGGTTTGTAGTGGTGACATCTACATACAATGGTATCTAGCAACTCTAATATACAAAGACTCTAAGAATATAATCTAATAGCAGATTAGTAGAATTTATTTCATTACAAAGGTAACCACAAGGTCATTATCTAAAGGTAATCCTTCTAAATTTATTAAACTCCTTTTAAATTTAACTAAGAGGTTAAGGTTTGCTACTACTTTACCACAATTAGGGAACCCTTTTAATATACCACCCCTAGGTATACCTTTATAAATAAACCCTTGATAACTCCTCTTACCACAATGATTGCAAGAACCTTTGTAGGCTTCAATGGCCAAAGCCCTTTGAAAGTACTATAATGTAACTCTATGATAGTAAAGGCCCTCAAACGTGTTCCCTATTTCATCAGAGACCAAGATACAACTAACAATGATAATATTATGGACATAGATAATTTTTGTAATATACATAATGCCACAGTGGAAAATATAGTCATTATATTACTAGTTGTCTCATTTAAAGGTAAATCTTTAGATTGGTATAGAGGCTTAACTCCCAATTCAATACAAACCTAGGACAAATTAGGGAAATATTTGTGTAAGATATTTGGGGATAAGAGTGACCATTTGTTTCTCATAGAATAGTTAACTGTAATGAAAAGGGCCCTTCATGAAGTCATGCAAAACTTCAACATGAGATTTCTAGAAACATGGGATAAAATTCTAGTTTCTATCAAACCAACCCCCAACTTCACTTTATTATACTATTAAAAGGATTTAAATAGTGACATAGCTATGATTATCTAATCTGTGGGGGGAAGTATATTTCTAGATGCCTACAAGGTGGCCATTAAAGCAAAAAACTATCTAGTCTAAACTAGAAAGCTTATTCATAGACCCCCAATGCCTCTATTCCTAGAGATCAGACTGTCTCTTATCATAATTCCAATGATGGACATCATTATCCCCAAATCAATAGTTATTTTTATACCTTCATCATAGTAAGAAAAGGATTCCACTAACAGATCTAGTAATCCCTCAAAAAATAAGGAAATCCAAGAGCTTAAAATATGTTATAATCCTTTGGAAATGAATTGGTGAATTTGAAAAGGTAACAAACCCAATATAATAGGCCTTATAAATTTCCACATCAAACCCAATAGTAGGATTTCCAAGGAAATAAACTACCATATAAAGGAAACTACCAAAGCTAAGGCCAAGGTCAAAATCAATGACAAAGATAATATGGTCACAACATGAAAAATAATTACAATCCTAATATTATGATCACTTCTAATATATTTTCCCTAGTTTAAAATAATGTGTCTCAAGAAGATGAAGGTAATATGCCTTGAAATTAGTCTTTCAGTCAAACAATAGTCCTTACCACTGATTTCACCTAAGCTTTCAATGATCAATGGTAGCAAGCTAAAATTTTTGGGTACAACTAGACTTTCATGCCATAAATGGAAAAGGTACCCATGATAAATAGACCAGATGAGCCTCAACTAGATTATAACCTTGATCAAACCCCAAACTTGATAGGTTTCATAATGATAATCTATGAACAAGAAGAGTGTTATGCACTCAATTAATAAGCTAGTTCTAGCCAATGTTATTTTCTAGTAGCTACAAACATAAGACTCAAAAGAAGGAATATGGGTGATAAGCAAGAACCAAGTAAGGGACCTTTTATCACTACACCTTTATTTTCCAAGCTAGTTTTACTTGTTCCCTTTCCAAAGGTCCCAATGATTTTAAAGAGCTAGAATCAAAGAGACGTCTCAATCCCTTAAAACCTATAAATTTGAAAAATGATAGTGGTGGCTCTCAAGGCACAATCAAAGGTTGGTGGTTCACCCATCAACATTATTGAATAGATGAATAAGTCTAGTGTGAGTATGCCAATATGGGATATAATCTCCATGCCTAGTCGGGTGGATATTTTCAAGAAATATTTTCTAGAATAAACATTAAGACAACCACTGATCAATAGTAAAGCAAGGTGAGTGAAGTCCTCACCAATATAGCTAATGGTCCTATTGGAGAAGAATTAGGCAAGGCAATCAAGACTCCTCCCTTATATATATATATATATATATATATATATATATATATATATATATATATATATATATAATCATTAGCATCTCTTTAGTGCACAATTATTTGGTAGATAGTGGGGCTATCACTTTAGTCATGGAAAAGGACATAGCTGACCAACTTAGCCTCAAGTATGAACCACAAACCAAGGGAGTTCTACAATTTGATAAAACATATAACAAGCCATTTGACATCATCAATAATTTAATCTTGACCTTTCATGCTTTCCCAAGTGTATTAGTGGAATAAGATATATTGATTATTGACATCCCTCCTTGTTTTGCCCTATGTTTGTCTAGGGAATTCACTATGAAAATAGGGGACTACCTAGTAACAAACTAGTCTTATATGGTGTTTAAGACAAGGTATGGAACCAAAGTTTCCATCAAGGATTATCCCATTACACAACTTCATACCAAGCCTTATGGACTAGACATCACAAACCTAAACTACATCATCTTGGATGAGGATCAATTCATAACCAACAAGGAACTAAACATTCATCTTGAAGAAATTCTAGACATGTTCTTGGATGAAATGTGGGGTGAAAATCAATTCCTTAACCTTTTAAAAGCTGTCAAAGAAAGAAACATGGGTGTCTTATTATTACACAAGGAATACCATATCATGCCATCCCTTGTTAGACCTCAAGAAGACCCCAATGGTCTATGGAAGTTGTTATTTGATGGCTCAAAGAATTAGTATGGAGTAGGTATAAGCACAATTATGGTTTACCCTTTAGGAAGGATATTTTTCTCTTCTTATAGGTTTCAGTTCAGTTGTTCCTACAATATAGAAAAATATGAAGGTCTCCTTCATGGCCTCCAGTGGGCTAATTAGATAAGGATCAAACAATTGTAAGTGTATGGAGATAGTGAGCTCATATTAAACCAAGTCAAGAGTTAAAACTTCATAAAGAATCCACTAATAAAGTCTTAAAAGCATAGAGTGTGGGACCTAATTAAAGATTTTGAAGCTTCCAACATTTAAATTATACAAAAAATCTAGAATGAACATGCTAATAGGTTAGAATCTATTGGGATCCAATTTGATATCCCCAATGAGCTAAAAAGAAATAAGATGTAACCATGTGTAAAATTAGTCATGAGACTATCAATGCTAGATAATGAAACTCATTAGCAAGTCTTTAAAAATAATGAAAACATTGCATGTTTCTTGTAATAGGAAATAGAGTTCTTCTCTAGCAACTAAGAAAATTTTTAGTACTAATATGGGGAGAATATAGTGTAATTGAGGTCCAACAAACTACCCAAATGGCTGGTGATGCTCAAAGGTCTCTTTCATAAAGGAGACTATATGAGAAAATATAAATTAGTAATGTCAATGGATGAAGATAGCTATGAAAGGGTTCTTATCTTCAAAGATCAACTTCTCAAGCTTGGGAAGGTCAGAAGTAAAGATGAGAGACAAACTTTCATATAAATCTACAAAGAATATGCAAATATTTTTGCTTGGGAGTATGGTGACCTTAACGATTTTGATCCAAAGCTAGCACAACATACCATAAAACTAGATGTTAATGCTAAGCCTATAAGGGAAAACAAAAGTCCCATTAACCACAAAATAGAAGATCTTATGAGGAGAGAATTGATTAAGTTAATTAAATATAAAATCATCTTTCCCATTAAGCATTCATTATGGGTGGCCAATTTGGTACCTATAAGGAAAAAGAGTGGAGAAATAAGGCTGTGCATAGATTTCAAGGATCTAAATAAGGTTTCCTTAAAAGACCACTACCCTCTACCATCCATGGAACAACTTCTTCATATAGTTTTAGGTTTTTAGGTTTGGAGCATTTCTCTCTTCTAGATGGTTATTTATGTTACAATCAAGTATTAGTAAGAGGAGAGGATCGATATAAGACTACCTTCACTACTAAGTGGGGAAAAAATGCTCACCAAAAGATGCCTTTTGAGTTGTCTAATGTAGGAGGAAATTTTCAAAGAGTCATGGAGATGGCCTTTCAAGGGTTGCTATATAAAATAGTGCTAGTCTACTTGGATGGCATCACTATTATTTTCAAAAATGCTAGTGAACATATGGATCATCTAAGGTTGATTTTTCAAAGGTAAAAAGGGTATGGGATCTCTGTAAAACCTATAAAATTTGTATTCTCCATGCATGAAGGCAAGCTATTAGGTCATGTCATCTCAAAAGGACTAGCCATTAACCCTGATAGAGTGAGTGATATCTTATCTATATCTTTACCAAGAACAAGAAGGGGATCCAAATATTCCTTAAGAATATTAAATTCATAATAATATTCATACCAAGGTTTGAAAATTTAGTCAAACCCATCACTATTATGCAGAGGAAAATCTAAGCATTTACTTGGTCAAAAGAAAGGAAAGAAGCATTCCAAACCATGAATCAAGCCATTGCTCAAGCACCCTCACTCATAGATCCTGATTACTCAAATAATTTTATGTTTTACACCTTTTCTAACATCAACAACATATCATATATGATGATGTATAAGGATATTAAAGGGCCTGAGTAGCCAATTATCTTTTTCAATCAAGGGCTAGAAGGATACGAGGTGAGATATACTCTCATTGAAAAATAGGTACTCACAACCTTGAGAAGCCTCAATAAGTTTAGACCAATGCTCTCCAACAACAAGATTCACCTTATGGTATCTCACTTTAGAGTTAGGGATTTCCTCCTTAATAAATATTTGAGTGAGAAATGAGAATGCTAGATCACCAAATTTATGGAGGATGATGTAGAGATCAAGGTCACCAAGTTGGTCAGGGGTAAAGGATTATGTGAGCACCTGGTAGAAGACCTCCATGAAGATAGATAATTTTTTCTAGTGACCTAACACAATCTTTAAACAATAACACCCCCACCTCTAAGGAACTAGATAAAAGACATGTCTCATTTCTTAGTAATAGGAGAATTTCCCCAAGGATTGGATAGAGCCAAAATAAGGATTTTCAAGCTCCAATACATATCCTATGCATTAATTTATGGTGTTATTTTTAGGAATGAACTCAAATTAAGTGTTCCTTCAATGCATAGATGATGATTAGGTGGACTAAATCTTAAGGTAGTTCTGCCATGGATCTATAAGAGGTCACTTCACACCTAGGACAACAACAACAAAGATAATGAGACTTGATTATTATTGGCCCAACCTTTTTAAGGATACCCATGCATGGGTAAAAAAGTGATAGAAGTGTGCCCTCTTCACAAGAAAGTAGAAGATAATAACCCTTCTACTTAATCTAATTAGGTGGAACAACCCTTAATGCAATATGGGTTGGACTTCATAGGATAATTAATCCACCATCAAGTGTAGGGAATAAATGGGTGCTCACCACAACTAATTATTTCACTAGATTTGTGTAAGAAACTACCTTAAAAGAGGCTAATGAGGTTGTAGTATTAGATTTCTATGAGAGCATTATGACTAGGTTTGGTGTCCTAGCTACCATTATTTTTGATAATGCATTTACATTCCTTGGCATGAGGATAAGTGAGTCAGCTATCAAAATGGGCATTTACCTGAGCACCTCTTCCAATTATTATCCTCAAGGAAATGGACTAATATATTCCATGAAGAATAATTTGCTAAGAATCATTAGGAGGACTTGGAAGAGAATCAAATAACATGGCATACCAAGCTAAAGATATCCCTAGGGGTTGATAGAGTTACTCCTAGAACTACCATTAAAAATTATCCATACGTCCTTGTGTATGGAAGGGAATCCAAATTACCTATCTCCCTTGAGTTTCCTACACTATAATTAGCCCACTAGCTATAGTTGATGGAAGGTAAACCCATAAGTATGAGGATGTCAGAACTCATGCAAGTCAAAGAAACTAGAGAAATTTCTATGAAAACACTATAATATCATCAAGCTCAAGTCAATAAGGATTTTGAAAAAATATATATAGAAAAAAAAATTAAACAAGGAGACCTAGTCCTCAAATGGGATTCAAATAAGGCCAAACCAAATGATCATACAAAGTTTAACAGCTTGTGGAGTGGCCCTTATATAATCTATAGATTTAAAGAACACAATGCTTTTTAGCTTTCCCAATTAGATGGAGAGGTATTACCCATCCTAGTTAAATACATTCATTTGAATCCCTATTATTAAATATATTTGTATCATTATAATATATCATACATATTAGAGTAGCTTTCATGCTTTCCTGTAAGTGAGTTGTGCACTTTTTTATTATTGTGTGTTTTACCTCAGTGCCTCAAGCACTTTGTTCACCTTATTATTTTTTTCATGTTACTTTTTGAGAGGTTTCAGAAAATGGGCACCCTTATATTAGTTTTAGTCTAGTTGAGAGAGAAACTACAACTCTGTATACCCAAAGGATCATTTTGAGGTATCCAGTCTCTTGCATAGTAGGAATGCAACCCTAAGATGTCACCAGGAATATTGGTCATGTTTAGACTACATATAGGGATTTGTCCTTTAAATCAAACATGGATTAAAGAGAACCTAAGTAATAATTTTAATGAGATAAGAAAATAGAAGGACCATGCTACTTAAAAAGCCTTGGAGACACTTTAAGTTAACTTAGGTGTAATTCACCAAATCCAAAGGATAGGCCCAAAATTGTAGAGGGCCATAGGGGGTCATGGATACTTAGATCAAGTATGGGGTGTAGATGATTCATCTAGATTTTCATTTTGTTGATCTAGACATTTTGGTCTAATGGCAATTCCCCATACTTTGTGTTTTGAGATGGTACAAAAAAAGAGCTAAGTGAACATCTTGATAAGGCCACATCTCACATGAGTAGCAATGACAAGATATAAAAATAAAAGGTTTTGCTCATGGTCATACCAAGAACATATGCATTGAGTCCTAGCTCATGTGATGAAGTGTATAAGAAGATACAAATTTGAAAGGTCTACCCCCTAAGCAATTTAGGTTGTTTTCCCATGATAGGTATATGGATGTCATACAAAACCATGCAGAAGAGCTCACTTCAACATTTTACAGATACATTTGAGAATCTTGTGAAACCAAAAAATCAAAAGGTTATATCCCTTATGATATAAGGATCATTTCCTAATAGTTTTATTTCATGGTGTTTTTCACATTTTAAGTTATAAAATTACAAAGTTAACTAGAAAAGGGAAAACATTCAAGTAGATGTCAAGTTCAAGATCTCAGAAGTAGCGATTGAAATTAAAATAGTAGGCCTAGGTAATCAAACAAAATACATTTCATCATACTAAGGAGATCAAAGGTGTGAATTAGGGTCAAATACTTAGTGGATCTAGGGGACCAATGAGAAGTTGAGCTAGAAGGAATAAACACCAAGGATATATGTTCCACATGAGATTGGATCTCAAATCCAATAAGGTGAAATGGTCCAACAATTTGATGGAGTCAAGATAGATTTTTGATAGCCAACAAGTAGAAGTAAGGTCAAGGATTTCTTGATGAAATTTAGGTAACTATAATCAAGCTGAAACAAAGATCTAGAAGTAGCAACTATTGATCAGATAGGGGCCTAATATTGAGAGGGGTGACATATGTATATAAAACTATAGGAAAACCAATATTTTTGAATTGGTTTTCCTCTATAGTTAACTCAATTCAAGATCCAAATAAAAATTCATATGAGAAATTAATGAAAGGATCATCATGATCTATGCCTTTGACAAACCACCTCTTGAATAGACATGGCATGTCCTAGTTAAGTTAAAGATTTAAATAATCATGTCTTCATAGCAAAGCAGAGTGGGGAATGACAATGAATATGGATGGGATAAAAGTAGTTGGATAATTCATTTATTATAGGGTTTATTCATCAAACATAAATCATGGTGTATCATTAGGCAAAGTAACTCTTATCTTCTAGTGCCACTTCCATGCAAATGAAAATATTTAAGATCACTAGGATCACTACAAGGCAAATTGTTCATGATCGATTAGTATCAATTACAAAAAATTAGGTAAAGAATTCATTGGATAAAGGTGGAAGCTTAAAAAATGACCTTGGGAAGCTCATGGATGAAGGATACACTCTCTTTTCCTTCCCTATATATAATCCTTTTTTTCCTTTTTTGTAAGGGTTCTCAAGTTTTACATATTTTTTTAGAAACTACTCTTCCTTAGATTTTAGAAGTAGACTCTTTCACTTTTGATCGTGACTTTGTCTCAAGTCTATAATAGTAGAAACTTTTATTTGAGAAGGATAGACCATGTTTAAATTGTATAAAAACATTTTTAAGTAATAAAAAATTTCTTTACTTATCTCATATCTTCAAACTATGATCAATAAAGTATGCGTACTATTGCATTGCAAAGGAAAATCTTCCATACTTTTGGACCTTCTTTCTTGCTAAAATTCATGTGTCTTTAATAAGTTTTAGGTATAAATTAGTTTTATTTTTTTCATAAATTTAAATCCTTAGTGATTCTTATAACTCCTCTTTGTTCTTAGATATGACTCCCTAAACCTAGTTTACATAATATTAATGTAGCTAGCTAGTTTTGTGAGATTATGTCAACTAGTATTATCTTATGCTTCTTAACTATTTAGAACATGAATATGAAGGCCTAGTTTATTTTTGGTGCATCACATATCATACTTCTTAGGATCCCTTATCCCCTTATAACCCTTTTCCTGTGAAGTTCTAGGCTTAGTTTTTAGTTTAGGTAAGCATCAAAGAGGAACCAGCCTACTCCAGAGGTTTAGCCCCATCACATGATACCTACAACCTAGGGTTATTATTTTATAGCTAAATTAGGGGAATCCTTAAAATCACTCCCCCTAATGGTGTGATTTGAAGCTATAATAGTGCTATCAACAAACTACCTACTCATATTTTCTACCACTAGACCCAAAATGTCTAGATGAGAACAATGATCAACTAGATGAAATCCACTCATGCACATAAGAACTCAAAACATAGAAAATATTTTTATAGTACCTTTTTCATATGGTTAGATCACCACACTCATCCCTGAACATCTCTAACCATGTCAAAATTTAAGATCAACCAATCTCCCTTCAAACATATTAGGATAAGTATATTGCACACTTTGTCATTGTCACTTAGAGTATCAAGGAACTTCATCCACTCACTAAGACACCTCCATGACATCACCATGACATAATTGACAACTCTCCAATAAAAAGTGGTCCCATAGAGATATGAAAGTGTTATATGGAGATTAATTACATGATTTGAATCCTTATTAAGGTCTTAGAGAGTAGGAAATACCATGATAGTCATGTTTGGAGCATTAAACTAGAAAACAAACTTGAGAAGTCATCTCAAATGAAATAATTTGGTGTTAGGGACAAGTTACTTAAAAGATCTAAAATAGAACCCTTAGAACTTTTAATGTCAATATATAATAGTGTTTCATATAGTTTTGATCAATATAAATGATCATACCTTGAATCCCTATCCTAGCATAACACCTTATAAAAATAAGTGAGAGATTTGGCCATTTGGTTTTCATCATATAAGAATTAAAAGTTTCACTTTTGTTCACTATGTTAATTCAGTGATTTCTATAGGTTTTGAGGTTTCAAGTGTTTTCATAACCCAAATTTGTAGTATGTAGGTATATCTTCATGATTGAGTGGTGATTTTGAGTTGAGAAGACCATTATAGGGTCAAAGGTCATAAAAAAGAGTTAAAATTAAATATATGGACTCAAAACATCACCTATAGGTTCCTTTATCTTAGAATTTCCACCTATAGCTTAATTATAGGTGTTCACAAAGCCTTTGTTATGAACTTATAGACACTAGGATTGAAAACATAAATAAATTACCATGAAAAGTTTATTCAAAGACCTAAAATGGATAACATACCATGTGACATAGATTTCAAGATGGTGTACACACCTATAAGACCCCTTTTTTCCATCATTAGCATAGCTACAATCAACTATGGTTAACTATGAGATAGAGCATGATGTGATGGGTGTTGACATATCTTGAAACATGAGGTGAATGAATACAAATGGTTGTCAAAAATAATTAAAGACATTAATGGAATATTGAGGTAGTATCACAAGGCCTAAACCATATAATACCACTTACAAGCACCTGTTTCAATGTAAGGAAAAACACAATCAATCAACTTGTAGTCTTGACCAATCAAGGTGTGTAAGGAAGTATTTTGAATGTTGAAGTGGTAAGTAGGTTTTTAAAACATCCATCATGGTCATAATAGTCTCAAGAAACTCTCACATAATGAAAACAATACATAGAGAGGTTTTCAAAGACAACACATAGTCCACATTTTAGACACTGCACATAGTGAGCTTCCCCATGAGTTTGCCTTGAGTTTTCTACATCTTGGAGGGGATATACACGTGATCAAGAGATAAAACATTTAATTGAGAATATACATCACCTTTATAATCCAAAAATATTTTAAATTTATAAAGGACAATAGGGTAAGTGCCTTGTGTTTTGTCTCAGATAGAGGGCACTCCCCAAGGGTAAAACCCTATAAGATTTGAAATAAAGGAGATAAAAAGGTCAACTAAAGGATGATGAGACCTTTAAAAATGGTTTTTAGAGATGTGAAAGACATAGAACAACATGAAAAATAATGCACAAGGGTTATAAACTCAAACAGGTGACCCAAAATCATATAAATGCAGTCAAAGCCCACTAGGCCTAATCTAGGCCTAATGCCTAAAAGGGATTTAAATTCATGTTTAGTGATAATATAACATTATAAATAATTGATAAACCTACATGGTTATTCATAAGGATTTGTTAAACTATTATAATGTGAAGGAAACACAAAACACACCTACATCCTTGCAATAGAAAAGCATAACTTCAAGCTTGAGGAGTTGATGCACCAATGCCATAATGAAGTTCCATGTTTTGTTTATGTTCATGAGATTGATTAACCTGGTGGATATTCCTTGATTTTATGAAAATATTAAAACCAATAAGTGGATTTGTTTTCATGTACAAGAGACCTATGTTCAAGATTTAAATATAATCAATGATGATGGAGTTGTAAAGTGGTTTAAGGGGCATAGTAGTGACTGGAGATACTTTTTTGAGGAATAAAGAGGAGTTATAAGAGTTGGAATTAAGGATTTATAAATTATTCACATTGTTCTAAAAACCTTTCACAAAGATAAATACATAATTTTGACCCTTCTTGGTGTATACAGTCTTGCAACAGTCATAGAAGCTTGCACAGTCATACTAAGTCTTTATTGAAAAAGAGGAACAAAGGGGGAATTAAGGTTATTTTATGATTATAAGATGTTTATGGGGTTAAAAAATATATAATACAATTTTCATAGTCTAATAAAAGGTTTAAAATTTTTCAAAAAGTATTTATTTATGCTCTCAAGTTTGAATAAGGGTATAAAAGCCCTAAACTAGGGTTTTGTTAATTATAAGAGTTATAAACATCAAAATTTGCAATAAATTTGTCATTTTATAGATTTAAAGGTTCCCTAAGTTATTAAATAGGTTTTATATCTGTATGGTGTTATTTGTATAGTTTATATTATTGACTAAATTTGACCCTACAGGTCAAATTAGGACCCCTATAGTTAAAAAATTGATTTTTAGATGTTTTAGGGGTATAATATTTTGTCATAGGGTATTTTATAATTATTTTTATGTAATTTAATTCCACTTTAGCCTTGATCATGGTCTAATTAATCTATCTATCACTTTGAGTCATTTAGAAAGCTTTTAGGGGTCATAAATGCAAATAACATAGTTTTCAAGGTGTTAAATTTTCCTAGTTACCTTTAAAACATATGAGAAGTCAGATTCCCTATTATTAATGTTAGTACCATCTATATCTTTTAGGTTATCTAATTGAAAATCAAGAAACCAATTGAAAAATAGGAGTTTGGCACTTGTACAACCCATGAGGGAATGTGACACATGGGGGAAGGTCATGAAATATCTCTTCATCTTCTTTAGACTCATTTCCATGTTTAATATTCTATATAAGTTCCAGATTTGAGCTTAAACCATTTTGCTCCTTCACCCTTCTAGACACATAGAGCCAGTCAGTAGGTTTATACTTGGTATGAGTAGTTGGAGAAGTTCTAGGTCAAACACCTTTAGGAGATGAAATAAAACTCTGATATCTTAATTCAAATAACGTATAGATTTCAAATATTATTTAAATATTATTTATAAATCATCTCTAATAATTTGATTAAGTTTTTATGCTCATTATTTCCTACACCCTATAAGTTTTTCTCTTATTTAGATAGGTCTGTACAATCTAGCTAGTGATGTTGATTCTAAATGATGTTGGATCTCTCCAAAAATGATCCCTATTCTTAATTTCATGTTTCAAGGTGTTTGGATAAGCCAAGTGTCTTAGGTTGTAAGAGAAGACACCATTTTGTGTTGTAGGCAATTTTCCATCAGTTTTAGAATCTCCATGATTTGGTATTGGTTTCAAAAGGTGAAGATAGTTTTATTTCCATGTTTTAAATTTTATCTTTATGACTTTTACTTTCAATCTCATCCTCCAAATAAATCTTCCATAAAGTTTTAGTCATAAGAAAGATGCAGTCAGTTTGCTCCATGACTATCATGTGCAGGGAACTGAGTAAACTTAGACAAGAAATTTATCATGTTAATTGATTCAAGGGTTTGAATAGGTTTAGCCTCTCATTTAAACATGAATAAAAAATTGAGACCCTCCATATGGTGCAAGAAAGGACTATGGTAGTCAATACAACACTTATAAACAGTCAGCCATGGACACATACTTACAGGTACTCTCAAGAGTTATATTCACATTGGAAAGAGTACTTTTAGACTTGTATGAAGTTTTCATAAGATTAAAGAATCCATATGAAAGCTTAAAATGGTGGTAAAGTCATGCTACAAGATCATAGTCTATACATCCTTCCTAATGCTCCTATCACAACTCAAAATGCACCTATAGGTACCCTATAGGAAGATGAAATCATGATAAAAGACATAATTAAGTGGTTTATAATTACTCAAGGTTAAAAACATGCATTTAAAGAGACTATAATGGACTAGGAGTGATGAAATTTCTATATATTATGTATTTTTTGAAATATATTTACACTATTTGTAGGTATATCAAAATAATCACCTATAGTTAGTGCTAAGAGAGAGATGAAGTGTCATGAAGAGTATTGAAGCATGTGGTGAAACATTACTTGGATTCATAATACATTAAAAAGATTATGGCAAACTTCCCTTGAGTGATATATTTCTATTCAAGGTTAAATATCACCTTCTAACATGAGATGACTATGTTTAGGGATCAAATCCCTAAAAGATGAAAATATACTGCTTTACCATTTGGTTGATATCACACAATAGGGTTACAAGGATTTTTGATGCATCTACATGACCTTGTCTTGTAGCCTCTACATAGAAGATGACATTTGTAAAGTTTTAAGGGTTGAAGTTTAGTGGAAGATAGTTTTTTAAGAGACCCAATACACACTCTTGGACACTAATTTTAGATATTAATGACTATAGGTTTTGAAGTGTTCAAGTGACCTTAACATCCCAAAGTGTAAATAAGGCATACTCTTCATGATTCAATGACCTTATCAAGTGAAATACATCTCAAGGATCATAAAGACCATTAGTAGAGGTTGATATGAACTTTGGGGGGTTTAATCTACACACATATAGATCCTCTCAGTTGAAATTAGTCACCTACATTTAACCTAAGGTTCAAGTTTGAGAGAGTGTTTCTTCCTTGAAATGTTTGGGTGTTAGGATATGTTTGATGGTTTGAGAAGTGATTGGAGGATTCCTCAAAGGTTTCAAAGTGTCTTAATAAATAAACATGATGGCATTCAAGGCTAATAAAAACCTGCATCCATACTACCTTCTTCAAAGCTTGATCCAAGGTTACAAAGATATACATGTTTCCATGATTAAAAAGTCCCAAATGGTTAAAATGATCATTTTGGATGTAAAGGATCATCAAAATATTTTGACATGCAATGTCTAGAGCCTATCTACACCTACAAGATAGTAAAGACTCCCACATGTGAACTAGGAATTTAACTCAAGAGAGGTGATTATTATTGTGTTAATCCAAAAATGCCAAAAATTTGATAAAAACACACTAATTATCATACATCTTTAGGCCTAGTTATTAGGTTGAGTTTAATAACAAAAAAAATAAAAATCACAACTAAAAAATAAAGAAAAAAAATAATCCTTCACCTTCTTTGGATGCTCCAAATGCATGTTGTAGTGGCTTGTGCTCATGAAGTCTTTATCAAAGGAGGTTTGGTTATATCCTCTTCTCCTTGGAACCTTGTGGTTTTGGATTGGCTTGGTTCAATATTTTGGCATCATAAATTTAGCATTTGAGAGCTCTTGGAATCAATTTGACATGGTAACTTTTCACAAATTAAGCTTAAAATTCATATTCATGGCCTCTCTATTTATAGATTTTTAAGAATGACCAGAATCAACCATGACTGTCCATCTCAAGATTGAGATGTGTGGTCATGGATTAATTGAATTATGTAATTAAAATACATAATTATCCTCATCATGACTTTGGAAGAAGTAACATTAAGGAGGCATGGGAGGTAATAAAGAGGCATAGGAGACCCATAACCCTGATATTTGTGGCATTTATTGCCTAGGGATGTCTTCCTCAGAAATGAGGTCATCCAATGATGCAGATATTAAATATTCATTTCTAAAAAAAAATATCATGGAATTATTAATTAGGCCTTGATTTAGACTAATTAGATCTTTAGCATTGTTAAGAACTTTGTGCACAAATTACTCAAATTGATTAGAATGCCTTATTATTGGTCTAAAATTTGACTAGATTAGAATTGAAAGTCAATCTTAGAGGCATTTGATCAGTTATACCATTTAGGATGTTACCAATAGAAAATAATAAAATAAAGTGTTTTTTGTAAGATATTTTGATAGGAAATATCAATCTAAAGCACCTAGGTACAAAATTAGTATTTTGACTCAGAATGATATGCTAAAAGTTAGCTAACCCATAAATTGCATTGCTCCATTTAATGATACTATGGCCAAAATAATCACTTAAATATGTTAGATTAAAATATTTTAATAAGTTTTAGTGTTTTTAAGCCAAATTGTGCACTTTGGTGGAAATTGGTCAAAAACCTAGTTGGAGGTCATTGGTGGCCAGATTTAAGTGTATATAGTTTGCCCTTGTTTAGGAAAGCATTGCAATATATAAGCACAACAATGTCTTCTCAAATAATGAGAGATGGCATGTATGCCAAAATGAAGATGATGGTTAAATAAAAAATATTGAAATGGTTTTGGGAAGCCTATGATGATGCCCCCTTGAGGGAGTAGTCATCACATTTGTTGATAGGTGGTCCCTCGAAAAGAAACAAGAAGAAAGGTGGAACTAACTCATCATTGAAATTAATCTAAATAAGAAAATTCTTGTGAATTGATGTAAAAAGGATTTTGATTTTCCCAAAGGTGGTTATAATTAGGAATAAAAGTCAAAATAATGATTTGCCCATAGGTGATTATAATCATTAAGTAGACATGGATTAGTTAAAACTAATGGTGCCCTAGTTAGGGATGATTAACAAGCATAACTCAAGGATATAACCTAGAATATATATTAAAGATGAGCAGGTGTAAAGTGATAAAAGAGATGGATTGAGGAATAAGATTAATCATTAGAAATGATTAATTTGTACCTACCAATGAGGAGATGCTCATCCTTATTATTAATGATACAACTATAATGGCAATGGGTTAATTTGCTTAAGGGTGGGATGGAAGGATTTTCCAAGGTGAAAATTTTATGGCTCCATTGATTGTAGACCTTCTTTAAGATAATATTTACTATAGCATGTGATGGTAAGCTTCATGATAGAACACCATGAAGACTATCCCAAAATATGCATAAGGACTGACTCTTGATCCAATAAACACTCATAAATAATACACCAATGATAAAAATCATGATGATAATATTGACGTATGAATATGGATAGACTCAAGAATAATGTGCTTAAAGAATCACCCATGAATGCATATAGATTGAGTCGAGGCAATAGTGCAAAAGCAAACAAATAGGAAAGAAAAAAACAAACAAACAAATAGGAAAAAAACAAACAAACAAACAAACAACCTAAAAGAAATAAAAAATTAGAAAGCTTGAAAATAAAAGCAAAAGAAAGCATCCTAATAATGACAGTTCCTTAGTAAGGCAGATCAAGGATAACCGACTAAGCTTAGATAGGACACATATTTTTGGATTTTGAAATATTATGATTTTTTTTGGCATTTTGAGGTATCTTATCTCTTTAGAGAATGACAAGATAACTACTCATACAATAGCAATAGTGTTTGGCTTAGGTTTCTCACAAAATGGTGAGAGCATATGGAAAAGGGGACTGAGGTGACATCAACATGAATTGAGCATGATCCACATAATCTTGAAATGACCTTAAGTCATAGTAATTCCATCCAAAAAAAAGGTGAGGAGAAACCAACTAGGTTCCAATAGGTTCTCAAATCCAAAAAATGGCCAATAAAATGAAAATAGTAATGGCAAGGTGATGCAGAAATGCATGATAATTAAGTATTTCCCCTAGTTTACCCATAGGTGGTTATAACTAGTATACAAAAACATGGGTTAATTATAATAATTTTCCCATAGGTGGTTATAATTAGTATCAATACTGGTGAGACACTAATTTTCCCATAAGTTGTTATAATCAGACTCACATAAATAAAGCTAATAGGATGAAAGATATCTTGCCAGATCAAATATCACACTACTTTTATAGACTATAATTAAAACACATATTTGATTGATTGTTAAAACTTTATTGGAATCCTCTCACAAAAGGTGTGGGAAGAACTAAATGAACCATGATCAAAATAGGATTGGGTAGGATGACTAAAAATAGGCTTTTGTGTAGATTAGAATGGAATGATAGGATAGATAAAATGGTAAGAGGGTTTGCCCCAAAATGATAGGGTGAATATAAATAATGTGTGATAATGGGAAATAGATATGTAACAATGACAGTGTCTTGGAAATTAAATGACATGGTACATATCTTTGGCCTAGGTGTGGTTTTTGATTCTAATATTCCTGCGAGATGCATGTCCTAATCAACAAATGATATAAATAAGATACTTGATCATGTTAATTACTATCCCATACCTTGTTTGAATAATTGCTCCATAAATAACTACCTACTAAATGTGATTTTGAGAATGTTGTTGTGATCTTCATTGGTCATTGATTTTGATTCCTTTAAATGTCAAGGTAATGTATCTTTGTAACCTCTAGAAAGGAAAGTGTGACCATGGATGGTAAACAAGGAAAAATAATGGATGGTAGGTTTGATTGTGAAATGGAATGGTAGATGATAATGGAATGTAGAATGGTTGGGAAACAAATGAAGATTAGGACATTCAGTCACACTTAATGTTTTTGATGCTAGATTCAACATAACTTTGGTTGTGATGGAGCCAAAGACTTTTTCTCTTGATAGGACCACCATAATTTTTTGTTGTTTGAAATTGAGAGTAGATACCATCTAATTAGGCTATAGATTGGAATATATTTTGATATTATTTTTGATTTTGTCTTCATCAAGTAGTGAATAACTTTTGTGATCAGCTATTAGTGCCTCAAAGAGGTTTTCACTAATGAAGTTGTCTTGATTGTCTTGCATCACCTTCAAGAAGGTTTCACTAAAGAATTTTGACTTTTGAATTTGATTGTCTTCTAGCACTTCTAAAAAGTTTCACTAGAAGATGTTGAGTTTTGACTTTGATTTTCCCCTAGTCCCTTTGAAAAAGTTTCACTAGGAGAGCATTATTTTTCTATATGAATGTGGTCTTGGTCTCCTTGCTCTTCTTCAACTGCTATGTCACCATGGATGCAATTTAACAAAGTGTGATTCTATAGATCCTAATTGACACTTTTAAGAGATGGAATGTCAATAATATGGCTATTTTGGTTGATGGTAATGTCTTATGGAATGGTAATGTAATGCAGAGAGGCTACACAATCCTTGTAGAAGATACTAGGATAACTTATGTCAAAGCTAAATAACTCATTCTCAAAAACTATAAAATGATCACAAATGTATTCAAATTCATCTACAAGGTATGCATAACTAATTTTGTAACAACCATAAACATATTCTTCTTCTGAATCTGATTCTAACTCAAGGGACTCTAAATCTAATGTTGAGATTGATGTTGATTTAGATATTGATGTTAATTTTGATGTCGGTTCAAGAATATAACCTAACTCTAACTCTGATTCTACATTTGACATGTACTCAATTACAATGATGTCTTGTTGAATATTTGGTTTTGGACAAGTAATGACCTATGAGGGCATAATGGGATCCACAAAAACTAGTTTTTTAGAGTGGGACTCCTCTAAGATGGGAGAAAGGTCAAGAGACAACTCCTTAGAGACTGGCATGTCAATATTATGCTCTTGAAAAACAAGAACATGGTCAATGTATTAATTTTCCTAAAGATGGTTATAATCATTTAGAAGTGACTTAACAAAAATTAGCTCATTAGTGAGAGACTCCTTGACAAATAGTATAGGATCAATAGGGGATTAATCATAGGCTAACTTATCACAAGTGGTTGGTTTAACAAAAACATATTGGATTGGTTGGTTTTCTAGGCTTTGGTTTCTAATGAGTTAGAAAATACTAGTTTTTAACATAGCTTGGTCTTCAAAAGATTAGATCAAATGAGGTTTGGATGGGATTGGTTCTAGATGAGGAATGGCTTATGGTTGGATAATGGCAGGGCATTGGGTATCATGATTGCTTTCATGATCCAAAGGATGAAGTCTTCAAATGGTAATGATAGGGTAGTGTGGAGTTTGATTTCTCACACAAGTCAAAGGACTAGGTATTGGAATGATGAAGGGACATTATGGAACCTAATTAATCACATAAGTCAAAGCATCTAAGTCTTCTTCATAAACCATATCATCCCAATTGTGAGTTGGCTCATAAGATATTTCTTGACTATGCTTCACATATTGATTATTATAAAGAGGGTATAGATCCATAGCCCAAACAAAATTATCTATAGTTGGGTCTTCAAAGTCCTCCTCACAAGCCTCTTCATACCAATCTAGGTCTCAAGTTGGATTATGAGATGGATTTTTACTATGTTCCCAATATGGAGTATTATAGGGAGAATAATAAAACTCCTTAGAAAATATTTATCTATAGGGGTTCTTAGTGGGATTTTTTTTAGCCATTCTATCATAAGTTACAGTCTACATGACTCCACCATAAGTGTAGCTAGACATATCTGCATAAATGATGAAAGCTATGAAATAAAAATTCTTAGAGTTTTATAAAATTTAATAAACTATCTAAAAGACAAATGTTTCAAACTTAGTCTAACTTGGTCAAAGGGGTGGAGCTATATCTCGAATATGGTATAAAAGTGGATCTATATCTACAAAATGATTTATGCTAAGACTTGGCATAAAATAGTCTAACATAAAATGTCAAATGTCATATACAAAAAAGTTCAAGCATCTAAATAAAAACTGGTATGTCAAAGGTCTAGGTCAAAGTGTTCCAAACAAGGTCTAAACTATGAAAGGGAAAAGTTGAGTTACTAGGGTTTTTGTTCAAACACAGAGTCAAAATATAGGCTCAAAAAAATAGGCATATGCTAGGACTGTTGGCCAAATGACATCAAAATCTAGACTTGAAATAAAGTTATCATGTGATTTTATTTAATCTAACAAGTTTGTAAATAACTTTGACATAAACCCGACATACAAAATCAAACATAAACATGATCAGTTGGCATAAGGCATAAGATAAAAGGCTCTTTGAAGAAAGACCATGTATTTCCAAATAAAGTCACAAATAATGATAAGGATAGGTACTAAAAAAAGAAACCATCAATAGTTTTCAAATTTGGTTAATCGATTAATTGAAGTTATGTAACCCAAAAGAGAAATATCTATATATCAACCCCAAGAATTAAGGCCTAAATAGAAATCAATCAATGTTTGAATCCAAACTTGACAAGGCTAATTTAAAACTCAATGGTAAAAAATAGGATTTGACTAAACAAGCTAGACAAGATTGGATAGCATGACAACACAATACAAAGGTCTAAATGGTATACATAAAATGGTTTGAAATAATTGTTTTTGATACAAGGTAAACTAGTCTTGAAATAAATTGAGTAGCCTAATAGTGTAAGCATGCTTGAATGATGTGATATATGTTATGTTTCAAAGAATCAAAAGGCTCAAAATGTTTTGACATGATTTGGGTAACATAAAACTACCCTCCTCAACTCAAATACATTATTTTGACATGGATTATGAATAATTAAACAAGTTTTAGTCTCAAAACATACCAAGCAAAAATGACCAAAATACACTAAGTATAATTGTCAAAATCCTAACAAGGGTATGAAATATGGGGTTGAATAAACTAATAAAAAATATAACATTTCTATGGGAATCAATTTCACAATGAGTTTCACATCAAATGATGTAAAAGACAAGCACAAAAATTGGGTGACCATGACATTGGCTAGTTATAAAAAAGTCTAGTACTTTTTACAACCACTACATCCTATTTTTTGCTTAGTGTAATGTGATGTCCAAATGAAGATACATCCCATGTATAACTAAGAAGGAATAAGTGAATTAAATATTATGAGATGAAACCCTAGGTCAAATCTTCTTTAAATAACTCGTGAGAGGTAATGATGTCCCCCTCGTAAGCCAAGTTTACATAAAATAAAGAAAGAATAAAATAGAAAGACATTAGGGTCATTTTCAAAGTCACCCATTACTTTTTTGAGTTTTTGGGGAGTGATTTAGATGATGTTATTTATATGCATTGGACTAGTAAATTTATAAATAAGGAAATCACTTTTGATTCCAAGGGTTCCCTAAAGGGGACAAATGGAAGAACATACATGCAAAATCCTTATATTTTATGAAAATAAAGTGCTAATTGAAACAATGAAAACAAAATTGACAAGTATGTTCAATTTTAAGCCCAAATGAAAGATTTGGTGGTGTTCATTTGACCCCTTGGTCTTAAAATTGTAAACTTTGAAAACTAATGCTAAAAACTTACTTAAGCACCTAAATGTTATATTAAGCACCAAAATAATGTTACTAGTTCATTTCAAAGCATAAAAAAGATGATTTAAACATATTTTCACAATTTTCTAATTTGGTCCTATAATAAAAATTTTAGTAATTGGTTTAGCTTTAAATCATTTTAAAGATGAAACAATTAACTTAGGAAAATGAACTCTCAAGTTGACATAGTCAAGTTAGGATCTAAGCTAGGGTGAGTTAGGTCAAGTCAGGCTAAGTTGGGATCCGAGTCAAGGTGAGTTGGGATTAGAGTTGAGAAAAGTTGGGATTTGAGTTGGGGTGAGTTGGGTCAAGTATAGGTGAGTTAGGATCTAAGTCAGGGTGAGTTGGTATCTAAGTTGGGATCTGAGTCAGGGTGAGTTGGGATCCAAGTTGGGATCTGAGTGATTATGAGTTAGGATTCGAGTCAAGGTGAGTTAGGATCTGAGAAAAAAATTGTGAGCTCCAAAAAATAATATTTTTGCTCAAATCTTTAACTTTTTTGCTTCCACGCTCCAATATCCTATATGATAATGGTTAGTATGTTACTTATACGTGTTATTTGATCAAATTTATGGGTTGTGGTTCCATTGGGCATGCCATTATTTGAACTAGGAATTTGAATCAAGATAGGTTATTAGTATTGTGTTAGTCCAAAAATAAAAACAAATTGATAAAAACACACTAATTAGCATACATCTCTAGGTCTAGTTACTAGGGAGAGATTAATAACAAAAACAAATAAAAAACACAACTAAAAAGAAAAGAAAAACAAGAATCATTCACCTTCTCTAGATGCTCGGAATGCTTGTTTTAGTGGCTTTCTTAGCTTATGCTCATGAAGTTTTTATCAAAGGAGGCTTGGCTATCTCCTCTTCTCCTTGGCACCTTGTGGCTTTGGCTTGGCTTAGCTAAATATTTTGACATCATAACATTGGCATGTGAGATCTCTTGTAATCAATTTGACATGGTAAATTTGCATAAATTAATCTTAAAAATGATGTTCATGGCCTCTCTATTTATATATTTTCAAGAATGACTAAAATCAACCATGACCATCCATCTCAAGATTGAGATTTGTGGTCATGGATTAATTGAATTATGTAATTAAAATACATAATTATCTTCATCATGAATTTGGAATAAGGGATATTAATGAATTATGGGAGGTAATAAATAGGCATGGGAGATCCATAATCTTGATATTTGTGACATTTATGGCCTAGGGATGTCTTCCTAAGAAATGAGGTCACCTATTGATGCAAATATTCAATATTCATTTCTAAAAACAAGTTTTCAACAAATTTCCATGGAATTATATATTAGGAATTGATTTTTATTTAATTATATTTTAATCATGATTAAATAATTTACGCACAAATTACTCAAATTGATCAAAATGCCTTGTTATTGGTCTAAAATTTGACTGGATTGGAATTGGAAGTCAATGTCAGATGCATTGGATTTTTTATTCCATTTAGTATGTTGTCAATAAAAAATAAAAAATGCATGCATCTAATATAATAAATTTGATAGAAAAGATAAATCCAGATCACCTAGGTAGAAAATTGGCAATTTGACTCAGAATGATTTGATCAAAGTTAGTTGGCCCATAAATTGCATTGCCCCATTTAATGATACTCTGGCTAAAATCAACACTTGAATAAGTTAGATTCAAAGCTTTTAATGAATTTTAGTGTTTTCAACCCAAATTTTACACTTTGGTGGAAATTGGTTAAAATTTTGGTTGGAGGTCATTGGTGGTCAGATTTAGGTGTCTACACCACACAATCAGTTGTAGGTGACTGTAGGTAGACAATGAACTAAAGAATGGTTTCTAGATGATGGCTTAGTCATGAAAAGGTGATAATTGATCCAAATTATTACCAAATGAGCCTTATAAGTATTCAATGAGGTTTATTCATTTTTTACAAAGTCCAACCCATACAACTACACCTACAGGTGCCTTATTCATATAGGAAATATAGTCAAGTACCTTAACTAGACAGATAGGGTGCATGATTGAGGGTTTTTTGCAAAGGTTAAAATGAGAAAGTGATTAGAATGGGTTGAAAAATGGAATTTAAATCTCATGAGGTCATAATATCATGGGAGTAGAGAATAAAAACCCTTTTCAATAGAAATACAAAGTCAATTTATGACTATCATATGCTCAGTCTACATTCCCCATAGTCTATTTTGGTTTTTAGTAGAGTTGGAAGGTCAAATGACCTGACCAAGGCATGAATTTTTTTGTGAAATTTATTTAAAACCTATATAATCTCCTATAATGATTATTTGGTCTATAAAAGTAGGGTAAGTTTCATCTATTTTGTCTCAAACAGAGGGCACTCCCTTTGTATACAAACCCTATAGTTTTGGAGAAAAAAGGTGAAAAAGGATAGAATAGAGGATATAGAGACCTTTAAAGGAGGTTTATGAAGTTTTATAACACCTATAAGAACATTAGTAACCAATAATAGAATTATTAATACCAACAAGATAGCCTAGACCCTCAAACTTATAGTCAAGCCTATTATGCAGGGTTTTATCCTAGTGTCTAAATGGGAAGTCACATACACTTATAGCCTTATATAAGCATTATAACCTATTGAAGTATGTTCATATGGTAATTTTAGATTTTTAAATTCCTCTAATTTGTATAAAAAGCATAAATAATTCATTTTTGAGTTCAGAGACAACATTAGGCCTATGTAAATGGAAGGAAAAGTTTGATAAGGTAACTTTAAGTGATCATATCTCCCTTGGAAATTTACATGGATATCCAAGGAGTTTGAAGAGTTTACTAGGGGTATTGGACATCATATTTTTTGAATTTTTTGGTAGTTCTAATGTTATATATTTATGAATAAATATTAAGGGCACAAATGGCCTAAATCCCTTACAAACCCTGCATAATGACCTGGTGAAGGAAATAAAGATGGAAAGATACTCTAATGGAATAGAATGAAAATGAAAGTGGTTAGATGTCCTAGAGGAAATTCAGGGCTTCCCCCCATCAATGTTCATGTTAACCTATCTATATAGATAAATTACAAAATGGGTTCTTTTGACTTTTTTTTGCATTGTGCAAGTTATATGAGGTTTCAAGAAATGAAACAAACTTTAGGAGAAGGATTAAGACTTGGGATAACCCCTCATATACATTTCATGTTTCATCAAAACTATTAAGTGTGTTTATCAACTTATTCATCTCAGCTAATCAAATTGGCATAGTGAACATGGTAGTGAGAAGGGTGAAAAGCTTTAAGTAAATTGATTTAAAGGTGTGCCTAATGCCTCTAAGGCCATGAAAGGTCTTTAAAAGTGTCATCCACTCTATTTCATTAATTTTCATGTAAAATTTATGCCCTTTTACAAGCTAAGTGGGTAAGGTGTGTGAAAGAGAAGTTTCTTGGACTATAGGCAGTGATGGCTCTCTTCTAGAAGATTCTAGATGACTAAGAATGCAACCAATGCATGGAAAATAATGTATACAACCCTTTCCTCTTATTCTAATCATTATACCTATTCATAGTCAATTTTGGGATGTTCAAATAGGGGTGAATGATGAACATAGTTTCCTTATACAGAATGAGAACTCTACCACATTTCAAGAGTTTCATGACTTGGGGTGACACTTGTGATTCCTAACTTTTCATGATCAATTTCACATTCCATTCTAATGCACATGTAACTCATTATATTAGCTTGACAAGTTTCCTTATGATGTTTGGACTCCTTTCTTCTCTTCTCTCTCTTATGTTCTATATGAACTATCTAATTTGGCCTTTGTAAAATATGGTCCACCTAAGTATGGTGAAGCCCTTCTCATTTATATACCATGAATCAATAAAGGCTACTAATTTTAACTCTTCTATGACTTTTCATAGTGTGCTCACTTGAATGATTTATCTTTCTTAGTGATGACTATTGTTTCCTTATCATTTTTGTCTCATTCTCACACCTATTTGTAGCTTGAAAGATTCTTATAATAGGTCATGTGAAGTGTTCTATGAAGTGTTGAGTTTGAGTGATTTAGTCTATTAAAATAGTTCTATTTTAGGCCTCTTGTTTAGTCCTCCAAGACTAAACATTAATCACAACCTCATAATGAAATAATGATGTGAGAAGATTTAGATTAGAGAAGTGTATGTTTAGTTAGTATTTTGTTCTCATATGTGACATGCAACTGGTTGGTAGTCATCAATAAATTTGGTATCTCACCACCTTTAGGATAATATACTTTTAGTTTTCTCTCCCTTTTCACTTGAAAATATATGTGTAGTGGTGATCCAAAAGTGGTACATCAAGGGAGATAGCCCTATCTAGAGATTCAACTCATTCTTAGTCTCACCCATAGCCTAGAGGTGTTTTAATTATTCCACTTAGATGAGGAGAGATGAGACATCTCATTAAAGGGTACAAATCCAACTAACAACATATATAAGACTATGTTGTAAAAGCCTAGGAGGCCTAATTGATAAGGTCTAATGAGAGAAAAAAGGTCTAGAGAGAGAATCTAACCTTGAATATTGGCATAAAGGTGAAACTCAATATAGGGTTTTTATAACTAATTTTAAAATTTCTTTATTCATTGTAACCTTTTTGTACAAGGAAAAATTGAATAAAAAAGCCTATGATCCTTAACAGACCGTTACGAGCCTTGTGTGTGGAATGGAAGGATGAAGTGTGTTTAAGTACATCTAAGAGGTTAGAGTAGATGTGAATTGACATTCTAAGGTAATCTACCATATATGAATTATACATTGAGACATATATAATCATTTGGTACCTGAGACCTAAAGATGATTGTTTAATACTAAGCTAGAAGGTGAGGGTTTGCAAAAATATGAATGACTGAATAGATATAAATGGAGGAGGTTCATAGAAACACTAAAATGGGTCTATTAGTGGAAATGGTTGATTCCAAGGTGTTATACAAATATATTACCAAGAGAAGAATACTTGGCTTAGTGACAAAGTTGAGAAATCATACTCATATTGAAGAACAAATTTTAGGAACAAGTTCCCTAAGAACTCTAAAATAGAGATCCAACTAATTTTGGTACTAATATATGACAATGTTCAAAGGATCCCAGATGAATATAAATGATCATATATTATAGCCCTCATGAAGGGGTATTACCAATGAAAATAGAATGGGTGTTTGATCCAAATAGGTGGTGTAATGGAGGCTTCAAAGTTACACATTTTTTCACTAAATCTTTTCAGTGATGTCTACTGTGTTGACACTCTAAAAATGACCTTCTAGTTCTTTCTCAAGTAAGATATATAATTCATCAATGTTAAATGGTATTTTAAGTTGAGGGACACACCAAAGATCCAAATAAAATCAAGGTGAGATGGGATATAATGATTTGGTCTTGAACATTACCTATAGGTGTGTCTTACCCTCAAAATCACACCTATAGCCTGACTGTAGGTATTCATAAACTCATAAGGTAAACCTTGGAGGATTTCAAAATATAGATAAAAACATTGCCATTGGGAGTTGATTTTAGAATGAAAAGACAAAGGAACTCAAAGTCTAAATGTCATACACCATGAAATGAGCACCTATAGTCTAAAAAGGGTACCTACATGATTTTCTATATTTTAGTTGATAGGGTAGAGGATAATGGTGTACAATGAATATTTCATGTTCAAGATAGTGGTTTGAAGGTACCACAAAAAATATCATACTAGGCTCATCAAAACATATAGATGGTTGATTTCAAAGGACTCAAAGTATAGTCAGGGTCAATAACACACCTACAATCACCTTTTGGTTTGGATAGTGAGTTGGGTTCAAGATGTACTCAAGTTTGTTTAGAAAAAAGAGTAAGAAGTCTTGGAGAATAAGTAGCCAAACTATATTAAATGATAGTATTGAAAACCAATAATGGAACTAGTTTTTACCTATAGGAGGACTGTGTTTAAATTTAGAGATGGTCAAGGTGAGTAGGCTTATCTCCAGGAGGGCAAAAGCTAGTTCAAGCAAGGTACTCTATGGTGGAGTCTCATGGTATGAAGGTTTCACAAGAAAATGTGGAAATGGAATGTAATCTAGGTTTATTATAGAAGACCTAACATTGCAATATATATTCATACACTTCATAACCATCATTTACATCACTAAGCATGCAGACATCCATGGATTTTCCTTAAGGAGCTTAAGTCATACATGAGTTAAATGAGGGTAAAGGTTGAGAAATGAAGGGTTAAATAATGATATTATAAGTTTCATGAGAATATTAAAATAATATTCACCTTTATATAGATAAAAACAAAGAAAGTATAAATAGAACTCAATTTTGAAATTTGACCAAATAAACACATGTCACCAGATTTTGGCAAAATCAGCTGACAATCCAAAATATGCAATATATAATAATGAGATCTGGTGGAGAGACTAATTATTAACTATTATAAATATTAAATATATTTTTGGGTTTTTTTTTACAATGATAACTATTAAAAATTTTAGTATAATCAACCCTATGTCTAATGACAATCAACGTTAGAGCTTGCCTTGGAGAATTAGCCATTTTGGGGCATCTACAAGTTAATTCAAAGCATGAAATTTGGTATTAATGTCATAAATGAAAAAAAAATTATAAAATCATATTTTAAAGGCCATAAAAAGAGTAAAATTACTCACTATTCTTACATAGACCTCTTGCAGTCAAGAAGGTAACCATTAGAGGCCAATTGAACTTTTAATAGTTTTGGGTGCTAAGAAGGAGTGTAGGCCTTTGATAGGTCTTAAAATTGTATAATATGATTATATAAACGTATATTGTCCTATATAATTTATAAAATTTAGGGTTTTAAATAGTTTTTTTGAAGAAAGATAAGTTTAGGCATAGAGGAAACATGTAGGCAACTAAGAGTAATGTTTGGCAAAAAAAGGTCTATAGGATAAAGTATGCATCAAAAAGAATTTAAACTTGGTATTATTGTTAATAGTTATATAATATACATATAAATAATATATTTAAGGTCATGTGACAAGTTTAAGTTCTAAATGTTTATACATAGTCCCATATATGTCTCATAACGGTCACCATTGGTGCAGGCACACTTTTTTGAGTTTTAAGGTGTGTTTGAGGGTTATATGATTATATAAGTATTTAAAAAACATTATATTATGTTTTTAAACAAATTAGACACATTTAAATAGTGTTAAAACTCAAAATTTCATGAAAACCCCATAGGTAGGCTCAAAACCCCATAAGCAGTCTCAAAGGCATAAAGAGCAAAGTTGGTTTTTGATAATTTGAAAATTAATTATGAGATGTTTTATGTGACATGAATATTATTTAAATAAAAAAAATTAGTGGAAAGTTCAAATTGGTCCTTTGGATGAATTCAAGTTTTTCAAGCCTAAGACATCCAGTTTTAGCCCCTCTTTAGCTGCTTGTATATTTTATACCATGAGGAGTTGGGACAAGTGATTCTAGTATGTTTTGGTTACCCATATGTAATTTAAATTAATTTAGTATTAATTTTTTTTAAGGTCCTAAATTTTATGAATAATCACTAAGAGTGTAATCATGTCTAGAATGCTTACAAACCCTACAGGCAATTATCTTTATGTGTGTATCTTTTTATATCTTTTACATAGGAGCCCAATATTATCAAGAATATTTAAGGTGTATATGTAATATATATAAATGTGAATAATTTGTGGAATATAGTTCCAAATTTTATGAATAATCATATTGAAGGTGAGTTTGTTTGAGCTGCCAAAGGAGCCTTTTGACTAGTTTTGTGTTTTTGTACTCATAGGTCAATAAAATTTCCTAAAATGACTTGAAAAAAATATAAAATGTGTATATTAATCCATAAATATATTTAATAACCTATTTTTTATAAGAAATTGGCATGTTTTGGTGCCTAGGAGGCCCAAAATGAGTCAAAAATGCTTATTTTTACAAGTATTCAAAGACATAAATGATCTAAATCCATGGAAAAGGTATAATGTGACATAAATAATATTTATATGGAAATTTTAACTCTTTAAAATTTTTTATATGGTGCTTAGTTGAGTTAAAGGGTCAAGAACCTAATTTTTTAACATTTTATGAATTATTGCAAATTTAATGGTGATTTCCACCATTGTTGCAAGTCTTTGAGGTTACCCAAATCTTTACTTTGTCCATCATATTCATTTCATGGATGTATAAAAGTATTATAAAAGTTTATAAGTGGTCTTTAGGGTGCCAAATGGCTTTAAGAGTAGGTTTTAGGGCAATTGGTTAAGGGTGGTGTTGATGCCTCTATGTCTATCATAGGTGCTCTCAGTGTTTAAAGAACACTTATTATTTTATAATTTTGGGAATTAATGGCATTATTAGTAGGTTATGTTAATCTAGTTACCTATGGTGAAATAGAGGTAGAGCAAATTAAACTATTCCACAAATTTATATTAATTGGTCGTTGGGATCCACCATGGTCCATGTGAATTTTGAAATATCCATACTAATATTAGTGAATTATGATCAAAGTTATACACTAAAGACTAATATAAGTTAATATTTATAATTAAATATAAAATAGATCAATTTAGTCAAAAAAATAAGTAAAAGGAAGGGTAGGGCCTAAATAAAATGGGTGATTATTGATCTTTGCCTAGAAAACCATGACAAGGTTTGAATTTCAACTGAACATGCATTTAACCAATATCTAATTTAAATTAGCCAATTCTCAAACTACACCATACACTAGGAAAATATCTAAGGGAAATGTGAAAAAATATAGGTATGAAGTAATTTTGACTTAAATTTTTACTACTGCATTCAAATAACATTTGCACATCCTAATACAGAGTAAATAAAATGAGACAAAGTCTAATAACATTAAACTAATCTAGCTTAAACACAAATTAGCAACCTTGTCTCAAAGTTGAAAATTCTTAATTCATATAAACCATTAAAATGCAAGACTTAGAATGAGAAATTGAGAGAGAAATAATATGACAATTAATACAAACAAATTTGGATAAATTTTTTAGTATTCCTTGTGTCTATTAATTGCTCAAAGTATAAAAGTTTTGGCTCAAAACTCCCTCTCTTTAAAAAGTGGTAATACTACATTTTATAGAAGATCAAAGTAGTATATCAGTCAGTTATAAGATTAAAGATGAATAAAGATAAGGATAGATATCCTTATTTATAATTATAGAATACATTTCTCTTTCCCACGTGGACTAACTTATAGACAAATATGCTAACAAACTAACATATGCCTTTATAAAAAAAATATTCCACATTCAAATATTAAAATGCTTTAAAAAATGGAATATTAATTAATTGGTGGGCCATATACTAAATTAATCCCTTGTTGCTCTTGGATATTATCCATAGATCTTGGATGTTACTCTTTTCTAAGCTCCAAATTAATAGCTGACTTTAAGAGACATGCATCTTCTTCATCAACCAAGTCATTAAAGTCACTGCCATTCCTTTCCATAGCCTCCTTGATGACTATAGACTCTATAATATTCTATATATTAGTGAATATCATGCCCATGATTTAGCTATTATCACCCCTTACTTGGCCTTGACTTTTGTTTCTCAATTCTTGCATCATCAAAGTGGCTCTATGCTTTTACTATTCATCATCAATGATCCCCAGGGCATTATATTTTCTAAGATTGGCCAACATGGTTCCAAGGAGATACTTGAATCTATTTATTATTTTCTCATCATCTCTCAAGATTATATTTAATTTATTTAACCAAGCACTTAAACTTTGGATCTTATCAACAACTATTCCCAATATTACCTTCAAGTGGGCTAGGCTAATGGTTTTAAAGCCAACAATCTTATATTTAATCATTTTGTTGATGAGGTTAGTTATTTTATCCTCAAAATCTCGACACTAGGCCATAAATCCTTTGGATATATCACTCTATTGTGTCAGTGCATCATGGCTCAACTTCATTGACTTAAAAGAATCAAACATGATAAAGAAAGATGCCTCGAACATATTTATTATAGCCTCTAAGACTGATAGGATAGCTTGGGTCTCTAAATTCTTCTTTTCCTTCTCTAGATTATGTATAATTTTCTTCATGCCCTTGATTCCTATTTTGATCTGAGCTAAAATAGCCTTAGCAAGGATTTTTATGTTTTCATCATAAATGGGATGTTCACCAGGTTTATGTCCTCCAATTGGGGTTAAGCCTAAAAATGGCTCAACCTTTTGAAAGTTAAATTCCTCACCTCCAACCATGGCCTTCTTGGTTTTCACACTCTCCAATCCTATTGTTTCTATATTGAATTGGATACCGGTTGATGACTTTGTTACCTTATGAGGTTCTAAGACATCCATCCTTGTGTTGTTTGAAGAACCTAGAGTGTCTAGTTGTGTGCCACTTGATCCTATTGTGGAAATTTTTTATTCTTTCGTATTATTCATTCATCAAAACCAATATCCATAGATTAATTTCATCATGGAAATCAATGTTAATTTTTTGGATCAAGGCCCAAGAATGGGAAAAACTAGGTATCTTTTGAATTTTCCCATAAACAAACCATTCAAGGATAATGGGTCCATGAATGGGGTATTCCTCACTGAGCAAGTTGACCTCACTCATGGGGTGAGTGAAGGTTAGTTTGAGATTATTTCTCCTAATTGTGACCCATGCCAATTATAATTTCATTTTTTATGGGGGTTGTATTGGAACTAGGTCCAAAGCAACCTCCTTCCATTTGTCTCTCTCTATTTCCTCAGCCTGGGCTTGGTGTTCCTCAAACTATTCTTCTGATTTTGACCCATATGATTCAATAATAATCTTAAGTGTATCCTATAATATTTCATTTGGTTTTAATGCAATAATATATAGGTATTGAACTAGGGATTCTAGCCTCCTAGATGGGGTTGAATATGATCCCTCCCCATGTCTCTATTCTAAATTCTCTTTACTAGGTCCTTGTGTTATTTGTGCCTGGGGTGGTTACAATGGTTGCTCTAGAGGAGGCCTTGAGGATGTCCTATGAAAAAAATGATAATAAAAGGGCCATATTTTCACTTGTATTTTCATCATGTGAGGATATTCCAAGGCTTTCCTCATCCAAGTGGCACAATGGAATCACTTATAGGCTTGTGGGCAACCTAAGGAATGAAGTGAATCTCTAGAAAGGGCTAGCTCCCTTGATGTACCACTTGAATAAAAATAATACTAACTCTTTGGGGTGTCAATGGATAAGGATAAATGAAATCAAAACTAAAATATAGATGTGATACACTAGATCAGTTTGATGACTTCTAACCAATTGCATTCCACAATTGAGACCAAGAAACCAACTAAAACATACACTTTCCCAAATCTATGTCTTCTTGCATCAATATTACATTATGGGTTCATAGATGATATGAAAGGATAGGAGGAATATAAAAAAATTATTTAATTAATCTAATGAAAATAATACTCAATTAAACCATGAACATCTTCTAGAACACTTCAAATGCCCTGCAAGAAGAGGCTCCAAATAGGTGAAAGAGTGAAGTACAATGTTAAGGAACCCATAGTCTTCACTAAGAAAATTTAACATTCAAGTAGATAAAACTATTAATGATAATGAGAGAGGTAATAATATATTAATTTTATTGATCAAAAGGTGTGCAATTGAGCAGGAATATGCCATAATCTAATGGAACATAAAATACAATGCCAAAATGGCCAAATCTTATAGAGTTTGGGAGAGAGAGAAATAGAGAAGTCTAAGGATCACTAGGAAACTTTTAAAGCTTAAAATTTAAGTTATACTTTCATGGAAATATTATATGGGTTGAACCATGCAATTTCAAGAGCAAAAAGTGACATTCCATGTTATCAAAGTTAGGCAAAATGGCACAAAACTCCTCCTTTTGCATAGAAAACCTACCTTCATGATTGGATATATTTGAGTGACTTGTAATTATTATGATGAAATTAGATACTCTTAGACATGCCTCTCCATTCATTTGTTTTATTCTTAGTCTTTAAGAATCACCTGGTAGAGAGCTATCGTCATCTGTTATCCTAAAAATTACCCTTTCATGCACCCTGCACACTTGGCCTCAAAATTGGAATAAATTTTACATGAAAATTCATGTGAGTAAGTTTATTAAACTTTTAAATAGAATCCATGCCCTTGGAATCATCAAGGGAAACTTAGAATCACTTTAATTGAAGATTTTATTCCTTTTCTCTAGCTTGACATTAGGCTAGTTCTGACTAGCTAAATGTAATGGCCTATTTGGAGAACTTATATGTTTATTAATGAAATTAAATTAATATTTAGAGTTATATCTATTTTAAATATTCCATCCAAACCTTTTTTCATCTCCTAATTCATCTTGTATCCTTCACAACACACAAAATAGCGAGGAAAATCTTGTTTCTACCTCCATCTGTATAATTTTGTACAACTCAGCATGGTGTGAAATATTTTTTGGGAGTATTTTACAGCATTAAATAGTTATTATGGTCAAAATATTCCCTTATATTTCATCTCTAACTCCATTTTCCAAGACTGGTCCTTAGCAAGGGTTTAATAGGGTTTTAGGCCTATTTTTGGTCTTAATGATTGTTCATAAAGATGGGACATCCAACTTGAGAAAAAATTACAATAATGTGTCCTATAGGACCCCTGATAACATACCATAACTCCTTTTTCCTCCATGTATAGCCTTAATAAAGATATGAGCATCTCAAAATGACTAATCAGGTTTGTTTTCCTTCATTCCTACATGATGAGTTGGTTCTTGAGCTAAAGGTGATATTTTTTATGGTTAAATTGAACTAAAAATGATTTAACCCATCTATGGTGATCAAAAAATCATGTCTAAATATTTTTTAAAACTCTCTTAAGTCTAGAATTATGAGTGGCCCCTCATTTGGCCTTAGGTTTACATCTTATCTAATGGGCATGCTTACATTCTAAACCTAAAAATGATTCTATTGTTTTACTATATTTATCCAAATATATCCAAAAAATTTATATTTACCTCATAAACATGTTTTCATTCATTAATTTCTCATTTTATGTTAGGATTTAAAATGGTCCTCCATTTGGAAACTAGGCTTCACTATGCCTAGTTTGTTTGGTTGTACCTTATCATATATATAGCATTATATTGGGTTAATTTACCATGTGATGTGTTTATATGATTTATCCAGGTGTATTACAACTTTTAAAACCTCATTTAATGATCTCATTAGCTTCTAGTTCACCTTTCTACCTTCTTTTTTCCAAATCCTGCTAGTTTTGACCATTAGGGAAGTACCCCCTATTTGAGACAAAATAGGGGTGATTCCCATATTATATAAAATAATTTGGTCATTATATGGTCTCCATAAATTTTTAATTATGATCTACATGAAATTTTAACCCTTTATTCTATGTTTATACCCTTCAAAAACATGGAGATATTAAATAGACTTGTTAGAGGACTATGTGCAGGATTTTCTTTATAAGGACTATGTTTTGCTTTTTAGGAAAAAAATTTAAATTAATTTTAATTTTATATGAATTTTAAACAATTTATATTATCCAATATAATCTTATAAGTTTTATCCTACATGAATTCTCTTTTCAAGACCTTTAGCTTCAAAATTGAGTCTCATCCTTCTTGATTGAGACACCCCTATTATTTCACTCCTGTAGGTGCTTATGGGAGATGAAACACAATACATGAATATTTTATCATATATTATGTTCATATAATTTTTTATATCATTTTAACCTCACATATGTCACCCTTGGCGATTCTACTTCAAACTTGTATGTTAGACTAAGTGTTTTATAGTTGGATGTAACTAAGTTTTACATGTATAAGAGTACCTGTAGGTGTAGATGCCTGTCTTGACCTTAAATAAACGTTGAAAGATATTTTATACCCCTTATAGGTTAAATTTTAATTGTTTTATGTTCTATGTGTTTCATTCTTGGGTTATTTTCACACTTAAGAAACCTCATCCCATTACTCACTATCAATCACCACATACAAGGTTGTAGGTGTGCCTCAATTGGAATGATCATGGTGTGATAAGGTATACATGAGTCCGTTTTGGGTCACAAAATAACCATATCATCTTTATTTCATCTTATATTCTCAATTGAGGCTCAAGATATGCTACTTTTGGACTGAGACACTTTGTTTTAAGACCCTACTAGTTGTAGGTTACTCATAGGCCTGTGAATGTTCATATGTTTTTAATTTGTATTATCTTGATGTTAAAATATCTTATTGAACCTTGTAAAATATATAAGGTAATTTATAAATCCTCATATTTTTTAACACCTAGACATGTTCTTTTTCCACTCAAATCCTGACTGTGATAGTCACTTATAGTGGTTGTAGGTCAACATTCCCTTTCAACATTATGGACTGTGGTTGCACATGAAGGGTTTATCATAGTAAATGGGCTCCCATTAGTATTAATTATTCATATAATACAATTAAACCATGTATCATTCCTACACTTCATCAAAACATGCTTTTTAGGCCTTTTTTCTTTCCTTGTGACCTACAAAATTGTATCTTCTCTTCTTAGGCTTGGTTGTAGGTATCATGTGGTAGGTTTATGATGCAACCTAGCCTCACATTTAGTTTATTAAATTTTTAATATTCTAAAACAATTATATACTCATTTATCCTTGAAAAAAACAAGAATGGGATCAACAAGAGCTTAAACCCTATTTAGGTTACTCAAAACATCTTCTTAGTTCCTACAGTTGTGTGTATTGGCTATAAGTAACCTTTTCTTGATCTCACTTTAGGATTGTAAATTATTATTTACCCTTGATGTATCAACTCTAATGGTGAAATTTATGTTTCACTTAAACCAATTAAAATCATCATAAGACCTTAAACCTTCCTTATGCTTCCAATGCTTAATAAGTGCTCTATTGGCTGGTATAAACTATAGATGGGTAGAGGGATAAATAATAGTCCATTTATTTATATAATGATCCTTAGGTTTACAAAGGATATTTAAATCATTAGGAATAATTAACTATGGAAACAAGGTCTAGATTATAACCTTTTGAACTAAAATACAATTTGAGCTCTTTCCTGTAGACACTACTACATGCTCTCAGTGTGTTCAAGGGCACTTTTGGACCTTTTGAAAACCTCCTTCCTTTCAACCTCTACCTTTCATACTTCACATGGACCTAGTATATAATAGGGGATAAAATTACAAGCCATTATAATTCATAAATAGATCATGTAAACACGCCATATGATAATCCAAATCCTTTATAAGCCTCTATTTTGTGCTTTTTGGGGATAAGATCCTTAAAGATAGTCGTTTGGATTTTTTGCATGGTTTGTCTTTTCGTTTTCCATTTTACCTCTTCAAATGGACCTATCATTAATAACTAACATGCTAGGACTTAAAAAGTCCTTTCAATCATGTTTCAATGCTGTAACATGATGTCTCCATCTCTCTGCTGACATCACATGTAGGTGACTTTCTGAGTTGAATGCAAATAGATAGTGAGTTTAGGCAAGTGATGTAAAAAGTCATGGATATTTATGATTGAACCTATTATATCTAAGGATTCAAATATTATATGGTTATTTCAATGATATTTATTCAAGATTTCCCACTCTAATTCAAGTTTGAAAAACTCTACAAACACCTGTACATGCAGATTTCAATGATGGACTATGTATATGTGTATAATGAGTGCAATCTATGGAGAATATGTTTATAAAATATGGTTGTAAAGTTAATGGATAATTAATATCAGTCTGGAAACATATAACATACATCAACATAACCCTCTAGATCCATCACAAAGCACAAAACCCCTGTAAATTGAAAAAAACTCCTCACAATGCAAATTGATGTACCTTATTAAAAATTGAGTTGTTTATCTCATCAGAAACACTTTAAACATTAAACAAAGTGTGAAAATATATAAATTATTATATTTATTTGAAGGTATAGGATTTTTTAATATTCTCCTAGAGTCATTCTACTTGAAACTTCTTGTGTTGACCATACCAAGCAAAAAATTTCAAGTCGCTTCAATTTTCTAAGGAGAGTGAAAGTGGAACAAAATGGCTTTGAGTAATAAATGTTAGTTTAAAATAAAACATAATGTGTATTTTATATTGGGGAATCTTAAGAGTCACATTTACATGTTTTCCAAGTGTCACACTTCCTAAGGAGTTGTAAAAGTATCCTTTTCTCTTTGTTTAGCCAAGAAAACTACCTTTTCTCTAAACAAACTACCATTTCTTTAGTTAATTAAAATTTTCCTAATACTTCTAAGGACACATGGGGCATGTCATCATCTTTTTTAACTTGGAAAAACCTATAAAAAGGATTAAATTCATTATTTAGACCCCTAAAAATGACTTAGAATGATAAATGGACCTAGAAAATGCTTAACCAAATCTAGTACAAAATAAATTGACACTAATTAACCTATAAAACACCTTATGACGACATATTATACCCCATTATATGCTTAAAAGTTATATTTTTTACTAGGGGTACCCTATTTTGACCTAAAATTCAAAATTAGTCAACATGCCCCATTTTCCATATCTCACTTAGTGGTTTATTATCTCCCCTAGCCAACCTAGGTTCAAGCTTGATATTATTCCTTTTCAATTTGGCTAATACCTCTGAGAAACTAGAGGCCATGATGTAGAATGGATCATGGGCACTAGACTAGTGTTGATATGTCTTATTTATGGTTTTGGAATTTAGATGTTTGGTGATCACCCCATTAGGGTCCCATTACCTCAAATCATTTTTCTATAGGGTGAAGGAGTCCTTGTGTCTAGCAATAACATATACATTCTCCCAATTTTGTAGCATAATTTTGTTGATTATCAATGGAAAGGGATTGTGAAGGACTTTCCTTTTCTCCTTGTAGAATCTATCTATACTATGAATAGGTTGGTTAGCAACTTTTTGTTCTACTAGCTTGGTTGGTACATAGATGGGTAACCTGAAGGGTTATCTCAAAGTCACTTCAATCTTTATCACTGTGTAATCAGGGTAGAACCATATCTCCTCGATCGATTCTACATATTTATTAATCAATGGGCTAACCCTAATCATGGGGATTACTATGATGGATTCCACTAGGGTGGGATAAACTCAATCATATATGAATTATATGTTGTGTCTATATTTGAATATGTGGATTTTATAATAATGATGGGAGATAGTGGGTCTTCCATCAGGGTACCAATTCTTAATGTCTAGGATCTGGGTGGAGGCTAAAATGGCATCAAGTAGATAGGACATCATGTAAACTTATTAGATTATTTTCTTCTTGATGGCTATAAATCAGGACTTCAAATGGATATTGATCATCTCACCCAGTGGGGGAGTGAGTCCCTTTTCCACCATGAAGTAAACATAAGACACCTAGACCTTCTCAATATGTGTGGTCGAAGGGGCACCACATAACCTATTTAATAAGTCCATAATTATCCTAATAACCTTCTTAAATTAGGCAATTAGAGTTTTACCTGTATGGTCTTGTACTACTTAGGTCCTAGTGAGTAGCCATGCCATTAGGATTGTGTTCAAGTTATATTCCCCAGTATATTTTTTTATGGTGGACAGGTCTATCTAGGGCTTACATAGTTTATAATAGCTCTCAAAAGATAGGGGAAAATGTATGATATTATATTGAATGTCTGCTCATGTACGATCCTATCATCCTAAATTTTATAGTCAATGAAAAGAGGAGTAAGGACATCAATCTAATGTAGTAACTCAGGCTTGGAAGTAGTGTAGTGTAGGCTAGCCATCTAGATGGAAACTAATTCATCATATCTCCTTAGGATAGTTTCATTCTTTTGTTCCTTTGTAGTCAAATCTTGCATCTCCTTGATGGTCCAAAGAGTTCATACCAATTCCTATTCCCATTGTTTAAAGTTGTAGTATCCAAGTTTGTATCTTTGAAAATCCTCCCCTCATTATCTAAGGTTAAGTACAGCTTTGTCTCATCCCTTTGTTGCTTTTTATGAGCTTCCTTGGCTATGTAATTTTTAAATGCTTACCAAATGAATTGAATGTAATGTCTTAATTAAGTTGTTCTCACTTAGATCATAATTAAGCTCTTCTTGGTTTGATTGTGATCAATCCAAGTTTGAAATAGGCATTTTATGGATGATTAAGGCTTTTCTAGAGCTTTAATGGTAGTGGAAATTCAGACTTAGGCTCATTTTTGCCTTATATTTTATTGAGACCAAGGCCTTTATACCTTTTCCCTTTCGATAATAGGAAAACTCCAACTTTGTCACTTTTACTTGTGTGGTGCCCATGTAGCATCCATCTTAAAACTTTCATGGCATTTTTAATAAATACCTTGAGGTACTAGCTATTATCTTTTCAAAATCAAACTTTTATTTTACATCATTGGATCCTTATTCATGGATCAACATGGTCCATTGATCTTGATCACAGGGCTCAAGAATCATTGGTTGCTTTATGTTAGGCCCTGTCATTGTGACACTTGGAACCTTTTCAAGCCTCTTAGGCCCTACATTATTTGTAGTGAATTCATGCTCACCATATGTCAATATTGTGGGCCTTTTTGGGCTCATTGAAAAGTCTCTGGCAATTGTGCTCCATCTGATCAATCTCTATGATGAAGTGTAGGATATCTATCCTATAAAAGGGTGAGAAATTTAATTAATGTCATGATAATAGGAAGGGATGTAGGCCTAAATATATTATTCTAATATTTATGTTGTGTTAATAAACAAAACATATACTTTGGCTTAAAACATTTATGTTAAATTCTTAAAGCAGGTCCAAAGGGGCCACATAATACAAGGACCAAATGTTAGGTCTTAACCTAGGGCTTTATCACATTAATAAACATAAAACCTTAGTTTAAAGTAATGTATGCTATTTTTTATATCATAAGGATTATTTAAAATAAGATTTAATATAAGTCTCTATCCTAAGGTTTATTGACTTTAAACAAATGCAATTGGGACCTTAGGAAATAGACTTAGACTAAGTGCATGTCTTCATGTATTTAGACCACAATAAAGACATGTATTTAGACCACAATATTTTATTATTACTTAAAGTTCATATATCCTAAGTGTTTTATAATATTCTAGGGGTCCCATTGATTTGAAATGAAATCCATAAGATTTTATCAACATTTTGAAACATGCTCTTATGTTTAATCAAAATAATTGATTAGCTTAAATTTGATGGTCTCACAGACATTAATGACAACCTTACAGACATCAGATGATAGTTTTGAGAACTCCAAATTTAATTTAGTGGATCATTAGGTTTGATGGGCTTAAATTTTATGGTCTCATGGACATCGATGATGGCCTTGTGAACATCAAATAATGATTATGAAAATTTCAAATTTGAGCTCATAAAACCCCTCTGGTCCATAGATCTTGGATTTGATATGTTCTATTGGATCAATCCCTATGATAAAGTGTAGATCATTGGCCTTTATCTAAGTAGTTAAATTCCATTAGTTTAATTTAATGTGTAGAACCCTTGGTTATAAGCTTTTAATGTAGGAATGCCACATTGTGGCTCCATGGGGATCCCCAAGCTTTTGAATTTTCACTACCACATTTGCTCTATTAGATCAATCTCTATGAGAAGCCACATACCATAGATCATGATTTGGATGCTCACATATGATTATCTCCCTTTCTTATATATTTCAATCATAACATAAGTTTTATTCTAAAGTTTCACTATATTAAAAATACAATGAGACCTAGGGTAAAACTTAGGCTAAGTTCACACTTAATAAAAGGGGCCCTTTAACTTTAACAATGATTTCACACCATCCAATCCTTATTACAATTTAAGCACAAATCATTGATCATGATCTTGGTGATCTTACAAGATTGGTTCAATGGATTAAATCTTTTGATTCATCAGGCTTCATGCACACTATTAGATCAATCTCCTCATGACAAAGCAAGAGCCATTAGATTTGCAAACAAATAAGGTGCTTAAGTCATGATGTGGGTAAATAAGAGGAACTTAAGCTAAATATTTAATACTAAGGTATCATTTTTGATGATAAATATTAATGGGGCATTAGGGTTAAGTCTTTAGGATAATTTTATGATAAAGGGGACCATGCTTAGATAAAAGGACCCTGCTAACATAAATATTAGACCACATTAGAAACATAAGGAATGGAATGGGGAAAATAAATGGGACTAAGCATTATTTTTAGGCTAAGGTTTGGTTGTGTTGAATAACATGACCAAGCCTTAGCATAAAATTTAGACTTAAGTCCAAGGTTAATTCAAAATTATTCCCACTAAAATATTCCCACCAAAATTTAAATCAAAGGTCTAGGCTAGGATTTGCTGAAGGAGAATTTTTTAACATGAATCCAACTATGAGATCTCATAGACCAAAGGCTAGTAAAATCCTAAATAGAGTTAATCTATGAAAATCCCAACAAGATCCATAGGAAAACTCCATGAAACCTACAACTTAGTACATGAGGGTCAACTGTTAGCAACATTAGGTAAGTTTCAAAAAAAGCTGTGAACATATGGGCTAGTTTCATCAGATATACATGATCTCTAAAATATAATAAAGAGAATAAGATAAATATTTCATTTCTAAGGTTTAAAATAATCAAAAGGGTCCCTATTTTCATAAATAGGGGTATTTCAACCTCAATAGGTGGGTTAATTTTGTGACCTCTATCAATGGGGTCTATGAGAGTTGAATTTTTCATGGAGTTTATTATAGGTTGGATGAGTAAAATCAAGTTATAAATAGAATAAAACATCAAAAATTAAACTCCAAAATATAACCTTCATGGTTAGTTAGGCACCAAATGCGAAGTCAACTACCATTTTCTTAGCATCTTATAGAAGAGCAAGTGGAGGGGGGCATGGAATTTTAAAGGATATAATTTTGGAGGTTGTGAAGATAATTGGATAATTCAATTATTTTTCAAAGTGTTTTGAGACTTTTTTCATTTGAGTGGACCATGATATAATCATCCTCAAAAAGATTTTTTTTTCTAGTGTGCTTCTAAGCCAAAGAGAAGGCTTGAAGTCTATTTGGACTACTGAGGGTTATTTCGTTGAGTAAATATTAGTTGTAATTTATCAAAATGTGGTTGAGACTCCATAGAAGGTGGTTGTGTCTCATTTATTGAATTCTATTTACTTGTTTCTTCTCTCTCTCTTCCTCTTTTCTCCTATATCTCCCTTTCCTCCCCCATTTTAAAAATATATTCTCATTTGACAAGGAAAAACCGTATCAAATATTTAAATAAATACCTTTTGAATAAAAAATATCATTTTTCACTTACCTCTTGCTTATAAATTATGTTTAACAAGCTTGTGTATGATGTCCTTGTGAAGAAGTGTTCTTCTATGTCCATTGTCCTTATTTCTTTCCTCTTTTTAGGTGTTTTCAATCTATTTATAGGCCTAAAAATGAGTATTTTCCACCATTATAATACACTTGGTGTGATTTTTTAAACTCATCTTTTCTTCATTTATTTCTTAGTGAGCCTAGTTTAAGAAATACTTATGCAAATCAGCTAGTGTATGAGATTGTGTGAGCAAGGATTGTCTTATGCTAAATTAGTGTTTATTTCAAATTTATGTGAGTGTTAATTAATTTTATGTATCACCTTTTTAGTGTTATTATTCATCCCATACCCAATTTTTAGCCCTTTTCCAAGTAGAACTATTAGTTTAGGTGATCTACCAAGAGGAAGCCAACCTTCTCTGGAGGTTCAACCTCACTATAGGATATCCATAGCCTAAAGTTGCTCTAATAATATTTGTGAGAGTGAGAGAGCCTAAAAAAATATCCAAAAGGGGTGAAATTATATGAAATAATGGTTTTTATCATGCCAAGTGGGACCACTTTTGAATAAGATTGGTTAAGTTTGATGCTATTTTGAACAATTTCTAGTGGTTATAGCTTTCATCTTTTAGTATCTAATAAATCTAAAGAACACTCAATATTTTATTGGTAGAGCAATACCTATCTTTCATTTCAAAGGTGACTAAAATATCAGCTTCTATACGTATTCCTTTTGAATTTTTTGAACTACCTTTAAACTCAGATAGAAGGTTAATATTTTCTAACACTCACCCATACATGGGAATCTTTCCTTATAAACCAATCTCCAGGTTTACATCTACAAGATCTTTATTGGGTTCTTTCACTACCATGGCTAACCCTAATGCTTTTAATTTTATGGCCTTCAATGGTCAAAGTGTCCTCAACCTAGACCAATATGACCCTATCCCATTTATAGCCTTTAAAAGTGTTCCTTAATTCATATGAATTCATTCTACAACCCTTCTGAGCACCTCAGAGATATAGCCAATTTCCATAATATTCATGACATCAATGAAGAGAATGTGGCTATTAGGTTATTAGACATATATTTTAAGGATAAGGCCATGGATTGTTATATAAAAATTACTTCTAACTCCACATATTAGGATCAGTTAGGAGATACTTTGTTTAAAATGTTTGAAGACAAAAGTGACCACTTGTCACTTACTAAATAGTTAACTACAATCAAGAGGGGTCCTCATGAGGTTATATAGAGTTTCAATACTAGGTTTGAAAATATGTGGGATAGGATTCCAATCTCTTTTAAACCTATGTCTAACTAGGATTTCCTTTACTGTCTAAAATATCTCAATGGTGGCATTGCAGTGATAATTGAATATATGGGAGGAAACACACTATTAGATGCTTACGAGGTGGTAATTAGAGAAAATAATAGTCTAGTATAAGCTATCAATACACCTAGGAAACCAATGCATTTGTTTCCTAAGATTCAAACACATCCTATTTTTATTACTTACCTTTCTTCCATTCCACCTATGCTAACACTTGTTTCCATACCTACACAAAAGTAGGAAAGGATTCAACTAGTCAATCTAGTGACTCCCAAGAACACAAGAACTTCTAAGAACTTAAGAGAATGTTTCAATCCTTAAAGAGGAAGAAATATCAATTCAATAGACCTTATCAAGCTCTGTATTAGCCTCAAAAATCTTATCAAGTAAATAGGCCACCCTTAAAGGTAAATTTCTAAGGCCAAGGACAAGGGTAGCTTAACCATGCTAGGCAAAATAATTACAATCGTAATGTTGTAAGTACTTCCAATAATTTGGTCCCTATTTAGAGGAACATTTATCAAGAAGGTGAGGGTAATATGCCTTGGAATCAATCATTCAAATAATCCATTATCCCAAACACTAAGTTAAATTAAGCTTTCAATGATCAATGGTAGTAGGGTGTTAGCTATGGATTCAATCAAGATCTTATCACTCAGAATATAGAAGTTCCTATGATGATAAAACCAAAATATCCTTAACAAGTTTAAGGGAATAATAAAACACCAAAATAGTTGGGTACTATAATGCTTAACTATGAGTAGGAAGAATGTTATGAGTTTAATCAACATGCTAGCTCTAGCCAATCAAACATTCCAATGGTAGCTAACAAAAGGTTCAAAAGAAATAACATGGAGGGAAACCAAGAAGTAGTTAAAGAATCTCCTACTCTTACTCCTTTACCATCAAAGCCAAATGAACCTGCTACTTCTCCAAAGGTTCCAATAGCTCAAAAAAATTATAATCAAGGAAGAATATTTGTACCCCCAAGCTTATTGGCTCAAATCACAGTTGTGGCTCTCAAAGCACAAACAAAGTTTGGTTTTTTTCCCATTAATATTATTTAAAAAATGAAAAAATAAAAAATGAGTGTTTCAATGTGAGACATGCTTTCTACACTTGGTCAATTAGATATAATTCAAGAGGGTTTGTTAAAGATTAATGTTTTTAAGAAGCCACCAAGCATGGAAAATGTTTTTCTCATCAACTCAACAAAAGGAAATAATGAAGGAAAATAAAAAATGTGGTTAAACCTCATCCCTTATACCTTTCTATAATCATTGGTTACTCCTTGGTACATAACTTCATGATAGATAATAGAGAATGTAATTCATTGATGCCAATGTCAATACCAGATTAACTTGGTTTATACTATGAGCCCTAATCTAAGGGAGTGTTAAAACTTAATAGATCTTCTAACACTCCAATTATTATTATTAGAGGTCTAAACTTGACCCTACATTATTATCCTAGTATTTTAATGGCTCAAGATGTAGTGGTTCTAGAAGTGCCTCCTCACTTTACTTTATGCTTATCTATAGAGTTTACATCTAAAATTTTGTGTTACCTAGTAGTAGATTGGTCCTACATGGATTTTATGACAAGGTATGAGACTAAGGTTTCTATCAAATCTGAGCCTATTTCCCAATTTCACATTAAACCTTATGGGGTAAGTAGCCCAAAAATTAATTATACTATTCTAGATGAGGATGACCACCTTACTGGTTAATAACTAGACACTTATCCTAAGGGAATATCTGATATGTTTTTAGATGAGTTAAGGAGTGAGAATCAACTACTTGACCCTTTGGGAGGTTCTGAAGAAAGAGACATGGGAGTCTATTGCCTGCATGAAGAAGATGATTTCATTCCATCCTTCACTAGGCCATAAGAGGATACTAATGGTTTGTGAAAATTATTTTTTGATGGCTGAAGTAGCAAAAATGGAGTAGATTTAGGTGTAATATTGATATCTCCCTCTAATGACAAGTACTTTTCATCTTAAAGGTTCTAATTTATTTATTCTTATAATGCAATTGAGTATGAGGACCTTATCTATGGCCTTTAATGGACTATTAAGAGGGGAATCAAGTAGTTACAAGTGTATGGAGATAGTGATTTGATAGGGCATCATGTCATAGGCCAAAATACCAAAAATAAACCCTTGATGAAGTCCTACAAGCATAGAGTGTGGTACATACATGAATAATTTGAAGCCTTCAACATCTAAGTAGTGAAAAGAGAGAAAAATAAATATGCTGATAGGTTGGTAGCTATAGAGACTCAGTTTGATATCCCAAATGAGTTGAAGAAGTCCAAATTACATCCACATGTCAAAGTGGTAATAATACCATTAGTTCTAGGTAATGATGCTTATTGGTAGGTCTTTGATAGTGACAAGCAAATTGCTTGTTTCTTACAGTAAGAGGTAGAATTTTCCTCAATGAACAATGGTAAACTTTAATGGTAATATGAGGATCAAATTGTTCAACTAAGTTATAACAAACTTACTAAATGGTTGGTCACCCTTGAAGGTATTTTACATGAGGGATATAATATGAGGAAAGACAAGGCAATGATATCCAATGATGAAGAGAACTATGAAAGAGTCCTTATCTTCAAAGACAAGCTTCTTAATCTTGGGAAGGTGAGTAATGAGGCAAAAAGACATGATTTCATTTGTATTTGTAAGGAATATGTAGACATGTTTTATTGGGAATAAAATGATCTAAGAGGCTTTGAACCCAAGATATCCCAACACACCATAAATTTTGAGGACAATGCCAAGATTGTGAGGCAAATAGAAAGGCCTATCAACCCAAATATTGAGGAGCTAATGAGGAAAGAGTTGACTAAATTTATTGAGTCCAATATCATTTTTCCCATCAAGCACTCCTCATGGGTAGCTAACCTAGTGCCTATAATAAATAATAATGGTGAGATTAGGTTATGTTTGGATTTCAAAGACTTGAACATGGTCTCTTTGAAAGACCACTAGCCTTTACCATCCATAGAACAAATCTTTTAAATGGTTGCTAGTTTAGAATGCTTCTCTCTTTTGGATGGGCACTCAAAATACAACCAGGTGTTGGTAAAAGAAGAAGACCAATACAAGAATGCATTCACCACAAAGTGGGACACATATGCTTATAAAAATATGCCTTTTGGCCTATTAAATACCAAGGCTACTTTTTAAAGAGACATGGACATGGATTTCCAAGGCTTACAAAATTAGATGGTGTTTGTCTACTTAGATGAGATAATAATTTTCTGCAAGAAGGGTAGTGAACACTTGGACAACCTAAGATTTATCTTTGAAATATGTAGAGAATATGAGATCTCAATGAATCCCAAGACGTGTGTGTTTTTTTTGCATTAGTGCAAACTCTTGGGTCATATTATCTCAAAATAGGGACTAGCTATTGATCCTATTTGAATAAGTGCCATCCTGGAATTATCCTTACCCAAGCATAAGAAGGGAAGTCAAAGTTTCTTTTGGAAAATAAATTTAATGAGAATTTTTATACATGTTTTTCCAATCTTAGTCAAACCCATCACTGCTATGCTAAGGAAGAACCAACTCTTCACTTGGTCAAGAGAAGGTAAAGTAGGACTTAAGTCTATCAAGCAAGCCATTGTTCAAGTATCTACACTTATGAATCCTAAATTCTCAAATTATTTCATATTATATCTTTTCCAACATTTACAATATATCATATATGTTGATGCAAAAGAATGGTGAAGGACTTGAGTAACTAATTGCATATTTTAGTCAAGGGATTGAAGGGTATGAATTAAGGTATAATTTTGTAGATAAGAAAGTCATTTTAGTAGTAATAATCCTTAAAATATTTATACCAATGCTCTCCAATATCAAGATATATATTTTTTTGTTTCATCCTAGACTGAGAGACTTACGTTCATAACAAAGATTTGAATGAGAAGAGGGTAGGTTGGATCACAAGATTCATGGAATATGACATAGAGATAAAAGTCACTAAGCTAGTGAGAGGTAAGAGCTTATCTGAACACATGGTTGATGACCTTCACAAAGACAAAGAGGTTTTCTTAGTGACATAAGACAACTCACAAATAGATACACCTCCACCTCACACTAGCTATCTCTAACATATGACAAGGTTCTTGACAATAGGTGAGAGATCACAAGGTATGGATAGAGCAAATAAAAGGTATTTTAGACTTTAGTCTATACCTTATGTATTGGTTGATGGATTTTTATTAATAAAATACCTCAATTAAGTTCTTCTTAGGTACATAGATGATGACCAAGTAACTAGGATCTTGGAGCAATTCCATGATGGGCTTGTAGGAGGCCATTTTACCCCAAGGACTACAACAAAAAAAGTAATGAAAACTAGTTATTATTAGCCCATTCTCTTCAAGGATGCATATGCATGGGTGAGAAAGTGTCAAAAGTGTGTTTTCTTTATAGGCAAGCAAAAATTAGTAGCCCTTCCTCTCAACCTGATTCAGGTATAGAAAACCTTCATGTAGTGGAATTTGGACTTCATAGGGATGATCAATCCACCTTCTAGTGGAGGATAAAAGTGGGTACTCACTAATACTAATTAGTTCACCAAGTGGGTGGAATAAATTTCTCTAAAAGAATCCAAGGAAACAATAGTGTTATAATTCTATGATAATATAGTAAGGAGGTTTGGTGTACCAGTAACACTTATTTTAGATAATTACTTAGCATTTGTTGTCATGAAGACAAGTGATTGGTCATTTTATCTAGGAATCTACCTTAGTACATAATCCAATTAATACCCCCAAGGCAATGGACATCTATATTAAATAAACAAAAACTTGATAAGTATCATCAAGAGGACTATAGGAGAGAATCAGAGAGTGTGGCATAAAAAGTTAAGGACAAACTTATGGGCTGATAGAGTGACTCCCAAGGTTGCAATTGGAAACTCATCATTTATATTTTTATATGGGAGGGAATCCAAGTTACCCATATATCTTGAGTTACTTGCCTTAGATATAACCCATCAACTTAAGTTGATGGAGAACAAACCTATGAGTGTGAGTATGACAGAGCTCATGGATCTTGAAGAAATAAGGGACCTTGAAATGAAGAAACTAGAGTCACATTAGGCTTAAGTCAATAAATATTTTGACAAGAGATACATAGCAAGGGAATTCAAAGAAGGGGATCTATTCCTCAAGTGGGTTTCAACTAAGGACAAGCTAGGTAACCATACTAATTTTGACAACTTAATAAGTGGTTATTATTTGATCCATGGATGCAAACAACATATTGATTTTTATCTTGACCAACTAGATGGAGAGGTATTACCCATCCTAGTCAATGGGATTTATCTAAAGCCCTATTATTATAAGAGTTTGTAGCCATTGTATATATTGTATATTTTGTATATTTTTTCATGTTTTCCTCTAAGTGCCTTATACACATCCTTTTTAGTTGTGTGTTTCCCTTCCCTAAGTGCCTTGGGCACAATGATGGTTTTTTTTCCTATTATCCTTGTTTCTTTAAGAGGATTTTTTTAAAATGGACAACCTTGTATCATATTCATATCAATTGGTAAGAAATACTTGTGACACCATATTAATAATGGATTGGATAAGGTAACTAATATGTTGCATATAAGGAATGTAATCCCAAGAGGTCACCATAAATGTTGGCCAAAATTGGCCTACATATAAAAAAAATTCCTAGATGGATTAGTCCATTCTCTTGGACCTTTAAATGACCTTCTACCCCCCATGACTAGTCCCTTTTTAGTCTTGAGTTGATGATGCATTATAGTATCTTAGGAGGTCCTCGTGTGGTGTGAGAAGCTGAGTAGAGTTTTTATTAAGTGGGTGATCCAATGGTGAGAGGATGAGATAAAACTCATTACCCTAAGAGATGTCACTTGCAATATTTTGAAACACTTTAAGCAATATTTAAGGTGAATTTGGATATTTTAAGGAAAAGGCCTAGAGATAGGTCTACAACTACAAGTGAACAATCCAATAGGTTTCCATAGTGTTAGAGCATTTAGTAACATTAAGTATTTTTTAAAAAATTCTTAGACATTCTAATGAGCCAAAAAGAGGCCTATTGAAGCTATTGTGCCCAAAAGATCCCTAAGAGAGCATTAGATGACTTAAGGATCCTCAAAATAGAAATTTCAAGTGAAAAAGTAACTTTTTAAGGAATTAAATTTGTTTTTGACTTAATCTCACCTCCTTATAGCGTTTTTTAAACTATTTAGACATGTTCAAGATAATTTAAAGTCATTTAAAGTGGAGGAGAGGAGTTTGGGAGCAAAATGATACATTTTAGAGCCTTTTGGAGCTTTGGTAGAACAATTTTTTGAAGGATTTAAATTATTCATGGGATTATATATCATATAAATTAATCCATGGTTTCCCTAACATTCTCTCATAGGCATCTAAAATCACATTCTATCATAAGAACCAGTGGAGGTAAGGAAAATATATTATCTGTAAACTAGGCATGAAATATGTTTTATACCATTAATGGAGGTCCAATAATTTTATAAGGTTTATATAAGGAATGAAAGGTCATTTATATCATAAAAATTATTTCCTAATTGTTATATTATATAGGTAGGCTTCTGGTTCTTCATGCTAAGAAAAAACCATTTTGGGCAGTTTTGGGTAGCTCTAGAAGAGCCTAAAGTTTTCACTTGGTATGATAAATAGAGAGAGATGTGGGATATAATTTTATCAGAAGTGATGGGAAACCTAATTTAATTCTATTTTTTGGCACCGGTGGTCTGGTTCATCTCCCCATATTTATGAATGATTAATAAGAGTTCAGGGGTGTCTAGTTGGCCTACTCATTTAGATATGGTCTAGGTTTAAGAGAAATATAGGTTTATGAGACATTTAAAGAGGCTTTTTAGAGATATTATATACATTTAAAAATATTAAAAATAATGCACAAGGGTTATAAACTAAACAAGGTGTCCCAAACCCATATGGATGTAGTTAAATCCCACTAGGCCTGATGCCTAAAAGGGGTTCAACTTCATGTATAGTGATAAACTAGAATTAAAAAGAATTGAAACACCTTAATGGAGAGTCATAAGGAGTTTTTGAAATATTTTAATGTGAAGGAAACACAAAACACACCTACAAGCTTGCAATAGGCATGCATACCTTTAAGCTTGAGGATTTGATGCACCAATGCCATAATGAGGTTCCATGTTTTATTTATGTTCATGAGAATAAGTAACCTAGTGTATCTTCCTTGAGATTATGAAAATATGAAAAAAAAGGGGATTTTGTTTCATTTATAAGAGACCTATGTTTAATATTTAGAGATAACCAATGAGGATGGAGTTGTAAAGTGGACTATTTAAGGGGATGAGTAATGATTGGAGAGGATTATTTGAGGTATAAGGAAGAGTTATAACATTTTTAATTAAGTATTTATAAATTACTATTTTTTTTAAAAACCTTTCACAAATATAAATACACCATTTTGACCCTTCTTGGTGTATATAGTCCTATAACAGTTAAAGAAACTTACATAGTCATACTAAGCCCTTCTTGAGAAAGAGGAACAAAGGGGAAATTAAGGTTATATAATGGTACTAGAGGTTTAAGGGGTTAAAAAATATCTAATAAAATTTTCATAGTCCAAGAAAAGGTTTCAAAGCATTCACAAAGTATTTTTGTGTGCTCTTGGGTCTAAACCATGGTGTAAAAGCCCTAAACTAGGGTTTTATTAATTCCAAGAGTTTTAACCCTCCAAATTTAAAATAAAATTATAGTGTGATATATTATTAGGTTACATAAGTGAATAAATAGGTTATATACCTATATGATCTTATTTTTATGGTCTATATAGGACCATGTTGTAAAATCCTAGAAAGAGGCCTAATTGAAAAGGCCTAGTGAGAGAACGTGGGTCTAAGTAGAGAGTATTACCTTAAAAATTGACACAAAGGTGAAAATAAATAGAGGATACTTGTAAATAATTTAAAAATATATTTATCCATTTTGATTTTTTTGAAAGTCAAATTTTAATTAAAAAATGATACAAGCCATAAGAGACCATTGTGAGCCTTGTGTGTGGAATGGAAGGGTGAAGTGGTTTTGGGAACATATAAGGGATTAGAGTAGATGTGAATTGACCTTATAAGAGAATATAATATATAATAATGATCCTTTGATACCTATATCATCATTTTGTACCTAAGACCTAAAGAATAAATTCTAATATTGAGTTAGAAGGTGAGAGCTTGTGAAAAGTTGAATGAGTGAATAGAGATAAATAGAGGAGGTTCATAAAAACAATAAAATGGGTATATTAGTGGTAATGGTTCATTAAAAGGTGTTATAAAAATATATTAACAATTTAATACTACTTTGCATAGTGCTAGAGTTGAGAAATCATCTTTAGATTGAAGAACAAAGTTTAGGGTCAAGTTCCCTAAGAGCTTTAAAATAAAGCTCCAACCACTTTTGGTGTTAATATATGACAATGATGCAAAGATCCTAGAGGAATATAAATCATCATATATTGTATCTCTCATGAAGGGGTATTATAAATGTAAATATAATGGTTTTTTAATCCAAATAGGTGGTGTAATGAAGGCTTCAAAGTTACACATTTGTTAACTGAGGCTTTTCAATGATGTCTATAGTGTTGGTACTCTAAAAATGACATTCTATTTCTTTTTTAAGTAAGATAGAGCATGAATCCATGTTAAATGGTCTTTTGAGTTGATATATACACCAAGGATCCAAATAACATCAAGGTGATATGGGGTATAATGTTTTGATCTTTACAATCACCTACAAGTGTGTATTACCCTCAAAAGCACACCTATAGCATAACTGTAAGTATTCATAAACTCATAAGGTAAACCTTGGAAGATATCAACCTAAAGACAAAAAATATACCATTGGGATTTTATTTAATAATGATAAGACAAAGGGACTCAAATCCTAAATGCCATACACCATGAAATGAACACCTACAGTCTAAAAAAGGTACATACAGGCTTTTATATAGTTTGGTTCATACAATGGAGGCTAATGGTCTAAAATGAAGGTTTCATGATAAAGATAGTGATTTTAAGTAACAATATAAAACAATCTCATCTTATTCTCATCAATATATATATATATATATATATATATATATATATATATATATATATATATATATATATGTTGTGTTGGTTGAATATTTTGTCGATCAGTGTATTGATAAACAAAATAGGTCTGATCAGCCAAAGTAGGAAGATTAGTCATCCAAATGTGTAGGTTTACCACATAAAAAGGACACTGATCTCTCCTCTCATCAAGGGGAGGTTCCCTATAATAATGCTATATATATATATATATATATATTAATAAAAAATAATAGTCAAGGGTAGGACAAATCATCCATCTCTCTTTCTTTAGAGATGATGCATGCAAATCAAAGGAAAAACTCAAGGGAAATGATAGACAACACTCCTCTTCTTTCAGAAGTACTATTCAACAAACCACAAGAATACTCCTATTATTAATAGAAAAATGTAACCAAAGAATGTAATAACCAACAAATTGAGATGCAGCACAAAGTCTCCACCTGAATTGCTCAAGAGTAAGATATGAAGGAAAATGAGGGCACAAAGTTGTCCCAAGGTCCTTTACAAAAAAATGAAAATAAAACACACTAAAGTAAATTATGGGGGCATAAAGTCTCTCCACAGTTGAATCTTCAGGACACCTTCTTGACTATTGTCACTAACTTTGGTTATTGAATTAAAGGAACAGAAGATATATTAAGGAAAAAGACATAAGAACAACAAAGATATCACAACATAATGTCTAAAACATCACTTGCTTTCTTATTCCAATAACAAAATATGATCAACAAACTAAGCTCAAAGTCTCAGAAGTGCCTTTCAATTTGGGTAGAGTTTCATTCTGATTGTCAAAAAAGAGATATTTTTACAATAAAAGATAGTCCCTTGTATAACCTCTTCAAGAAGGACTCGGGAATAGTAACACATCATATTGCATTAGAATCTATTAAGAAGATAGGATAGAATTTAGGGGCATTTAGCCATTTGATTTTATCAATGCAAAGAAACAAGTCATGCTATTGAAAGTTTGCAAATTTCAATGTCCACCTGGTGATATGATCCTACCTTCATTGTTCCTCCTTTTCTAGTTAATTGAATAAGGTCCTAGATTTAATTTGCTATTATATTCCTTCCTTGCTTTCTATTGGTCTTGGCCTTAAAGCCTATGAATGTATTTAGCTCTATAGTTTCAAAGTATCGACGACTATTTTATGAGCTTTAAAATTGATGTTCACGTGCCTGTCACTATGTTTTCAATGGCTAATTCACTGTGTTAAATTTGACATCTTTGGGTTCATCACCCCTTGGTCCTTATTTTGTTTTTCTATTTGGCACTTTCTTGGAAAGAATCTTCTCTTTCAAGCCTTAAGAAATGATCTGCTTTGGGTCAAGAAGAGCCCCCCACAAGGGTATCTACCCTTTGGGCGGTCTTTGAATAACCTTCGGGCTTATTATTTTACATCTTCCTAAAGGGAAGGTGACTCTTCAATTTGGCAGTTGAGAGTCCTCTGTAAGGGCACCTGCCCTTCAGGGTCCTTTGACGGCCTTCACCTTAGAGGTCTCTCATGGCCATTTCCTTAGTGGACTGTCTCTCAGGCTTTCTCTGCGGGTATTATTCCTGTAGACAAAGTGTCTGTAGAAATTTCCCATGGAAAAAAATTCCACATAATTTCCATTTTATTCCATTTGCTTTTGAGAATTTCCTTCAGGTTTTCTTCCCACAGTCACTTCTTGAATTCTTTCAGACTATTTGTCCAGAGGAATTCCTTCAGACAAAAGTCTAAAAGAATTATGCCTTAGACTTTTTTAAATTCCTTAAAAAAATATGAAAGAATTTACTTTGTGGCCTTCTTTGAAAATGATCCTTCCGAAGGGTATTTTTGTTGACCAAGTACCCTCCACAAGGGCACTTGTCCTTTGGGAAGCCCTCTTGAACTTTTACATTTGAAATTCTCTTTTGAACCATCACAATGAACTACTTGGTTGAACTAAGCCATTGAACCATTTGATTGAACCAAATGTTAAACCAAAGCATTGAATCGATCCGTTGAACCACTTCATTAAACCACTTCATTGAACCAAGGCAATGAACTGCTTGGTTGAACCAAGCCAATGAACCAAGCTTTGAACCAAAATAGTTCAAGCCGATGGTTCAAATTGATGGTTCAATGGAATGAACCAAGCCTTTGAACCAAGTGGATGAACTAAGTCATTAAACCATTTGTTTGAACCAACCATTGAACCGAGTTTTGGTTCAATAGTTCAAACAAAGCCTTCGAACCATGTGTTTGAACCCACCTTTGAACCAAAATATGTTGAACTAAGCTTTGGTTCAATGGTTCAAACAAAGCCTTGAACCGATTGATGAACCATTTGATTGAACCAAAGGATGAACCAAAATGTTGAAACAAAGTGGATAAACCATTCGAGAGAAACAAAGCATTGAACCACTTGGTTGAACCAAGCCATTAAACCATTCCTTTGATTGAACCCATCATTGAACCAAAAGCATTAAACTAATTGAACCTTGAACTCGTTGAACCTTTGAACCAAAGTTGTTTAATGGTTCAACGGTTCAATAGTTGAAGCCTCTTTTGCTTGAATGCTTGCCGATAGACATTTTTCATTGAACCAAGGCATTGAACTAATCTTGAAAATGACCAAGTGTTAGAAACTAATTCTTTTGTTTGAACCCACCTATAAAATCCTTTGAACCTATAGAAATGAACCTACCTACAGAGTTTGTAGAATCAAGTCTGTAGAAATCAACTTATAAAGCCCATTAAACTTGGCCTGTAGAGTCCATAGATTATCTCTTCATGTTGAGTCTGTAGATTTTCTCTTCCTACTGAGTTCATAGATTGAAGCCTATAGAGTCTATATATTTAAGCCCGTAGAGTCTGTAGATTTTTGAGAAGCTTAAAATATGATAAATTTGAATGCCCAAGACAAATTTTGGAAAGGAAAGAGACAATTTTGGTCTGTAAGACCAAAATAGTTCAAGTATTGTCCCAAAAATGAGTGATATTTTTTATGGGACAACAACTGGCTTCAGTTGGGGAACTTTTATCAATTGTAAAATGAATTGAAGGGAGTAGAATCTAGAATCTCTAGTGTCTTCATGTGTACCATTGGGCTATGAAGTCATGCTACCCAGAAATGAAAGGCATCAAAAAAGAAAACAAATAAAACAAAATAGAATTAAAAACTATACAAATATACATATATACAAATGGAATGATATGATACTTCAAGAATTGAATTATTTCAGATGCTGCTTCTTGGGAGATGATGAAAATAGTGCTCTATTTTGATAAACTAGCAAGAAGACATTTTCCCCCCAAAAACGGTGACAGGTGAATGGAGTTCTCCACCAAGAAACCAATTTTCTTCATCTTCCCTTTGGCTTTTTCTTCTTCTTGTCCCATGATAGGATGTTGTCTTCAATTTGAATGCCATAACTCCTTGCTTTCTTGGTGAAGGGTTCCTTTGCCTAATTTTGATTTACAGCAGCATGGTCCATTACCATAATTGATTATTCTTTTGGTTCAGTCTAGCATATGATTGGATTATCTACATCAAACTCCTAACAAATTATTATCTTAGCATCTCCTTTGATGTGAAGGAGTTTGATATCTTCATCTTGAGAAATCTTCAATTTGAGCAACAGAGATTCACAACTAGCTATGTGGTTGGTGTTGCTGACTTACAAATTGCATGAAGGAAGAATATCTCCTTGAGGAGATATCAACACAGTCCTAACTCCATCGTTGGTGGAAAAAAATTTGCCATTGGATTTTAGGATTGAAGCATCATCAAAAGATGATCTCCTATCATATTTTTCTTCATTAGAGATAGAAGATCCTCCCTTATTTGTACGGCACTCTACCAATTCTCTTGAAGTCTTATTTAGATCAATTCCTAGATTGTTAGCTACAAGACTTTCATCTATAGAAACATGAACATCCTTTATGGTAAATAAATAATTACCCCTACCTGAAGACTCAAACAAAATTTGTGTTGCAGGGATTGATGTTTGGATGACCACGTATTTTTCCTCCTTTTAATAGAGCAATCTCTTCATCATGCCTTAGACAGGGATCCTTGCTTTAGATAGGTCCATGCTTAGTTCTCCTCCCACATCCTTGCAAAAATTTCATCTAAGCAAAATGCCATAGGATTTTGGGACGTCAACCACCAAGACAGTTATCCTAATTCTCTTGTTTGGAAAGGCTACCAGTGCAAATTGGGCATCTTTAATTTACCCCAGCAATGGTACTTGCTTGTTTTGCATGGAGAAACATCTCCCAAAGGTTTTGGTCAATGTGAGACCCAGAGACTCAGCTACTTTAGCAGGCATGACATTGTCAGATGCCCTAGAATCAATGATGCAATTATTGAGTTGATAACCATTTATTAACAAGGAAACATAAAAAGGTTTTATTTTCCCAGGGGAAGTTGGAGGAGTAATGATAAGATTATTTGGAATGGACATGTTCTTTGGGGAATCAAGAATTATTTTCTTAACCTCTTGTCTTGCAGGGATGGTTTAGGTCTTGACATATTAGACCAACCTATCAAGTTGATCAAGATTGGACTGTAAATATTCAAATTCAGACATTTGTATTTTAGTCTTTTTGACATGATCAATTATGTCAAATGGCTGAATTGAGCTAGGTACAGAGAAAGGTACTTCAATTTTCTAAGTTTTAGGAGGGATGGGAGGAGGGCTGGTTTGCAAGATTGAAGTAAAAGGTGAAGGTGAAATTGATGTACTTACATTTTGGGTGATCACTAGATCCTTTGCCTAGAAAGGTAGAGTGGTTCTACACTTAGCAATTGTAATTACTAGTTGAGGTTGCTCCTCTATCTTCCCTTTATCAGCTTGCTAGAATGATTGGTTCTTGAACCTAGTAAACACTGCATATGATCCATTAATAGCTTCTCCTTTGCTTCTAGGTTCATCTTGGTAGTTCAAGAAACCAATGTGGGAGTCACCAGCTGATTCTTCTTGATCTTCCATGAAGAGATCAACATCATTTTCTTGCTCAAACTCAGGTTGGAAAGAGAAAGAATGTTCATTTTCCAAATATCCAACTGCTGAGTTGGTTGGAGGAGCTTCCAGAGAAAGCTTCCTTTGTGGGGGAGGAAGGCAGTTCTATTTCCTTTGATTCTTGGTAGTATTGACTTGATATGACTGATTTGGAAATGTGCTTCTTGGCATATCTCTATATGAAGGAGTAGAAGACATTCCTTGCACCATTTGATTTTTTAAGGCTAGCACTTCATTTGCCAGCTTTTGCACCATTAGATTAGTGGTGCTTGTAGATGCATATTCAAAAGATGATGAAGATCTATTTCTATTTGGATCTCTTCTTATCTTCCCTACTAAGATGAGATCATCTTCTACCTCAGTGGCCAAAAGTTGAGCTACAACAAGATCTATTTGACTAGCATGTCTCAAGAGAAAACTTACTTTAGGTAACTAAGAATTAATGAATAAGCATTTGAGATTCTCAGTTGTAGGTCGAGAAATTACAAGAATTTTATTCCTTAGTTTGTCAAATTTAGCTATGAAGTCTCTCATTGGTTCATGAGGCTCTTTCTTCATCTGTGTAAGTTGAGCCAGAAGTTCATGTGCATCTTCTATAGGTTTGAATCTAACTTCAAACTTAGCTTTGAGGGTATTTCAATCTGTCACTGACCGAGCCTATAGATGATAAAACCAATTTGCAACAACACCTTGTAGTGTCTCCACAAAAAGTGTGATTAATACATCTTCAAATTTTACTCTGATTACTCCACAAGCTATGCTAAAGGCTGTAATGTGTTCATCAAGATGAACTTTCCCATCACCATAGAAATTGTAGAAATTATTCCTTGAATTACGTGGAAGCTCATGTAGAGGTGGAGTAAGATTGAGAGGACCAAAAGTATTACCCTAGGGGCCTTGAACTACCATTTTAGGATTATGAAAAGGAGGAATAATAAATCTTAGAGGGGTAATTATTGGCAATGCTTTATCAATAGCAGAAGTAGATACTTCGTTTGGAAATGGAGATTTGACTTTAGTAGGAGGAAAGCTCTTGGTTCATTGGAGACGAGATGGTGAAGGAAATATATCAAAATCACTTTGTTGTACCAACTCAAATGCAGGGTCAACAATCCCTTTAGCCCTTTGGCTTCGTGTATACCTTAAATCTGCCATATTTTGAAACAAAAATGGAATAGAATTGACCTTGCTTCAGTTAAAGCTTGAGGCTTTACACTGTGCGTCATTTCCCAGTTAGTGTGGAAGTGAATGTTAAGGCTATAAATGGATAATGGTTTTTATATCCCCAGTAGAGTCACCAAAAATTATTGGTTGAATATTTTGTCGATCAGGGTACTGATAAACAAAATAGGTCTAATCAGATAAAGTAGAAAGATTAGTCATCCAAATGTGTAGGTTTACCACATCAGAAGGACACTGATCTCTCCTCTCATCAAGGGGAGGTTCCCTATATATATATAAATAAAAAATAATACTCAAGGGTAGGACAAACCATCCATCTCTCATTCTTCAGAGATGATGCATGCAAATCAAAGGAAAAACTCAAGGGAAATGACAGATAGCACTCCTCTTCTTTCAGAAGTACTATTTAGTAAACCACAATAATACTCCTAGTATTAAAAAAAAAATGTAACCAAAGAATGTAATAACTAGCAAATCAAGATGCAGCACAAAGTCTCCACCTGAATTGCTCAAGAGTAAGATATGAAGGACAATGAGGGCACAAAGTCTCTCCACAGTTGACTCTTTAGGACACCTTCCTGACTACTATCACTAATTTTGCTTGTTGAATTAAAAGGAACAAAAAATATATTAAAGAAAAAGACATAAGAACATTTTCCTCAACAACAAAGATATCATAGCACAAAGTCTAAAAAATCACTTGCTTTCTTATTCCAATAACAAATTATGATCAACAAACTAAGCTAAAAGTCTCAGAAGTGCCTTTCGATTTGGGCAGAGTTTCATTTTGATTGTCAAAAAAGAGATATTTTTATAGTAAAAGAGAGTCCCTTATATAACCTCTTCGAGAAGGACCCGAGAATAGTAACACATCATGTTGCATTGGAATCTATTAAGAAGACATACTAGAAATTAGGGGCATTTACCCATTAGATTTTATCAATGTAGAGAAACAAGTCATGATATTGAAATTTTGCAACTTTCAATGTCCACCTGGTGATCTGATCCTACCTTCATCATTCCTCCTTTTTTGGTTAATTAAATCGGGTCCTTGATTTAATTTTCTATTCTGTTCCTTCGTCACTTTTTTCTAGTCTTGGCCTTAAAGCCTATGAATGCATTCAGGTCTGTAGTTTCGAAGGATCAACAACTATTTAATGAGCTTTAAAATTGATGTTCATGTGCCCATCACTATGTTTTCAATGGCTAGTTCACTGTGTTGAATTTGACATCTTCAGGCACGTCACCCCTTGGTCCTTCTTCAACTTTTCTATTTGGCACTTTATTGGAAAGAATCTACCCTTTTAGGCCTTAAGAAATGATCTACTTTGGGTTAGGAAGAGCCCCCCGCAAGGGTATCTACCCTTTGGGTAGTCTTTGAATAGCCTTCGGGCTTATTATTTTACATCTTCCTCAAGGGAAGGTGACTCTTCAATTTGGCAGCCAAGTGTCCCCTGCAAAGGCACCTACCCTTCAGGGTCCTTCGGCAACCTTCACCTTAGAGGTCTCTTGTGGCCTTTTCCTTAGTGGATTGTCTCTTGAGCTTTCTTTGTGGGTATTATTCATGCAGACAAATTGTCCACGGAAATTTCTTGTCGACAAAAAGTTCGCAAAATTTCCATTTTGTTTCATTTGCTTTTGAGAATTTCCTTCAGGTTTTCTTCCCATACTCACTTCTTGAATTCTTTTGGACTCTTTATCTGGAGGAATTCCTTCAGACAAAAGTCTGAAAGAATTATGCCTTAGACTTTTTCAAATGCCTTAAACAAAAATCTAAAAGAATTTACCTTTGTGGCCTTCTTTGAAAATGACCCTTCTGAAGGGTATTTTTGTCAACCAAGTACCCTCCACAAGGGAACTTATCCTTTAGGAAGCTCTCTTGAACTTTTACATTTGAAATGCTCCTTTGAACCATCACAATGAACCACTTGGTTAAACTAAGCAATTGAACTGTTTGATTGAACCAAACATTGAACCAAAGCATTAAACCGATCTATTGAACCACTTCATTGAACCACTTCATTGAACCAAGGCAATGAACAGCTTGGTTGAACCAAATGTTGAACCAAGATGATTAACCAAGCTTTGAACCAAAATGGTTCAAGCTGATGGCTCAATTGAATGAACCAAGCCTTTGAACCAAGCAGATGAACTAAGTCATTGAACCATTTGTTTGAACCAACCATTGAACCAAGTTTTGGTTCAACAGTTCAAATGAAGCATTTAAACCATGTGTTTGAACCTACCTTTGAACCAAAATATATTGAACCAACCATTGAACCAAGCTTTGGTTCAATGGTTTAAATAAATCCTTGAACTGGTTGACAAACCATTTGATTGAACCAAAGGATGAACCAAAACATTGAAACAAAGCAAATGGACCACCTGAGTGAAACAAAGCATTGAACTACTTGGTTGAACCAAGCCATTGAACCATTCCTTTGATTGAACCCATTGTTGAACCGATTAAACCTTGAACTCGTTGAACTTTTGAACCAAAGTGGTTCAAAAGTTCAATGGTTTAATGGTTCAAGCCTCTTTTGCTTGAATGCTTGCCGATAGACATGTTTGATTAAACCAAGGCACTTAACCAATCTTGAAAATGACCAAGTGTTAGAAACTGATTCTTTTGGTTGAATTTGCCTGCAGAAGCCTTTGAACCTTTAGAAATGAACCTTCTTGTAGAGTCTATAGAAATTAAGTTTGTAGAAATCAACCTATAAAGCCCATTGAACTTGGCCTACAGAGTCCATAGATATTCTCTTCCTACTAAGTTCGTAGATTTTCTGTTCCTGCTAAGTCTATAGATTCAAGCTTGTAGAGTCTGTAGATTTAAGCTTGCAAAGTCCATAGATTTTTGAGAAGCTTTAAAAATGAGGAATTTGAATGCTTAGGACAAATTTTGGAAAGGGAAGAGACAATTTTGGTCTGTAAGACCAAAATAGTTCAAATGTTGTCCCAAAAATGAGTGATATTTTTCTGGGGACAATATGGTGGACTTTAAAGGACTCAAAGTATAGTCAAGGTCAACAACACACCTATATCATCTTTTGGTTTGCACAGTGAGTTGGGTTTAAGATATACTCAAGTTTGTTTGCAAAAAAGAGTAAGAAGTCTTTGAGACTAAGTAGACAAAGTTTATTAAATTATATTATTGAAACAAAAATAATGGAATTGGTTCTCACCTACATGAGGACTATGTTCAAATTTAGAGATGGTCAAGAAGAGCAGGCCTATCTTCAAGAGGGCAAAAACTAGTTATTGACCAATTTTGACTTTTAAGTCAAAATAGGGCACCCATAGTAAAAAAAAATAATTTTTAGGAATATAAATGGGTGGAATATATTTTCACCAGATGTTTTATAGTTCATTTTATGTCAATTAATGTTTTACTAGATTTATTCAATTAGTTTCTAGGCCTATTTATCATTCTAAGTCTTTTTAGGGGTCAAAAAGGGGGTATTTAATATTTTGTATGGGTTTATTGGGAAATTTACAAGTGTGAATGGGTGATTTCATGCCAAATGTGTCCAAAAATGTCTTAATTATTTAAAAAAATTGAAAGTTACAGATGTAAGTGCATAAGAAGAAATGTTAATTTTCCTAATGAAATAGGAGAGTTTGACACTTGTATAGCCTCTTTGGGAAGCATGAAACTTGGAAAATGTTTCAAATTGTATCTTATTCTTCACCACACTATTTTACATGATTTATTTGAATTTTAATGGTCCAAATTGGGCCAAAACCATCCTTCCACTTTTTCACACTTCTTGGCAGATTGAAATGATTTGTAGGTTTTTGCTTGGTATATGCAGCTCATATGGTTTCAGGTCAAACACTTATGATAGGTTGTTATAAATTGGTATACCTTTATATATATATATATATATATATATATATATATATATATATATATATATATATATATATATATATATATATATATATATATATATATATATATATATATATATATATATAATACTTTTGAGGAATTATGGATTGTGCTTCATGAACCATTTGTTTGAAGTTAAGCTTTATAAACTATCTGCTCATCTATGCACCCTTCAAGTTTTGCCTTAGTTTGAGAAATTACGTGAAAAAAAGTTTCTCATATCTGGTATAGAGGATTTTTGAATAATATTATAACACTTAACATATTTTTTTCATGTTCTAATTTTGTTTGATAATCTAATAACCTTGAAATTTGTAGACTATTCTTTTCTGGGTGCAATAGATAGTTTTCTACATTTGTAGAGGTTTGGATTGCATACAGAGGATTCATATGAATATATAGTGTTGTAACACATGTTTAAATTCCATATATTTCATATAATTTCAATTTATGTATTCAAAATTCCATGTTTTGATCAAAATCCCATGCCTTTACCATGTTAAATAGTCATATGATGCCCTTGCTTGTTATGTTCCATGTACATACAAGTGTTTTTAGTTTTAAAAAGGATATTTTGAAGTTTTTTCTAAGATGTTTCTTGATGTATATCATATTTTTTAGGATTTAAAATTCATTTGAGTGGCTTGGAAACCTTTTCCCTAACAATTCTTTTTCCTTCCATATCCTACCTGCATAATCTACTCAAAACACTCACCGATAGGTGGAGTCAACAATAGGTTTAAGTGTCTTATGGATAAAGTGAGATAACGATGAAGCCTCATTAGAGTTATAATATGTCATGGGTAGTATATAAAATCATTTTGAATATCCAAGTTGGAAATTTTAGGTGAGATCCCTTCAAAGCATGATTTGACTGAGGTTTAGGCCCACTGTCCCTAAAAATGCTAAGAAAAAGGCTAAGGATTTTTGTAGACCTTATCCAACATATCTCCTAAGGATTTTGATGCATCTTAAGGATTATAATTTTTATTACTATCATAGTAAAATACCTTATGAAAATTTTAAATTTATAAAACATGTAAAGGGCATATTTTTGGAGGTCTAAAGTAACCTATAAAGCCACTAAAACTAATCAGTGATCTCCATAGTTATATGAGCTAGTTGGTTTTTCAAAGAAAATAAATGAATCTCAATGTAGACTATTATATTAGTGTGGCATAGTTTAAATAAATATAACATACCACATAAAACAAGGAGAGGGAGAATTGAAGGTGGGTTTCACTCTCTAACTCATTCCTAGTTCGTAAACTGAGCCAATGTTGACCTACAACAGAGTAATGATGAATGGATCTCACCTTGGTGTCCTAAGTGGTGTTTAGAATTTTAAGATAAACAAATTAATATGTAAATTATTAATTCATTTAATTTTCATTAAATAATCTCACCACATCATGATCAATACCTAGATAGATAAACCCACAGCTATAATCAGTTATAGTTGACTGAGTTAGGGAAAACAATAAGTTTTTAATGTTTTGATGGTGATTTAAGGGGAATCAAAAGTGAATTATAAGGTAAAAATTAATTGTGTCACCTAAATTATTAAAAGAGGAACATTTCAAGCATCTACAAAGTCTAAATCTTGCACAAATATAACCTACAATAGGCCTTGTCAGGCATTTATCTCTACTAGGTAGATAGTGATCAAGTCTAGGGTCTAGGATGATAGAGGAGAAAAGAAAAGAAAGAAAATGGACATAAGACATTAATAAATCATCATATAAAAAATTAAATAGATTTATAAACATGTTCTCAAAGTTTAAATGCTCTAAAAGTAACTTATAAGTAGAATTATAAGGGTCAAATGTCTCAGTCCAGTAGGGTTGGGAAATGAATCAATATTGGTACCCTTGATTCTTTAAGGATTATATAAAGATTAATTTAACATAAAAATTGTGTATTATGACCCAAAATTATTTTAATGAGGATCTACCAACATCATATTCAAGTTCTAAGAAACCTTAATGCACCAACAATAGGAGTTAATAAGGTATGTAAATAATGATCTAAATTTGAGGCCTAATTGGTGTTTCAAGATATTAAAGGGTGGGAAAATAATGTGAGTATTAAATTAGGTGGTTTTTAGGATTGATATAGAGATTAAAATAATCTACAAGTGTTAATTTAGATAGTTGTCTCAGACAACAAAGGAGAAACACAATCAGGCAAGCTGACTCAACCTTGTAAGTTCAAGACTATGGAAAGTGCTTAAGGTGTTAGATGATTATAATGAGGTTTGGTTTCACTATAAAAAGGATATTATAATTATTATGGGCCTTAAAAAATGGATATGAAATAGAGGAATGGTATTAAAATATGAAATTATAGTCTACATACAATACCTTTGCAAATAGTTTGCTCATACAAAGTTTTTTTTGGAAATGAAACAAGTTTGGGGGTATAGACACCTAAAAAGGGATATAAATTTATAAATAACATGCAAATGAATTATTTAATCCTAAAAATGTTTTTAAAAAAAAAAATAGGTTAAGTACCCCCTATTTTGTAGCAAAAACTATGCAAATATTGAGAGATGGTTAATAAATTGAAGCTAGAAGCTTTAAAGACATGGATATAAGGTTTATATAGTTATAATTAACCTATAAAATCATGGTAAATCTATTATGGGAAGGTGAAACTAAAAAAAATTACTTTATACCCCTAGATTTATAAGGAAGACCTTTTGAGACATAACACCCAACAAGGGGTCAATTTAAAATATAACCCTAAGTGAGATTTTCAAAATGATTAAGAGGGACCTTGGGAAGTAATTAGAGGTGTTTAATCTAGTGGAATGTAAGTAACCTGACTAGAGTGGTCCAAACCATAAAGTTGTAGTTAAGGCTATCAGGAATGGTGAAGCATAGTGATAGATGAAGGGGTCATCTTGAATTTATAGCATATTATGATCACTATATACTATTTTATTATGTTCATAGGGCCATTATATAGTTTTTTCAACTTTTATTTTGTAGAGAAAACCAAGGAGAGACCATTTTTGGTCCAAAATCAACCTAGATATGCAAGAAGATAAGGGGAAAAGCTCAATAAGACATCTTTAGAAACTCACATATCCAATGAGTATTTATATGGAGACAAGATGAGTTTAGGGAAGTTAGGAGGGGTCTTTAAAAACAATTTTTTGGAATTTTTTTGCATCTCCAACTTCAGGTTTTTATGAAACAAGCTTAAAGGTGAAAATAGGCCTAAAATCCTACTAAACCCTTGCTAAGGACTAGTCTTGGAAAATAGAGTTTTAAATGCCACTAGATGAACCATTTTTATTATGAAATATATTGGACCTTGGATATGACTCACTCAATCTCCTTCCCATGCTAGCTAGATGTACGAAATTGTATGGATGGAGGCAAAAATAGGTTTTTTCTCATTGTTTTATGTGTTGTGTAGGATACATGAGGAATTAGGAGATGAAAAAAAGTTTAGGTGGAATATTTACACTTAAGATAATTATCAATATTCATTTCATGAATAAATCTCTAAGTTACCCAACTAGGCCATTACTTTTAGCCAATCAAATCTAGCATATTGGGCAAGCTAGAGAGAAGGGAGGAAATATTCAAGTAAAGTGATTTTAAGGTGCCCATAATAATTCCAAGGACATGGAGGTTATTTAAAAGTGGAATAATATTCCTCCCATGTATTTTAATGTACAAATGATGCCAATTTTGAGGCCAAGTGTGTAGGGTGCATGGAAGGCAATTTTTTAGGATAATAGATGATGATGGCTCCTTTTTAGTTGATAAGAGAAGACCAAACATACAACCAATGCATGAAAATGAACATTTGATGTCCCTAACTTATGTTAAAATCATTATACTTACTCTAAATAAGTTAAAAAATGTTAAAATAGGCCTAATCATGAAGGTAGTTTTTCTCTACACAAGGAGTTTTGTGCCACTTTGCATAACTTTGATGACTTGTATGGACACTTGGACTTCCAAACCTTGCATGGTTCATCCTATGTCCTTATAAAATGAATAAGTAACTCCTCATCTTATGTTTAAAAGTTTCCTTGTGACTTTTGAACTTCCATTATTCTCTCTCTTTCTCAAACTCTATAAGAGTTGGCCATTTTGGCATTATATGGGATGTTCCACCTAAGTATGGTGAAGCCCTGCTCAATTGTGCACCTTTTCATAAATAAAATGACTAAGTGTTACATCTTACATGAATATATTTAGTGCATTTAATTGAATTTTTTATCTTACACAAGTGAAGACTAAGGATTTCTTAACATGTTGCTCGTTTGTTTCACCTATTTGCATCTTCTTCTTATAAGGCATGTGGTGTGTTCCAAGAGATGGCAAGATTTAAGTGATAGTATTTTACTTAATTCCCTGATAGGCCTAGTCTTCTTAGATTTTTACATTCATCTATAACCCCATAATGTAACATTTATATAAGGAGACATTGATTAGAGAGTGTATGTTCTAGTTATCTTTTAATTTTAAGTGTGAAATACTTATGGTTGGATGATATCAACATATCTAGTGTATCACCTCCATCAAAGTAGATTTGTTTTAGTTATCCTTCTCTATTTTCACCCCCAAAAATCTATAAATAGGATTGAGCTATAGTGATATATCAAGGGGAACTATCCCCTCATCTAGAGGTCCACCTCCAATTTGGGACACCCACAACCTTGAGGTGGTTCCATGCCAGTTAAATGAGGAGGGACTTATCCTCTCCTCAATGGATGCAAATTCAACTGATAGATTTTTTTGGCATGCCCAATGGGACAAAAGGTCCTTGCCTTGAGGATTTTTGGTGTTCTCCTTAAGATACCAGCCTTTAGAGGTAATTTCACTAAGCACTAATGGTGACTCCAAGCATAAATCTACTTGTTATGGAGTCCAATTATCCTATTTTAAGTTTTTTATTGTTATTATCACTTATCATGAGTTATTCATGGATTATTTTGATGTTGAGTTTGTCCTAACACAAGTTGGGGAGACATATCCTTCTTTGCCTATTCCTCCTTAATATGAACAAGTACTTGGCCAACCTTTCCATGATCTCTATCAACCTCCATATGGCCTTCATTACCTTGAAAATAATTCTTGTTATCCCTATAAAAATATCCATTATCCCCATGAGCCATGGCATCCATATGGTTCTTCATTCCCCTCTTCATATGAACAACATGTTATTGGGTAATCATATGGAAATGGCTATTAAGAAACACATTTCTATCAACCTCAATATGAGTCACACCCTTCATGATTTGATGAATATCATCTCAATAATATTATTATGAGCTTTTTAATATGATATTAGATTCTACCATGGATTGTACACCAAGATATTATAGACAAAGTGTAGCTCCTACTGATGCTAATGTTTCCCTTCCTAAGCAACCCAATGTTTCACTTTTATATGAGCTCACTAGTGCTTTCTTATTTTCAAAATATAATCATAATCCTTCTCATTAATTTAATATTCCATATATATTCCTTTTGTATTCCACTACATCTCATAATCCAACTCCTTTACCTAAAATCCATGAGCATATCCATCAATTCTTCACTTCACCCCTTCTCAAGGAGGAACCTATTTTGAGAGAGGTAAGTAAAGAAGAGAAAATCCAATTCATGGATGATAAAGAGAATATCATGAGTGATTATGAGGATTAAATAACCATATGAACTCCCATTGGTGAGAAAAATGATATCCCAATAGCTAATGTTTCTATGTTTGAAGGGATATGTGTCCATGAACAATATTCTACACTCCACCCTCAATCTAATTTTGAGCTCTATGTGCCACCCCCACCAAATAGTTCATATTTCCCACACCTCATCACACTTTTTATGAATGTAATTATGGTATGGGATCCTAAATAGGATCAGTTGGATGATAAATAAAATGAGATCTTACTTGAAGAAAACCTACCACCTTGGCAACCTCATTGGGCTAGATAACATGATTTTAAGATGTCTAGTATTTGTATTACCATGAGAGAGCACGAGATGGGGGATCTTGAAGAGAACTCTATAATTTATCAAAAGGTTTAAAATGATCATCATGAGCATGAATTAAAATTTAAATTCAAGGATGAATAACATTTTTAATCTACCTCTCAAGAAATGGCAATCTTAGGAGAGTTTCATGAAACCAAGGTAGAAGAGTCAACTCTTGAAGATGAGCATGAGGAAGAAAACTTATTGCAGAGATTTGAAGACATATGTAGTGAGTTTGAAAGCCTCAATAGGCATCCAAATCCTTTGGATATGAATACAAATAATGACATGGTTTAAGAAGAAGACATGAGGCGCACTTATATATAAATATTCAAAAAATATGAGGATGAAGGGAAAGCAACTCTTGAGGACATTACAGATGAAGAGGAAGATTTTCCAAACATGCCTAATGAGGATATTGAGATTAAAAACACTATTTAAATATAAGTGGGAGAGGTAGTAGGTATGGAAACATGTAAGTATGATGAGTTATCACTATCTTTACTTGATGGATTCCCATTTTATTATAATGAATATGGTAAAAATATTATGGGATGTGATGATGAAGATATCCAAGAAGATTCTCATGAGCAAGATGATGTCTTGGTCCTTGATCAAGAATAAAAACAATTAGATTGGTATGAATTTGATATTAATGAAGGAGACTATGATCAGATTGAACAAGTAAATGATTCCTTTTGGGATGAACTTGAATACTATTATATTAATTGTGACATCAAACTAGCTTCCCTTCCTCAAGAGAATAGTAAAGAGGATAGAAATTAGTTTGTTAATCTTCTTAAATAAATAAAGAAGTTGGAGGGCAACCAAGATATGCCTAAAAGAACATGAGCTAATTCAACCTTCTAGGAATGAATTGATAATTATGAACTTCTTGGGAGACTACACTAGCATTGGAGACTAGAAAAATAAGGTCTTGAAGATCAAAATTAGTATGTGTACATTGGAAACTTAATTGATGGTGATCCATTCAGAGTTTCACCAAGCAAAGTGGCAAGAAAAAAGTTTGATTCACCAAACATTCACTCTAACAAGAAGCTTATTTGGCATCTTGGTGCATCTAGTAGAGAAAGAGACTCAAGAAGTTTTATTTTTGACCCAAGATGAAGGGTATGCCTAGTTTTTAGTTGTACATAGTAATTTTTATTTGCTTCTCCTAAGTGCTTAGTGCACATGTGTGTGTTTAATTTATTTGTTGTGTGTGTCCTTTGCTTTTATGAAAGAGATAATCATTAGTGTCTTATCGATTAAAGGTTTGAGTCAATGGTAAAATTATCTTATTTTTCTAAATCCCTAGATGACTCCATAATCCCAATGGATTAATAATGCTACTTGTCTAGTTAGTATAGTAGGCATACTACCCCTATCATTCTCCAATTTGTTGACTAATTTTAACTTTTAAGTCAAAATAGGGCACCCCTAGTAAAAAATATATTTTAAAGGCATATTGATGGGTTTAATATATTTTCATAAGGTGTTTTATATGTCATTTGATGTCAATTAATGTTGTACTAGTTTTAGTCAATTAGTTTCTAGGTCCATTTATCATTCTAAGTATTTTTAGGGGTAAGAAAGGGGAATCTAATGATTTGTATAGGTTTATTGGGAAAAATTCATGTTTTAATGGGTGATTTATTTACCTATGTGTCCAAAAGGTCTTAATTAACTAAAAAAACTAAAAAATTTAGGTGTATTAGAAGAAAAGTAAGTTTTCCTAAAGAAATGGGAGAGTTTGGAACTTGTACAACCTCTTTAGGAAGCATGCCACTTGAATTTTTTTGAAAAGTGTATATTAATCTTAAAAAAATATTTACCATAATTTATTTTCCTTATAAGAGTAAAAATTTGGCCAAAACCATTTTTTTACTTTTTCACCCTTCTTGGCAGATTGAAGTGACTTGTAGGTTTTTGCATGGTATGTGCAGTTCATGTGGTTTCAAGTCAAAATTTTAAGGGAGGTTGTTAAAAACTATGATACCTGAAAATAAATATAATAATTTTGAGGAATGGTCTCATGTTCTTCATGAACCATTTGTTTGAAATCATCTTCCAAAATTTCCTACTCATCTGGGCACCCTTCAGGTTTTGCCTTAGTTTGAGAAATTATGGGAAAATAAGTTGCTCATATTTTATAAAAAGGATTTTTGAATAATAATATAACACTTCCCATATTTTTTTTCATGTTCCAAGTTTTTTTAATGAGCTAATAACCTTGAAATTTGTAAACTAGTCTTTTGTGGGTACAACAAATAGTTTTCTCCATTTATAGAGGTTTGGATTACATAAGGAGGATTAATATGAATATAAATTGGTGTATAAAATGTTTAAATTCAATTTATTTAATCTCATTTCAAGTTATGTATTCAAAATTCCATGGTTTGATCAAAATCCCATGCCTTCACCATGTTAAACAGTCATATGACACCCTTGCTTGTTATGTTCCATGTACATACAAGTGTTTTCAAATTTAAAAAGGATAATTTGAAGTTGTTTCCAAGATTTTTATTGATGGATATAATATTTTTAATGATTTACAATGAATTATAGTGGTTTGGAAACCTTTCCCCTAATAATTCTTGCTCCTTCCATATCCTACCTACATAATCTATTCAAAACACTCACCTACAAGTGGTGTCAGCAGTAGGTTTATGTGTCTTATGGAGAAATTGAACTAATTATGAAGCCTCCTTAGAGTTATAATATGTCATGGGGAGTATATAAAATAATTTTTAAGATCTAAGTTGGAAATTTGAGATGAGATTCCTTCAAAGCATGAGTTGATTGAGGTTTAGGCCTACTATCCCTAAAAACACTAAACGAAAGGCTAAGGGATCTTGTAAACCTTATCCAACATATATCCTAAGGATTTTTATAAATATTAAGCATTATAATTTGTATTAATATCATAGGACAAAACCTTGTGTGAAGTTGAAAGGTAGAAAACAAGTAGAGGGTAGATTTTTTAAGGTCTAAAGTAACCTATAAAGCCACTAAAACTAATCAATGATCTCTACAGTTATATGAGCTAGCTAGTTATTCAAAGCAATGAGATGAGTCTCAATGTATACTAGTAAATTAGGATGGACTATCTAAATTAAAAATAACATACTCACCATATAAAATAAGGATATGGATCATTGAAGGTGGTTTGCACTCTCTAACTCATTCTCATTCTATACACTGAGCCAATGTTGACCTACAGTTGAGTAATGAGGAATGGATTTCACCTTGGTATCCTAAGTGGAGTTTATAATTTCAAGATAAAACAATTTATAGGTAAATTAGGAATGTATTTCATGTTCATGAAATCACCTCACCACATCATGATGAATTCTTAGATAGATAACCCCGTACCTACAGCTAGCTGTAGCTGCCTAAGATAGGACAAACAATAAGTTTTTGATGTTTTGATGGTGATTAAAGGGGAATTAAATGTGAATGATAAGGTATAAATGAATTTTTTAACCTCAAGGATTCAGAGAGGAAGCTATCAAGAATCTATAAATTCTAAAATTTTCACAAATAGATACTTCTCTCAACTAGACAGTCATTGATCAAGTCCAGGGTCTAAGATGATATAGAGGAGCCAAGAAAAGTAAGAAATTACACATGATACATTGATGCATAATCATGGAAAACATTTAATAAATTTACAAATGTTTTCTCAAAGTTTAAATGCTCCAAAAGTAACTTACAGGTAGAGTTGTAAAGGCCAAATGTCTCAGTCTAGCAGGATTGGGATATGAATTAGTATTATTACCCTTTATGATTTAAGGACTATATAGGAATGAATGTAAGATAAAAATTTAATATTTTTTAAAAAATTATTTCAATTAGGATCTAAATACATCATATTAAATTTATAACAAACCTTAATGCACCTACAATAGGAGTTAATAGGGTATGTAAATAGTAACCTGAATTTGAGACCTAATTGGTGTTTCAAGACATTAAAGGGTGAGCCACTAATGTGAGTATGAAATGAGGTGATTTTTAGAATTTTTATATAGATTAAAATAATCTAAAGGTTTCAGTTTATTAATATGTCTTAGTCAACAAAGGAGAAACATAGTCAGGCAAGCTGACTCAACCTTGTAAGTTTAAGATTATGGAAAGTGATTGAGGTGTCAGATAATTAGAATGAGGTTTGGTTTCAATATAAAAAGTATATTATAATGATTATGGGAATTAAAAATGGATATATAATATATTAATGGTCTTAAAATATGGAATCTTAGTCTACCTGCAATACCCCTATAAACAGTTTGCTCATACAAAGTTTGTTTTGGAAATGGAGTAGGTGTGGGGGCTTAGACACAAAACCAAGGGATATAAATTTATACATATAATTCACATTAATTATTGAAGCCTAATAATTTGTTTTTTTTATAAAAATAGGGGAAGTACACCCTATTTTGTCTCAGATAGGGGGTACTTTCCCCTTGCATAAATTATGCAAATCTTAAGAGATGTTTAAAAAATTGAATCCAAAATCTTGAAAGACATGGATAAAAGGTGTATATAGTTGTAATTAACATAAAAAATAATTTTAAAACTATTATTGGAAAGTGAAAAAAAAATAGATTACTCTATACACCTATATTTTTAAGGAAGACCTTTTTAGACATAACATCAAACAAGGGGTCAACATTAACTATAGCCCTAAGTGAGCTTTCCACATTTAATGAGAAGGCCCATGGGATGTCATTAGAGGTGTTTAAGCTTTTTTAATACATGTAACCTCAATGGAGTGGTCCAAAACATAAAGCGGTAGTTAGGTCTATAAGGAATGGTGAAGCATATTGATATAAGAAGGGGTCATCTTACATTTATAGCATATTATGATCACTATATATTATTGGAGCATGTTCAGAGGGCCACTATAGAGTTTTTTCACCTTTCATTTTTCATATAAAACCAAGTAAAAACCATTTTTGGTCCAAAATCAACCCAAATATGTAGGAAGATAAGGAGACAAGCTCAATAGGCCATATTTAGAAACTCACATCTCCCATGAAGCTTTGAATGGAGACCAGAGAAGTTTAGGGATGTTAGGAGGGGTATTCAAAAAAAAAATTATGGAATTTTTTTGAAAATCCAACGTCAAGTTTTTATGAAACAAGTATAAGGGTGAAAATAGGCCTAAAGCCTTACTAAACCTTGCTAAGGACCACCCTTGGAAAATAGAGTTGGAAATGCCACCATATGAACCAATTTGATTAGGAAACATATTTTAAATTGAATATGACTCACCCAAGCTCCTTCCCATGCTAGCTAGATGTACAAAATTATATAGATGTAGGCAAAAATATGTTTTTTCTCACTATTATAGATAATTACAAGTAACACTCTTGGAAATCAAGTGACATTTTTGGATGATTAAACTTTCCACCCTTTATCCTAGAAATTCATCATATCAAAATGATTGGATAAAGGAAAATACACATACCTCAACTTACCTAAGAGGCAAAGTCTATGAATTTAGATTTGAGTATGTGAAGTGTCCTCTATAATGTGTCATGTAACTAAAACATGCATAGATCAATCCTCACTTAAGAGATATCAAAACAAAGAAGAAATTGAGTAAAGAGATAAAAGAGAGGAAATGAATGAATACACTTCACTGGCTATACAAACCAATTCATAAACCTAGTGACATCCTATGTGTGTGCATGTAGATAGTGATTAAATCGATGAATAGAATAGACTGATTTGATAGATTTCTCAATCCTTATAGTGGTTGGTTGAAGAACTCAAGTTGGCCTTGATTCCATCATTTCCCACCCCTATTCAGTGGATCATGACCTGTGAATTAATTGGAATGGATTGATGGCTTGTCCAAACCTCTTGTTTAGGTGACTTAGGAACTCAATTAGACTATGACTCCACCATTGTCTACACATGTGTATTAGATGCATATGTAACTAAATTATTAAATGTAACTTATTTTGTATGATTGTAATTGAAACTATATATAATGGATTAATAGCCATTCGATAACTCTAGAATGAAAATCATCCTAGGGGCCTCTCAAGAACTTGGGTATGTAGCTCAGGGACTATGTGATAATGCTAACAACTATAGATGAAGTAAGGTATCAATATGGTTCATAACATGGAACATTGTGTCTAGTCTATATAACATAAATAATGACATGGAATTTACCATTCCATCTAATCAACTAGTGCATAAGTATATGAAAATAATGTGCCACACACATGCCCCCAAATCTTATATCTGAGCATACAAATTTTAGACTAATTTTTAATCATCTATATCTGAGTATACAAAAATAAAAATAAGAGTGATCATACCATGTATTATTACCCCAATATGAGCAAACTGGATGCTTTGGTACAAAACTAAGCAAAACTAAGTAATAACTAATAATCTATAACTAAATCTATGCAAACCTATACTATAGTTATTGTGCCTTTCTATCAAATCTATATTTTTATGATTATATAGATACTATAAAATAGCATCATACATTGAATAGTATCATTGTGGTGCTAGTGTCCATTTTTGGTGCTACTATCCAACTATTTTATTTTTCTATTAAACTAACTCTAATCTATGTTTAACTATTTTCCACTCTATTTTTCTAAAATTGAGACATATATTCTATGCTTGCATGCTAAAAAATTGTATTTTGATTGTATTTAAATGGCCTGATATATGTGATAAACCTCTTTGAATTCCTTCACATTTAAGGGGAGTTGTTGAACCTATGCAAGAATTGTCTTCAAAACAAAAATCTCTGTATGATATGGGTTATCTTGAGCATTTATGATATCTTGATAATAAACCAATTTAATGTGTATAATGAATATCAGAGAGCATAACATCCATTTATTTCTTAGTTAGATGAAAAATACCATCCATTTATTCACTTATTAAAGAAAGGTGTCACATTTCATTGGGATAATGAATACTAGAGAGCATTTTAGCACCTTAAGGACTATCTTGCCATTCTACCTATTTTGTTGCCATAGGAAATTTGTTTCTAATATACTTATCTATAACTAAAAAATCCCTGGGGGCACTTCTAACTCAGCATGATGATAATTTAAAAGGACATGTTGTGTATTATTTAAGCCATACATTGGTCATGTATGAACACAACTATATGCCTATTGAAAAATCCTATTTAGCTATGGTCTTTGTAGTGAAAAAATTGCAACATTACATGCTAAATAACAATAGCATAGTTATTTATAGAGTAGATCCACTCAAGTATCTACTATCTAAAATATATTTACAAGGCTACATGGCTAAATGGATCATGTTTATGAGCAATTTCAAGAAGGAATACATCAACCAAATGGATATTAAGGTACAAATTCTTATAGATCAACATGTTAAAGCTCCCATCATAGATATCAAACCATTAAATTTTTAATTTATAGATGAGTCCATCATGACCATCATTAAAATATATCTTCAGGAGCAACATTGGAAGTTGTATTTTAATGTGTCATTCACAAAACATAGATCAAGGACAAATCTATTATTTACTACACCATATGGGGATCTTATCCCTAAATCATTTTATATCATATTTCCCTATACTAATAATATGGATAAATGGAAAGCACTTTTTGTAAGGATTAATCAAGTATTAGAATGGAATATTCAAAATTTAGAGGTTTGTGATGATTTTTAATTAATCATCAATCAAGTTACAAATCACTTTTAGAGTAAAAAAGATAAGTTGGTGCCATATAAGGCCATGATTGACACTCTCATATAATAGCTGGTCAATGTGTAGTTTAAACACATTACAAGGGCCAATAACATAGTAGTGGATTCCATGGACACTTTGTCTCTTTGATCCATCATCCAGATAAGGCCAAAGAATATCAATTCCTCATTGAAAATATTTTAGCACCTTCTCATAAACCTTCAACCATTGCAATGATCTATGATATTTTTGGTCCCAAATCTATATGGTATTTAAACAATTTTACCTACCTTCATGACCATATTATTCCACCTGACCTATCATGTAATCAACAAAGGTCCTTTACCCACCAATCCACATGATATACCATACTTGAACTAACCCTTTACCATTTCAACTTTGATAAACTATGCTTTATTTTTTAAATTTAGAATAATAAATTCTAATATTATGAGAAGTTCATGAATGATTATGTGGATCCCAAACTAGTAGAGCCATCCTAACCAAAAATCTCCTAAGTTTTACATATTATTAGCCTACTATGGATAAAGATACAATTATGTATGTTAAGAGTTATGACAAATGTCAAAGGAATGCCAATCTGATTAATACCCTAGACAAAACATCAAAACTAATTCTTACACCATGCCTATTTTCCTTAAGGGGCCTTGAGCTCATTGAGAAGATTAATCCCACTTCATTTGATGGCCATAAACACATCTTTTCTACTACTAAATATTTCACTAAGTGGGTTTAAGCTATACCCCTCACTTACATGACTAGAAAATAAATTTACAAATTCATCTTCAATCATATCATTTATCACTATGGTATCCCATCCAACATTATATCTAATAAAGATGAATAATTTAAAAATAAGGATGTCAAATCTATATGTGTTGAGTATAACATTACTAACCACTTTTTGTATTGTAAATTACCCTTAAGGTAACGACCAATCCAAAGAATCCAATAAAACCATTATCAACATCCTTATGGGCATACCACACTAATTATTATACCCCAACTGAGCCATTCCATATTTCTTAGTTTATGACACTGAGGCCATTCTTCCCATTTAGGTCGAGTTACCTTCTCTGCACATCTTGTTGAAACATGTCCTAGATGATGAAAATTATTGATCTCACCTAAAATATCTATATTTACTCAATGAGAAATGCATGGCCACTTTAAACAACTTGAATTATACTAGAACAGATTCTATGTCCACTATAATCAGCAAGTCAAACACTAAGAGTTCAAAATTGAAGATCTTGTTCTCAAAGAAAACTAGCATAATACCATGGCCAATAAAAATCATAAGGGAAATTTAAAACCCAATTGGATAGGTCCTTATATCGTTATTTCAAAATATGGATCTGGAGTATATAGGCTTGCTACACTAGATGGGGATGAACTTGATGAGATGATGAACATTATACAGCTTAAGCATTACTTTGCTTGAGAGACTTGAAGTATTAGATATGAGGTATGTTTTAATTGTACTATAATATTGACATTATTATTTATACCATACCATTTTACCATGCCATCCTTATCAAGCAAATAGTTATTCTTACCCCCTCCCCAACCCCTTTGACCTTGGTTCCATTCTATTAGTTCTTTGGGAACCTTCAGTGAGGGAATTCCAATCAAGTTTCTATATTTGATTCAATATTAAAGATGGAGGCCATATTTTGGACTAGTATGATAGTGGTTTGGTAGTTTCATCCTTCATTTCTTATTTTTTTTTCATTTTGAGTGTTATTGATTATAACTGCCTTTATGCAAATCATAATCCTACCATCATGATACTAATTATAAATGCCTATGGGAAAATTAGTATCATTAAATTATGTCATTATCTAATAATTATAACCACCTATGGGCAAGTTAGGAATAACATCCTTTATCATTCCTTGAAGTCCCACCTTGCCATTCCTATGTCATATTATGCCATTTGCTTACTTTGCTTATTTTGAGAACCTGATACTATCTAGTCAAGTTCTTCCACTATAAGTTAGAACTATAGTGAATTGAGGTCTTTTTGGGACTATGTAAGCAACACTCAATTTACATGGAAGTCAACTTAGTCATCCTTTTCAACAATCTCACCATTTTATGAGTAACCTTTCCCATGCTCTTACTATTTTGTGAGACATTTTAAGTTTGAATGCTCTTGTCATTTTTCAAGTTGGACCATTTATTATATCATAATTCTCATTCAAGTTTTGATACTTTGAAAAATAAAAAAACATTTGAAATCAATTTCAAAAACTAACTCATCATTGACCACTTCTTTGCCTTAAGGATTTTGGGACCCTTAGTTATTTCACAAGAAACCTTTTATCATTTATTTTCCCCATACCTACAGGCCTAACAACCCATTCTCTCACCATTTTGAGAGATCATTCCCAAATTATACCACAACATCAATCATGTTTTCCTCTTCATCATTTTCTCCTATCCCGTCTCTTGGGATAACTACATTTGTCATGAATTTTATGTTGGACCTTATGTCCATGAAACTATATAGGTAACATCCACTTGCCTAATACATCTGGAGTCATCTCGAATACCCCTTTATTTTTCTTATATTCCTCCCATTTTTTTTGTTTATTTTGTTGTCTCTTATAACATAGGGTTAATATTCACCATCTTGTTTATTCTTTGTTTGTCCTAGCATTATGATTAGCCATTATTTGTCTTTATTTCATTTTATTCAAGTTGTTTTTTGTTATATATTTATTTTTTTATTTTTTGATGTCTTCTTGTGTTTTTATTTCCTTGTTTGCCTATTTTATTTCTTTCTTTTTGTGCCTTGACTTAGTATACCTATGTTCATTAGGTAATTCCTTGTGCATTATACTTAAGTCTATCCATATTCATCTGTTAACATTATCATCATTGTTTTTATAATTGGTGTATTATTTTTTATTATTTATTGGATCAAATTTTAGTCCTTATGCATATTTAGATTTTGATATCATGGTGCCTACCATCATGTATTATAACAAAAATCAACTCAAGAAATCTTACAAGTAATGAGGCCATAGTACTTCCCCTTGGCACCTAAATAATTCTTGATCTATCCCCAAATCATTCCCCACATATAGAGTAAATAAATTTCAAAATAATTTTAATCCTTACTAGTTATGATGTACATCTCCATACTAATAGGTTTTCCAAATTCATCTTTCTAATCTATACCAACTACTATTACTCCATGTGTATGGATTTAGTATATAAGACAGCTTTTTTAATGTTTCCATGTTATCCCCATAATTCTACCAATGATTATAATCACCTTTAGTCAAATAATTATATACCATCCCATTTGTGATTTCAATTATTTTAACCCACTATAGGAAAATTATTATGTATCATCTCACTTGAAGAACTAATTATTATAACTACTTTTGGGCAAATCATTATGTTTTGATATATCTAGATGTTAAGGATTATAACCACCTATGGACAAAACCTTATCATTCTCTACCCAATTAGGGCATGTTTTCATTGTGATAATGCTTATAACCACCTTTGGACAAACCATTATCTCTATCCCCCCATTTGGGTCATATTTTTATCTTGTTAATGATTATAACCACCAGTAGGAAAATCATTGTTTTCCATTTAGATGATTGTAACCACCTTTAGGAAAATCATTCTATTTTTTCCCTTATCCTTTGGCTAATGATTATAACTAATTTTGGGTAAATAATTATCTAGTAACCTACTTATACTGATGATTATAACTACCTTTAGGAAAATCATCCTATTTATCTACTCGATCAAGGTAGTTTAATGCACCACTGATTATAACTACTTGTGGGAAAAATAGTATTTTCCACCCCATTTTAACTTTTATTCCCATCATTTTCTTTCTTTCAAGGGAATGATCACCAAACTTCTTTTCTGATCACTCCCTCAAGGGAGAATCTAGATATCATCTTTGTTATTAGACTATTAGACATACGAGACCTTTTCATTCTTTGAGAAGAAGTTACTATGCCTATAGATTGCAATGCATTCCCAAATAGGGGAAAACTATAGACACCCAAAACTGGCCACAACTTGCTTCAGACTGGACTTCAAATTTATTCTTACCAACCTTTGCAAATTAAGCCTAGAAATCACTAAATGTCCCAAATTTTCTTGTGCATCATTCATTAAATCTCAAAATAATGTTGAGACATCTCTAATTGGGGTATTATATCATATGAAACTATTTTTAGGGTCTGTTCACATTATTAATATGTATTTGCTTATTATTCAAACATGAATATTGTTAGTTTTAATAATATTATGTTAATAGTTTTGTGTGGTATAATATTATTGTGAATAAAAACAATATTATATGGGGTGGTTTGATGTAGTTAGTTTATTGTGTAGTTGAGGGTTTATAGGGACCTCCATATTTATCTCATGCACTTCCTATATAAGTACCTTATAATGCTTCAAATAATATATACAGAGTGTAAGATAATATATTGTGTTGAAATATTTTTTAATGTTCAGCTCTCCCACTACTATGTAACTATGATCTTCCCCAAGATCTAGTATCAAAGTGAGTAAATGAACTATTAAATATATAAATGGGTAGATCTATTATAACATATGATTACCTCAGATAATGAGAAATGATTTTATATGGGAGTTTTAGATTAATTTTAAAAAATTAGTTTAATTTTAGTTTTATATTTTCTATAAATGCTTATCCTCATTGAAATTATGTGGCTTTCTATGGATGTTTGAGCATAGTACAAAGGCAAATTATTTTGGATGTCATGTATAGAGAATTCTCTACATTACTTCATACATCCATGCTCAATTTATTTAGAATTGTTAGGTAGACCTATATTCATTTGAGAAACATTGATGTTAGTCTTATCAATAAATATCTGATAGATATCCACCATATTGAATTATCTATAAGATATAAATAGTTTTGTATTCATCCAGTGCATAGTGTTTTTGTGAATTCATCTTTTTTTGAATATGATTTGATAAATTTTAAGGAGTGATTTGAATTTGAATGTCTTGACTTTTTCACTATATACAAATATCTCTACAATCTACCTAATAAGAGGAAGAGTGATTCAACTCATCCCTCATGAACTCGATTCAATGAAGCATTAACTTCATCATAAACTAGATTAGAGATCATAAAGGTATAAAAAAATTTCACAATAACATATTTATATTTTTTTTCACACTTAGATCATAAATTATTAGTCTTACCTATGTTACAACTCAATTATGACCTTAGAAAATCCAAATCAACATTTTGTAGGGACTTTGGTATATTTAAGGTGCATGTAAATTTGTTTGTTGTCTTTTCAAACTATAAAATTTTCACCATTATTAGACATCACTATAACCTCTATGCATCATTAGATACTTATCCCATGACTACCTCTTTCCATATGCAGTTATCAATCTAGTTATCCACCTCAAATCTTGATGAGCAAATCCCATTCCAATGTACTCAATAGTTATTGACAACTTACTCAACCACCATTCTTGATCTCCACCATAATTTTAGTTTTATAAGTGTCATTTTAGAATTTGAATTATTAAGTGGTCTTTATAAATTATTTTTATGTCCTTTATATATGCTGAGTCATTAGGTGTTAAGTCATGTTCTAATTGATTTAATTTCTAATTATAGTTTGTAACTATATTACAAATTAAATCTAATTCAACTTAAAATTAGTCTTGAGTAAATATTATTAGTTTTGTCTTTATTATTGTTTAAATGATGTAAGTTCTAGTAAAGTGGAGTTTATTATTTCTAGTTTAGATAAGTTTTACTAAAGTTTAGTCCCAAACATTTTTAAAGTTTTTTTAGGTTAGAGTCTCTTTCTAGTTGTTATATTAACTCTAGGCACAAATTCATGTGCCATCAAGATTTAAAATAAAATAAGTCAAATATTAAGAGTCATTTTTATGTCAATAAAATGTGTCAAAGTCAAAAATATCATTATATGTAAAGGATGTATTTCTGGGTAAACTTGATGTACTAAGTCAAAAGTATTAGTTATTTGTGTAGGGGAGTTTTCTTATAAAAATTACATGAGCTTCATCAACACATCGACTAAGTAAGTAGCAGATACTAGAGGATGGAGGAAATGGAGAATAGATGTTTCATAGTCTTTCTTTAGTCACCAATAATTGGGATCAGATGATTTGGTGAATTTTATGTGGTGTGTTTTTCTCTCTTTTAGTGTGGTGTGTTTTGTGCTAAATTGGCTAATGCCAAATCTATTTCTTCATTGATCATGGAAATTATCTATGATATTTTTATTTGGGTGGAAATAAACATTAAAAGATGATATATAAGATGAAAATAAGGATTTATTCCTCATTATATTTAATTTTCTAATTATTGTGTGTTTTTATTCCCCCACTAGATTGGAGAAAAAGGAGAATTTAGATATAATGGAATGTGACAATAATTGTATAAAAGGGTAGCTAATTGAAAAAATCCTCTAACTATAGAGATTCTCTGACTACTATACTTATTTATGAAGATGCTTATCCATTGAAACATTGCATTCACATGGAGTAAATGAAAGATTCATTCTTCACATATTAGTGGTCATGTGTAGCAAGATCTAGACAACAAGATTCAAATAGTAGTATACATACCTAAAAGTATACATTAGCATACAATTCTATTTGGGCTAGTTTTTGACGATGTATATTCTTCCCATATTCACATTAAGGGGGTGTAGACTAAGAAAAAATAATTTTCACAATGGGGTGAATTTTAGGGTGTGTTCACATTATTAATATGTATTATCTTGTTATTCAAATGTGAATATTGTTAGTTTTAACAATATTATGTTAACAATTTTTTGTGGCATAATATTGTTGTGAATAATAATAATATTATATGGGGTGGTTTGATATAGTTATTTTGTTGTATATTTGATGGTTTATAGGGATCTTAGGATATCCATATTTATCACATGCACTTCCTATATAAGTACTTTGTAATGCTTTGAATAAGATATTCAGAGTGCAATATAATATATTTGTTTGAAATATTTTTTGATGTTCTGCTCTCCTAATGTTGTATAACTATGATATTCCTCAAGAGCAATAACCTCTCATATATTCATCCCTAATCACCTTTTAGCATCAAAATTATAAATTTGGCCCATAGAATTATTAAGTGGGGCACTTGAGCAAATATCAAATCTTGAAAGAGCTAAAATGCTAATCAAAATCAATTAATAAGCTAAACAAGATTAAATGCCTAGTTGAATTATCCATTTAAATTTAATGAATATCTAAAAATGGAATTTATAAAATCCAAAATATTAAATATTTTCATCATTTCCTTTATGATTTATCAATATCTTTAAAAATATCCTAAAATATCTAATTTGATATCCATGCCTAGTAATTTCAAATCATTATTACATGACAACTATTAACTCAACTAGAGTTAGAGTTAACTCACCTAGGTTTAGTTTTATCCCATTCCAAGTTAAAATCATCCTTAAATTACTTTGGGTGAGAGTTAATTCCTAAGGCTATAAATACAATGACATACCCATTCATTTCTAAGCATGGATATTGTAGAGTTATAATGTAGAATGTGCTCCATAAGACTCATTCAAGTAGTGTTACCATCCCCAAATATTAAGCCAAGAAACATCAAATCCATGGTTAAAAGGAGATAAGGTGCAAAGAAACCTCCATTGTCAAAGACTTATTTATGTACAAGCCAAACAAGCCATTCAACAAGCTATTTGGAGCTTCGAGGAAGGTAAAATAGTTGTTTTTTTTTATGTTTTTATTCTTTCATTTAATTTTATTACCTAATCTCTCCATAGTGTCTAAGATAGAGGTGTTAGGATTTTATTTTATTCATTTCATTAATTTTATGAGACTAATAGAAGACTAACCTACCCTTTATTGTAAAATCCTTGATCATAACATGTAGTTGTTGTAAGCAACCCTATAGTTGATACAAGCATGCATGTTTCACTAAAATCAGGGGTATAGTTTTTACAATTAGGATTGTAATTTATATAGGAATTCATAAATTTCTATAGTAGGCCTTTAGTTTCTATAGACAAGTATGTAGTTGTTATAGGTAGACCTATAGATTAGATTTTAGATTTAGTTGGTTTCTCCTAAAATGGTTTAATCTATAGTATCATGCAATATTTATATGTATTCTCATAAATATACTATAATAAAAACATTATTTAACTATTTTATACATTTTGACTAAGGTTATTCCCATGGAACTAGTTACACATTTATATTATTCATTTACAAAATTGATTTAAAAAAAGGCTAGGCATGAATTCTTAATATTACAACTTTACTTATGAATGGATGAGGGTCAAGGATTGTGTTATGATCCTAATGGGTGGATTTCACTAACACCTCGATGTTCATGGTAGAATTCTTGAGATTCATGTTATATCACATTTATTTATGATTTCTTTGGGGTAGTAGGTCAGCCTATGGAGTAACCATGGCCTAGGTAAGCTATATATAGGAGGTAGTGGGTAGATATTTATCATCATATTGTGAATTCTACTCTTATTGAAGAATTTTAAGGTTTCCCACTCAAAGTGGCTTGTATTTTATTCATATATTGTACTATATTTTAATCATACTGTGATCTATTTTTATTATTATTCTTTATTATTGAAGTAATTTCATTACAAGTGGTATCAGAGCATTAATTTGAGTCATAATCAGGTCAAAAACCATAGAACTTATAATTTGTCTATATATCACAAGTGGTTTTGAATTTATATTTAATTTTTTTACTGGAATTGAGAAATAATTAAATTAAACTTTCTTTAAAATATTGTCTCAATTGGATTTGATTTGAAAAATTTATTACCATTTTAGGTGTTTTCATAAATTTTCTCTATCATGTGCAATTCAAGGACTTTTTTAGATTTATTTACATTTTTATAAACATTATAAAAATATATTTGGGGTATATTATTCATAATTTCTAATTTGAGGATGAAATAATTACAAAATTTCTTGGTCAAAATTAGGTCAAAATTGCCAATTAGGGTTGACATTATCAAGACCTTTTATGGTAGGACTGCAAACTAGGGGTGAAGGAAAGGGTGCCAAAACCCTAGGTAAAAATCATCACAAGGAATATATGGAGTTAGAAGGTAGAGTTACTATATCATTTATACCAAGGGTCTCTGAGATAGATCACAAAGTGAGCCAACTTGACTACAATATGCATGACATTCAAAGTGAGATGCAAGGCATATAATCTAATATGAAATCCATACAATCTAGTTTGGAAAATATCATGATGGATTTACAAAATAATTAGTCATATCATCTAGTTATCACTATTACACAACCCCACCAAGGTGGATCTCCCAACCAGCCTAGTCTAAATCCAATTACCTGGTTATAATGGAACCTATTATTAAAGGTAGGTATGTGTAAATTTGGTGAAAATGATCCACTCAATTAGATAAACCAAATAGATATTTTTTTATCTACATTAGATCCCATGTGGATATAAGGTTACCATGGTATCCTTGTATCTAGAACTTGAACAATACATTTGGTATTAGAGCCACCACCTTGGTTCAAGTCATAGAATAGGTGGATACACCAACATGTTAGTGTTCATCTAGGGTTCATACATGTGGGAAATCCTAGAATATGGGCATAAATATAGCCTAGAGACTAGGCTTTGGAAGTGTGGTGGGATGTTGTGATACTAATGGATAGATTTCACTAATGCCTTGAGGTTTTGGTTTAACAGTTTGTTATAGATTTAATTATTTATTAAAAACTAAATGTTTTATTATTATTTTAAAGGATTCCTTGAGGTAGCTTACTTAATAATAATGATGTGAATTGATATGTACAATCCTTGAATGAATGTGGAAGTCTATCAAGTCAACTTGACGTGTGGGGCATGTTATCATTTTTTATTATAAACTAGTTAATCCAATTTATCACTAATTTTATATGAAATTTTGAGCAATGGAAAAAATAACATCAAACACTAATTATTATTTGATGAAACCTAGACTTTCTATGTGGATACAAATTTTGGGGTGGTTGTTACCATGACTCTCCTTGATACCAAGGCTAATGAAAAGTGGTCATTGGTAATGGTTTATCAAATGTTGAGATGGTGGTGTGGTGAAAATCCAATCATGAATTAGATAATAAAAAGGGAAAGTATATCCATAAAAATGGAAATTTGATAACAATGGTTATTTAGGCATACCAGGTCTTCCTTGTAATAGTGGCCAAGATATGTTAAATAGGTATTTTCTTATTCATTTCCACTTTTTCTATGTTTTTTCTTATCATTATCCACCCAAATATATTTTAAATTACATTCAATCTCAAATTTATAATAATCAAGGAGATAAATAACCAACATTTCTTTCGCTAATTACTATTTAAAAATATTCGAGTCTTTAATAAATTCTTGAGGTTTGTTCTCATACTCAACTATCAAAATAACATCCATTGATATAAAGTCAATTGCAATAAATTTCAACTGGAGAATCAAAATTTTACTTTTTATTAGTGTGATCCTCAACTATTTAATCTTATGTAACCCTTCAATTCTATAACAACCCCACTAGGTTTTACCAAAATATTACAATTTTTTTAAAATTAAATACACATATTCAACATATAGATTTCACCATGAGAAACCTAAATAGTGATATATAACTAACTATATTAATTTATTTAACTAAAATGGTTATAGATAATTCCATTAGCTAAGGATCACCATGAAAAAATATAGAAATCATGATCAATATTAAAACAATAATAAATATTGTATATCATCATAAATGAATTAGTACAAATTCAGCCATGAATAATACAACATTACATCCACTACTTTATAAGTATAATTTATAAATGTTATAGTTTTTAGCAATATATAAAAATATCTCAAATGATAAAACATGATACAAATATCCTTTGAGCAGAGTCTCCATGACTCAAGTATCAATATGTAATCTCAAATATAGTCTCAAGTATAATACTCCAACTGGGAGGGAAAACATCATCCGAGCACTTTTTCACACCAACATAGACCATATATCCCCTACACTATCTACCAAACAATGCTATGGCCCTCCCTTCATGGATGGGTTGATAATGATGGTGTGGGAATCTAGAGTGATAAACCAGAACCCATGTGTTGAAGATATCTAATACATAATGTGTACCATAAAGAAATCCATTCTAGTATGATATCAAACAAATATAAAAACTATATCAACATATGAAATGACAATGTTTATCAAACATTGCTTTGGTCAAAGTTTTCAATAATAAATGATATATATGATCATTTAAATTCATACACACCATTCAATCAAATTACACCTCATATTACATTGATGACACTTATTAAGCTAGTGTAATCCATCCACTACTTAAATAGGTTCATGAATGTGAGATTTGGTAAAAATAAATAATAATATTACAACTAATAGATTCATAAAAATATTTCCCTTTAGCAAATCAAAATTATGCTAAGTATAGAAATATCACATAGATTAATTTAGTTCATCAAATGAAGTGAAATGAATCCATTTATCTAGTTTATTACATATAATAAACATAATCCAAAAATAGTCTTAAACATACCATTTGAGTATGATGGCATCAAAACTATTAGTTAACTATAATACCAAGTAACTTATAATGTTATTTCTCTAGAAATCAACATTATATCATAGGATCATAAATTGTTCTTATTCCACATATAACAAAAGCCAATCCAAACATATTGTATGTTCTGTATTTAAACTCATAAATACATTAATCTAATGCTTTATATTTAAACATTAAAATATAATAATCAATAATTACACATTGTTATGATAATAAAACTTATATACATAACACAACTGTATGCAATTAAATATATATATATATATATATATATGTATATATATATATATATGTATATATATATGTATATGTATGTATGTATATATATATATATATGTATATATATATATACACACATATGTAATATATATATATATATATATATGTATATATATATGTGTGTGTATATATATACATATATATACATATGTATATATACACATACATACATACATACATACATACATACACACACACACACACACACACACACACACACACACACACACACACACACACACACACACACACACACACACACACACACACACACACACACACACACACACACACACACACACACACACACACACATATATATATATATATATGGTGTATTTCTTCCCCATTTTGTTTCTCAGTCAACAATCATATATAAAATAAACAATTTATATACACATGTATATTCTTTACATACAAATGTAATACATTACAAATACTTTGTTCTTATACATTATACCCATAATATGACTTCCATTTTATTTCATCTTAGAGTATAATTTACACACTCAGTTAATAAATAAAGGCCCCACAACCCTTCTTTTAACTAAATAAATTCATATTTTCCTTTATAATTAAGATACACAAAATAATATCAAACACAAATATTCATTTATCCATTAAATGTATCAAATTAATATACCAAATCAATTTATTTAAGTTTTTACAATTATGTTTAAGTCATATGAGTAATTATAAACACTTAGTCACCTATACGTAGCTCGAGTTTTATTTTAAAAACTATACACAACCGGCCACACCCTACTCGGGTTTTATTGAAAAAACTATACATAGCTAACCACACCCTACTTGGGTTTCCATTAAACAACACATACATGGATAAATGAATTATGAAATTAAACCCATATACTCTTTCTTTTTATTGTCTATTTAAGTATTGTTCTCAAATAAAATACAAATCTAAACTATATATATTACACAATCATATCTAAACACAAATCCTACTTCATAATTTATAATGAAAAATATACCCTAAACTCTATCATGTATGTATTAAAACATCTTTTGGTATTTTCACATGCTTAAATCTAAAAGAATAACCTACAATCAGTCATTCACTTATCTATACCTAGGTTTTATAACAAGTCTTACACCAAAATTTTCCCCAAATTCATTTATATAATCAATATATGTAATATAAGATTACAATATATCACCAAGTGTATATAAATATAGTTCAACCACACATTTATAAATTCATTTGAACCTAAGCCACATAAATGCAATCAAAACATAACCTTAAATATATAAATATATATATATATATATAGAGAGAGAGAGAAATGTGTGTGTGTGTGTGTTTATATTCCTCAGAATGAGCCAAATACATGCATACATACATAACATACGTATATACATATGTATCTATGTATGTATGTATGTATGTATGTATTTACATTTTATACCCAAAATTTTGAATTGGATTATACATAGACAACCATAATGAATATATACAACTAATTCAAATATATTATCTCAATCCAAAATGCATATATATAGAAAGTATATCTTCCCATAATGAACATATTTTTTTGATTTGAGAGAGAGTTTAGGACAAAATTCCATACTAGCCTAAATAGTCATGGAAATATATGGATTTTCCCTAAAACCCTTAGGTTTTAGATTAAGGGAAAAACAGGTTTTGAAGGGACCCCAAAACCCTACACAAGGAGAAAGATAAACCTTAAAGCACAACCAGGTTAACAAAAGAACTTGATTACAGAATAATACCTATACCAAGTTTTACAAGGACCTGTTACCAACAAATATGACCATGAAAAATAGCTGTCAGAACACTAATCTGAAAGTTAACCAACTGGCAGCAAGCTGAACAACCTTCCAGACTAGTAACCAACAAACCAAAAAAGTGACCAGTTTACAGCCCCCAAAAAACCAGTCAGCAAAAGGGAACTTTGGATGAATCTTTTAAGTTAAGATTTTTCTTTTTGCATGACTGAAGATTCATATCTAGAGGAGGGACCAAAGGCTTAGACTTCTTTCTCCTAACTACTGTCTATCCATCCTCTACCTTAGCTGCCTCAGCAACCCATGCCTCAGAAGACAATGATCTTTGGACTCCAGTGGGCATAAACTCCTTGTGAGAGTCAAACACAGTCTGGCTCTTAGAAAGATCCTCCAAAATAGGGGAAGAGACCACCACCTCCTCCTCTGGCTCAGCTATATCACTAACCACAGCCTCTGTAGGGGCTTCATTAGAATGATTCTCCAATGATTCCTCTTCATCTTCTGATTCAGATTGTGAACTTTCCTCATTCTCGGTCTCGGATTCTGTTGTTGCTTCCAGAGGTTGTTTGTCCATGCTATGTTTAGAGAAATATTTAGGCCACCAAGAAGGTGAATGTCTGGGATTGGTTTTCCCAGCAACACAATGAGCAGCAATATATCCCGTCTGGTGACACTTCTTGCACCGAAAAGGGATCCCCTCATAATCCAAGATTTGTGTCCAGGTACCCCTTGGGGAATCAATGCATATCACCTCAGGAAGGCCCTTTAAAACCCTTAGGTTAACTTGAGTTGAATGTGGGTTTTTGTGGAGGCCAACCCTATGATAGGGATCCACATATAACATGATTATTATAAGATTTAAAAAAATAAACCCAGTAACCCAATTCAAAAATCTATTCAATTTACACATAAGAATTTAATTACAAAACCTACCTATGAATTTAAAAATTCCATGAAAGATAAATAACTTGCTTCTTCCTGCACATGTTCACCTTATTCTCCCTCTATCTCTTCCTCTCTATATCTATGTGTCATCCCATTCACATCCTCAATTCTCTTGTTATTTTTATTTTCCATCAACCTCCTCACCACCATTAATGACCACTTCAACTAACTAAATAAATGCATGAAAAAATAACTCAATAAAACTATTTGTACATTTATGTTTTCCACCATGAAAATACCCAATAAAATCTATGATCTTCAAAAATTATGTTTAACTCAAATTCAATAAGTGGTTAGTAACCCTAATTACTAAAAACTTACTTCTCCTTTGATTAAAATAATAATTTTATAATCCCAAAAATAATTTCATGCCATTTAACTTAAGTCATTACCTTATCAACTTTAAAAATTGATAAAAACTCAAATAAAAATTAACATAATCTTCATTCTATGTCATGAAAAGTCCATTTACTTAGTCTATTTAACCTTACATGCAAAGTTAAGCATTCATGTAACATATCAACTATATAGTATGGCAATATGAAATAAATCAAAGACTATTGTTTAATGTTAACATGTCATGCCGAACAAAATTTTTGACACAATGATTTCCAATACATTTAATAATTTTTAATTATACATTTAAAATAATGTTATTTATCTTTCAACATTAGAATCAACATATATAAATATCTCATGATAATAATATTTAATTATTATTACCTATAATCATTTAGATCAATAATAATTGAATTCATCTATACCTTTTTAATTCCTACATAACATCAAAATGTTATACTATATAGCCATTCCAAATAAGGTAGTGATGTAAGCATAACATATACAATTTCACTCATTGAACCAAACAATTACGTCAAATAAGATAAGCTATGCATGATCACTAAATTATCATAATCACTCAAAAAAATAACATAATCATTAATAACAGCTAAATTTAATGAATAAAAAAACACAATAGTGATTTAAACATAAAACAAAGCATACTATAACTATCTATCAAAAAATACAATCATTAAATATAAATGTGGTGTGTGAAAGGGTTTTTGTATTCATTTTTTATGGTCCCCTAATGTCTCCATCTAAACCACTCTCTTCGATGATGCTCTCCCTCTATCATACTCTAAGAAAAGAATATATCTTGCCTCTACCTCACAAAAATGAAGGTAGTTAGCCCAAAACATCAATATATCCATAAAATAATGTGGTATAATAATCAAACATGATTATAATATATTGAATATAAAATACTACTAACTCATTTCAAACTAATCACATAAACTAAGAAACACAAATTATTTCATAATCAATATATGTCATAAAGCTTTATCAAATATTAGTTAATCAACTAATCAACCATAATAATCCACATATTAATAGGTTTTTCATCTTAGAGATAATTTAGGGTGTGACATCCTTCCCTCCTAAATTTGGCCATCATCTCGATGACATTTATTCAAATAAAAGTTATGAATTAAAAAATTATTCAATATAAAATAATATAATATGAAATAGTAAATCAAGAAAAAAATGTGGAAATAGCTTTTAAACCTCATCTTAGTCCTCCTAATTGTCACTATCCTCAAAATATTAGTCCCACAGGACCTTGCACTATGACTCTTCTTTATTACATAAATGAAGTTTTTGAGTGTCAATTCCTCTTATTGGTTCTACCATGACCACCTTGGTGTCTATAACCTTCAAAGCATTTCTTTCCAACAAATGTGAAAAATCATCAACATAATTTTTAATATATGACACATGGAAGACATTATTCAAAACATCTAGATTTGGTGGCATTACAAACCTATACACTATAGGATTAACTACTTCTAAAACCTTGAAGGGTCCCACATATCTCAATGAAAGTTTCACTAAATTTATAAATTTAATTGATGTTTTTTAGGCTTAACACATATAAATATTATCATAAATATAAAATTTCTTAGTTTTTCTCTTCATATCAACATAAATTATATGTCTATATTTGGCCTTGACTAACTTCTGCCTAATTTTCCTAACTTGATCTTCCATTTTTGAAAGCATCCCAAGTCTAAAGACTACCCTGTCTTCTAACTTGTCCCAACTTATTGGTGTTCTACACCTTATTCCATACAATGCCTCAAATATATACATATTTAATGATGATTTGTATGAGTTTTTTAATTAAAAACAACCAATAGAAGATAATATTCCCTCTTGTATTACTAATCCATGCAATACATATGAAGGATATATTCTAAAACTTAATTAACTCACTATGTATGTCCATTAGTTAATGGGTGATAAGTAGTGTTGAAGTTCAACTGCATACCCAAATATAAATTTAGAGTCAACCAAAAGCTATGAGTCATCCTTAGATCTTGATCCAAAATTATTTTATCTATAAATCCATGAAATTGATACACTTACTTCCTAAATATCTTTGCAAGCATAGGTGCATCATCAGTCAAGTTGCCCGATATGAAGTGGGATACCTTGGTTAGTTTTTCAACTACTACCAAGATCATGTCATGCCTATTCCATGATAACAAAAAACCTATAATTAAGTCCATGTTAATAACCCACCACTTCTATTCTATTATGCCATGCGGATAAAACAATCTAGTCAAATGAACATGTTCAACTTTCACACACTAATAATCTAGAAAATGAGACACAATATGTTATATCTCTCTTGATTCCTTTCCATAAATAGAGTGGTATAAGTTAAACCATGATCTTGGTTACTCTTGGATGTGTTGAATAAGGGGCATTATGCATCTCTTTTAGCATTGTGCTCTTCAGATTCTCTCTATCAGGTACATGTATTCTATTATTATTCTAAAAATGACCACTCTCTATCTTGAAACCCTTATACCTAGGATTCTAAGAATTATTAGATAATGATGTCCTAACTTCATCATAGAAATCATCTCCTAGTGATAATTTGATCCCTTAATCTCTTAAATTACTTCTAATAGTAGCCATGACTACTATGTAGCTTCTACAACTTAGAGCATCAATTACTTAGTTCTCCTTGCCTTTGATATAATTAATATCAAAATCATAATTAGACAAGAAATCTAATTGTTGACACTGGAGATTGCACCTAGGGAAAGGAGGCCTAGCTCCTACCTTCTCCTCGCAACATGGAAACTCTCCTCTCACCTGTGGGACAGGTGAAGCTGGAGGAGATAGTCTCTAGATAAGGGCTAGCTCCCTTTGATGCATCGTGTTGTTTCTAGCAAAAGTAAAACACATATATATAGATAAAAAAGGGGGCAATGAAAAGGAAGAAAGATAATGCAGGAAAAAACAAGCCTACTCTAAAAGAGGTGATGCACCAACAAAAAAAAGGGTCAACCTTCACACATTCACTCTCAGAACTAGACAAATATAGACATACACTACACATTTGGCAGAAGGACCAGGCTACAAGAAAATGCTAGGAAGGTTCTTATGAAAACACAAGAATAGGGACTCACTAAGATGCTATGAAATACATATTGTAAATGAACTCCTCTATTATATACCTCTAAATGGAACTCTTCTCTTGTCAGCTACAAACAATGGCGCCTTATAGATAACTGGTGTGTTGGTGCTGAACCTGTGAGAGCATCAAAAGACAATGACTAGACACAACTCAAACACTCAAGACATACATAGAATATCTATCCAAGAATAGGTAAAAATCTGCTTTGATTGATTCAGGTGGAAATTTTAACAGGGTTGCACCTTGTTAAATTCATGAAAAATATGATTACAAAATGACCAAGTTCATAATATATATGAAAAATCCAAGAGGCTCATTTGGCACTCTTTTGTTTACAAGTGGCCTATTTCATATTCATGAAAAGAAACAAGTTGCTCAAAACATTAATGAGCCATCTTCTTTGTCTGCTCAAAATTTTCCCTTCTCTTTTAGATGACTTACACAGTTTATCTACTCATTAATGTTAAACAGAGGAAACGGTTGCACTGCTAGCTACTTGCATCCCAAATGATCAATTCACTAGCACTACTTCACCTACCAGAGTCACTTCTTAAGTTGGTGCCACTTGGACTAATTGCTTACTCATTCTTTGCTTGTCACTTTGGTTTTCCTCCATTTGGTCTTATCTGGTTTATTTGGCCCCTGGGGCGAACACCTTGGCAGGTCACTGCATTTCTAGCTCTTTCTGGTTAGCACTTCTTTGTTTTCAACACAAACGGTTATTTCCTTTGGTCAAACTTGACATCCTCAAGTATTTCATCAAGCATGTTGGCTTTTCTACAGCTACTGCACCTTAGCGCCCAGTCGGGCACTTTTCCTTTGAAGTGCGGCCTCTTTGAACCAAGCCATTAAACTCTTTGAACCAGAAGCTACCAAAACACTTGAACCAGGCCATGAACCAAATATATTGAACTTGTTGAACCCAAAAATGACTGGCATTAAGACAATAGGGGAGAAGTTGACTGAGATTTTGCTTGTGGGCAAAATTGGTCAATAGATTGGTGACTCACAGGGGAAGGATGCCTACTATGCTTAGAACCAGTTGCCTTAAAATCCATTGGGCACAGAGTCAGATGCAGTTATGAAAGAGTTATCAATAACCCAAAATATTCAAGAATCAAACATGAATAATTTTACCCCATGCACAAAGGGAAACACACAAAGCTAAAAAACACTACCTGTGTAATTGCAGTTAGGGAAAATAGGGAAAAAACAACTGAAAGCAAACTATTATATATAGCTAACCAGGAATGTTCACCTCCCTCCTGGATCAAAATAAAAATTTCTTAAGTCCCCTTCCTGGCAAGAAGACTTATGGTGGCAGGCAAGTAGTTGAATGAAGAAGAGAGTTGGTGACTTGCTCTTCTTGCCTGTCACCTGCATTGGCTAGAAGCCGAGTGGATCAGATTCAAACATGCCTCTAATATATATGTATTATGCTTGTCCATGGAAGCCTTTTAAATGCTGGTCCTTCAAATTATTTCTCTTCACCAAGAAATTAGTGGCTACTGGCTTATCACCGTTAGCCCTTTGACATGTATTTCTCCCTTGCAGTGTGTCATGCTCTAACCCATTTCCTTCTGCTTCATTGTAGGCTCTGTCAGACTCATCCTCTACTCTTTCAAGGCCTTCCTCAAGGAAGACAAACCTCTCCTTTTCCTCCTCAAAGATCAGGATCTCTAGATGTTCAAAGATATTCTCATGATCCTCCTCTAACTTAGGCTCCTCAGCGTAGTCATCCTCATCATCAAAATAGTGAGGAAGTTCATCAAATAGAAGGGAAGAGAGCTCACCATGCATTTTTTCCTCCTCGTATTGCTAGAACATCTGTATATGTGCAAGACCTACGTCTTCTCCACTACTGATGGTGGTTTTACAAGGAGCATCAATGATGATTTCTTCTTTATCATCGCTCGTAACAGCCTCTTGAAGACTTGCAGATTGGATTTTTTACTCCTCACTTGCCTCCTACAGAACAGGTTCCTCCTTGAGAAGGGGTGAAGTGGAGAAAACATGTGGAATATGAGGTAGTCCTTGAGCTATAATTGAATGATTCTCCTCCTTCCACATGTTTAGCACTTCATCAATATCAGGTGTGGCCTGATATGTCTCTTGGAGGTGTGTGGACAGGTTGGGTTCAGACAGGTCCACCACACATTGGCTAAGGAATCTTTCTTTGGATTCCAACTCTACAATTCTCCTAGCTATATCCTCTTGGAATATCCTTTCTTGGAGGTCACCAGAATTATCCTCTTCAAAGCTCTGAGCTAGTTCCTAGCATTCCTTCCTCCAACTTGGAATCTGCACGTCATGCTGAAAGACTTGGGGAAGTTGAGGGATGCAAGGAAGAGACTGTTGATGCAATGGACAAGTCTCGAGAAGAGGGACATGTTGGTTGGTGTTACTCCCCCAATGGAAGATTCACAATATAAAGGATTGTGAAGATTGATCTCTATGGGGCTTTGCTCTGATGCCTTTTGATATTGGAAAGCTAGGCACACGGGATTGAGAGCAGATGCATTTGGTGAGCTAGAGTGAGCAAGCACTATGTGATATAGAGGATTTGGTGCAAAAGAGGGGGATTTTTTTGGAATATGAGGGGGCGCACAAGGCTGACTACCTTGGACAAATGGATTTCTCCATTTTGTTTCCTCTTCCATGGATTGCGAAGCCTGTGCTTGCCTAAACAAGCAGTCCTCCTTATACATCAGCTCTTATTGATATCTGTACTACTCCTCCTCTCTGTTGATCTCCATTATTTGCCTCTCAAACTCTAGCCTCATTTCCCTTATTGTTATAGGGCAACTAGGAGAGTTGCTTAAGGGGATGCCATAAAGAGGCTGAGTCTGATCATGGTAATATGAAGGAATATAAGGCCCATGATTTTATGCAAAGGGATTATACATAAAGAAAGTAGATTTTTGATGGCACTAGGCTACTTAACCAGTAGATTCAACTCAAATTCACCATTGGTGTTCTATGCAAAGCCTCCAAATGTGGGTCAGTTGAAGAACACACCAAAAATTCTTCAACTCTTTGGACAAAACCTATCATAGTTGGTCCCACCCGGTGTGCCAAAACTATTGATGCTAGAGATTACACCTGGGGCAAGGAGGCCTAGCTCCTACCTTCTCCTCGCAACATGGAAACTCTCCTCTCACATGTGGGACCAACAAAGCTGGAGGAGAGAGTCTCTAGATAAGGGCTAGCTCCCTTTGATGCATCGTGTTGTTTCTAGCAAAAGTAAAACACATATATATAGATATAAAAAAGGGGGGACGAAAAGGGAGAAAGAGAATGTAGGAAAAAACAAGCCTACTCTAAAAGAGGTGATGCACCAAAAAAAACAAGGGTTGACCTTCACACATCCACTCTCAGAACCAGACAAATACAGACATACACTACACATTTGGCAGAAGGACCAGGCTACAGGAAAATGGCAAGGAGGTTCTTATGAAAACACAAGAACTAGTTTTCACCAAGATGCTATGAAATACATACTATAAATGACCTCCTCTATTCTATACCTCCAAATGGAACTCTTCTCCTATCAGCTGCAGATAATGGCACCTTGTAGATAACTGGTGTGTTGGTGTTGAACTTGTGAGAGGATCAAAAGACAATGACTGGACACAACTCAAAAACTTAGGACATACATAGAATATCTATCCAAGAATAGGTAAAAAGCTACTTTGATTGATTCAGGTGGAAATTTTAACAGGGCTACGCCTTGTTAAATTTGTGAAAAAGATTATTACAAAATGACCAAGTTCGCAATATATATGGAAAATCCAAGAGGCTCATTTGGTGCTCTTTTGTTTACAAGTGGCCTATTTCCTATTCATGAAAAGAAACAAGTCACTCAAAACATTAATGAGCCATCTGCTTTATCTACTCAAAATTTTCCCTTCTCTTTTAGATGACTTACACGGTTTGTCTACTCATTAATGTTAAATAGAGGAAATGGTTGCACTGCTAGCTGCTTGAATCCCAAATTATCAATTCACTTGCACTATTTCACCTACCAAACTCACTTCTTAAGTTTGCACCACTTAGACTAATTTCTTACTCATTCTTTGCTTATCGCTTTGGTTTTCCTCCATTTGGTCTTATTTGGCTTATTCGGCCCTTGGGGCGAACACCTTGGCGGGTCGCTACATTTCCAACTCTTTCTGGTTAGTGCTTCTTTGTTTTAAACACAAACGGTTATTTCCTTTAGTCAAACTTGACATCCTTAAGGACGTCATCAGGCCTGCTGGCTTTTCTGTGGCTACTACACCTTAGCGCCCAGTCGGACACTTTTCCCTTGAAGTATAACCTCCTTAAACCAAGCCATTGAACTCTTTGAACTAGAAGCTACCAAAACACTTGAACCAGGCCATGAACCAAACATATTGGACTTGCTAAACCTGAAAATGACTGGCATTAAGATAGCAGGGGAGAAGTTGACTGAGATTGGGCAAAATTGGTCAACACTAGCCATTACCTTTGATGATAATTCCAATTCAGTTGGGTGAAGATGTACTTTAGTCCCTAGTTATTAGTCTTGAGCTCAAATGGTTTTCCCAAATAATAATGCCTCTAAACTTGTAAAGCATGCATACTTTCCATAAGTTTTAGGTCATGGGGGCATAATTTACCTCATATGGATTCAATTTCCTTGACTCATAGGCTACCATTGAGCCATCCTGCATAAGAAATCCTCTAAATCCATCCCTAGATACATCAATGATCACTAGAAATTGACCATTAAGATTAAAAACAACTATTAACACTAGTGCTAAAGTAAGCCTCCTTTTTAGTTCTTGAAAGGCTACCTCACACTTATCTAATTAGATGAAACTCTAATTATTCTATTGAAGAGAGGTAATTAGATTAGCTATCTTAGAAAATTTTGGAATGAATTTATTGTAATATCCCATTAATCCCATGAAACTTCTTAACTCATGTACATTATTTGGATCTAGCCACTCCATTATGGCTCTTATCTATAATGGATCCATATAAAAACCATCTGCTAGGATAATATGCCCTAAATAATTCACCTTATTTTGGAAAATTCACATTTAGACAACTTGACATATAATCTATGCTTATGTAAACATTGTAAAACCAATTCTAGCATTTGCATGTGCTTCTCCTAATACATAGAATAAATGAGGATGCCATCAAGTAATACTAACAAAAAATGATCTAGGTAATCTATAAACATATTGTTCATAAGATTCATACATGTTGTTGGAGTATTTGTCAATCCAAATGATAACACTATGAATTTGTAATGCCCATATCAAGTCTTGATTATTGTTTTTTAAATTTCCTCTTCATGAATCATCAACTAGTGATACCCTAATCTAAGATCAATCTTGTAAAATATTGTTTCTCCTTGCATTTGATCAAATAGATCCTCAATGCATGGTAACATATAAAAATTCTTGATCATTAATTTATTTAACATATTGTAGTCTATACAGAAGTGAAGAGTACCATCCTTCTTCTTGATAAAGATAACTAGAGAACCCCATGGTGACACACTCAATCAAATTAGATATTTTGATATTAACTCTTTAATTTGTGCCTTTAACTCAACCAATTCATTTTTTATAATTCTATACAGTGTGTTAGACTATGGTTCTAATCTAGGTATGATATCAATCAATAAATTAAACTTATGATTAAGTGGCAATCCTAGTAATTCTTCTAAAAACACATCATGGAAGTTTCTCAAAAAAGGATAATATTCAATAAATGGTTCCTTAAATTCTTCCATTGCATTTATATTAATGATAAATTCCTAACATCCCTTCCTTTGATATTTATTAAGTTTGATTGTAGAAATCTATCTTAGCTTTAACTCCATTCTCTCAACCTAAAGTTGTGTCTAATTTATGAAAAAATATTGACACTCAACCTTCTTAAAAAAATAGTCAAACTTGGCTTTATGATTCTCAATCCAATTGAATACTAGGATCACATCATATGATCCCAACAATGATGCATAAAGATCTACTACTATAGTGAACTTAGTAAAACTAATCTCTACTTCGACTAAACATTTATCATCTTTGACTTTTGACTCATTCCCATATTATACCAACCATGTATTCTCCATAATTCTAAGCTTTCTAGATAATTTAATAAGCATTCTTTGAGAAATGAAATATTATGCAGCTCTCATATCATATAAAATAGAAACTAGATGATCAAATAAAATACATAATAGTTTTATGGGTGAAGCTTAATACTCAACCTATAGATTGTCAACATTTACATGAATCCATTACTGAAACATACCTTATTGAGAACCTAAACCATTGTTATTTAATTTGTCTTAAGAATATTCTTGATCAAAATGGTAACCTTCACAAATAAATCAACCTCCAACTAGTCCTTTCTTCTCGATCTATTAGTTTCCCTTGAAACCATTACCATGTTTTCTATTCATTGAACCACTATTAAAATTAGCATTCTGATTCTTGAACTAACCCTTGGAATCTCCACTCCTATGCTTCTATTTTATTTTCTTGAAAGTTTTTTTAGAACTTCCAAATTTCTTTTTGAACTTAACTCTAACTTGGGTAGGAAATTTTAATTTCTATTCCTAATTCACTACCTTCTTGAACACCTGATCCATATTAGATGGACTATGTACATCTAATTCATATCCAATTTGGGGTTTCAATTATATGATTAATTTCTTGATTATGAACCTCTCATCTACTTGATACTGAGGTACATGACTAATAAGCTTAGTGAATTACTCCCATTATTCATTCACCATCAAATCCCCTTGATTAAAATTTTGAAATTCCATAATATTTTGAATGAAGTACAACTATAAAATCCATCATGACCTAAACAATTCTAAAAACTATTCCTAAATAGTGGTTTTTGAGTATGGGTTCATCTCAATCTTCTTGTTTTCCCACCAATTGTTTCTTCACTAATAAGCTAATAATCTCCCCAGATTGCTTTCATGACTTCACAATAATTTTGAAACTCTAAATACTTATTTATTTATGTCAACCATATTATATCTCTATCTCCCAATATAGTTCCATCAAACTTGGGTGGATTCACCTTTTTCATGTTGAATGCCAAATCTACAACTGATCAAACTATCACATCGTATGTCACCTCCTCATGCCTTAGGTATTTAAGATATTCCTAGTCATTAGGATGCTTTTTAGGTTCCTCTTGAACATTTTCCTCTTCCTAATAATTCACTTCCTATTCTACAGCTACAATTCGATCCCTAATCTCTTTCATGGTTTCAAGGATTAAGTCTAACTTTGTATCTTGCTCAGTGGAAAATAGATTTGGATCAAAAGGGGTTTGGTATTTGAATTACCCTTATCTTCTGGTCTAACAAGAACCATTGTTTTTCCTAATTATTATAATAATAAATTTATATTAGTAGACATATGAAGTCCTAAAGTTTTAGTGTCAGCTCTGATACCATAATGTAACAACCCCACTAATTTTTATTAGAATATTTTAATATTTTTTATTTAAATTAAATAAACATATTCTATATGTAATCAAAAATGCATCATGTTTATAAATCAATCCTAACTTGGATAAGATAGATCATACCATACACTTTCAATTGGGGATACATTAGATAATCAGGAACATGACCAATATAAGGATCCATTAGACCTGATTAGGGGATCTCTTATCACAATACACAATGCTAGGGAGGTTTCTAAATCCTAAATTCAAGTAAAATCATGCAATAAACATAAGGGAATACTATGTTTTGATATCTCAATAAACTAATAATAAACAAAGTTAATTCTAATATAGTGCTCACCCAATCTTGTGGCATAAAGTGGGGGTTATTAATAAATAAAATTAAACATGCATAAAATACATATACTCATGTCAATGTATACAAAATCATAATACATGGAAGAGAATTACAAATGCATATCTATCTACTCTTACAAAGGAGGAACAAAGTTATGAATACTTACCTTTGAAGATGAACCTGTTGATCCTCAATCTCTCCCTTGGCTAAGGTGCTTTGTAAAAAATTGTTATGGTATGTAAGGATGACAAAGACAAATTAGCTCTAGGATACACAACCTATCAATGCATCCAAAATACTTTTCCATAAGACAAGATCCATATCTATAAATACATTATGAATCCCTAAGTTTGTTCCTCAATTAGAATGGTGGATAAGTAAATGCACAATAGTTATTACTTCTTCTTCTCTTCTCTAAATAATGGTGAAATGATCTTGTGTATATAAAAAGATTTAACCCTGATCCCTTCTAAATGTTTTGGTTAACAAATTCAACCCAATTTCCCTAGTACTATTTTTGACAATGAAACATATTAAAAATTAACTAAATCAGTAATGTAGGCTAATTGTTAAGATAATATAGGGTTGATACAACTGACATAGTTATAAAACTACTAAAAGGGGATTCAGTTTAGGGAAAATCTAAATGAAGATGGAAAATGAATAGAGGAGGGTGTAAATATGAGGCTGAGCTTATGGAAATGACTTTTAGGATATAAGTGTGTAGATAACAAGTGGCAAAAGGGACAATAATCCTATGAAGCACCAATGGTCTACTCACCCCTTAAGGCATGCACGTAGAGAGATTGAGACTCAATGAAACTACAAGATAAAGAGCATAAATAATCAATACAAGTTTTAAAATATTATGTGTATACATATGCTCCACTCTAATCTCATCACATGTCATGTAAGTGTACCATACGATGGTGTTTTAGGAATAGAACATCATAACACATAACACTGACGTTATGTAAAATATAGTAAGGAGTAAATAAGATAATTGAAAGTATAAAATTGAAAAACACATACCTTTAATTACATTAGTGATATAGATATAGAAGTAGACTAAAATAGAAGTGAAGGTGTTAAATGTAAAAAACATTAGGTGAACCTATAGAGATTAGTGCAAAAAATAGCCAAAAACCAAAAAAAATAGAATATAGGCATATAATAGGGCAAAATATTCTTTAGAACTTCACAATTCCAAAACATTTTACAATTTGGAAAAATAGTTAGTAGAGGAAAAGATATGAGGGTCTTAGAAGAATTAGCAAATTAATATTGTTAAGGCAAAGTTAGAACCAAAATATTGCGGGCAAATAAAAGACAAAAAATGGAAAATGAATGATAAATGATTGAAAATGAACGACAAATGATTTAAAATAAATGAGAAATGATTTTAGGACACATTAAATCATATCAAAAATCAGCTAAAATATAAATGTCAATTAAAGATAAATCTAACAAATATATGGAAGTAAGTGACAAGTAACCCAATGTAGCATAGGCACATTGAGCCAAAAATTAGAAAAAAGGAAAGATTGAAAATGAAATATGGAAGAGAAACATGAATAAGTCATATATAGATAAAAACATGTAATAATTACTTATATCATATTTAAGATAAGTGACACCTACAAAAATCAAACAAAAACATGGTGGAGAAGTGAAAATCAAAAGATCTGAAGGATGAAAACTCAAATGTAGTGCTTGTTCTAAGATATAATGTAAGAAAACATAACCACCTAATGACATGACTAGTATGACAATGAGGTGGTATGGTAAGTAAGTGTTGTAAGGTAATTTTTGAGGAAAGCCTAGTCCTATCCAAGGTCTTAAAATGTAACTCACAAACTATAAACTAAGAGGCCTAATAAGGTAGATGTGGTCAATGATGTGATCTGCTAAAATCAATATCCAACAATGGGAATATAAGGAAAATGTGATTTAAATAAGGAATGTGATGTACCACATGGGTGATGTGAACATCCTTGGCAATAATGAGACATAATAGGCAAGTGAGCAAGGCCAAAAACTATCAACACCAAGGACAAAGGACATTTTGACTAATGAACACAAATCTTGGGCTAACATATGAATTATATAGATAATCCCATGAAGGATATATGTATTAAAATTAAAATGGACCTACCTTCCCATAATGTATTCCCTATTCCTTAGGACCCCTTATATAATAATCAGTATAATGTGAAGATTGGGTACTTGCATGAGAAAGTAGGTAGCACTTAAAGTTTTTTTATTCTCCTTTTCTAATCTACTAGCCTATTGCACCGTAATGGCCCTTAAATCTATCATGAGGCCAACTATGGAGTTTTATATTCAATTATAATAAGGATGTGTGCTTTGAATCACATATTTTAGTGTGATTTGACTTTTTAAATTTTTAATGTTGCCTTTTAGATCATTACCTTTTGTTTGTACTTTATGATTTGGCTTTGAACTTATTTTGAAATTTTATATTCCTCCTCCATATAGATTTGGAAAACCAAAGATGGGTGTTAAAGATGATATACAAAAGAGAGATTACACTTGGTCACTAAAAAAAAGGACTTAAAGACTAAGGTGTCTAAAGACTACTATACTTACACACAAGTAAGTGTGCAATCTCAAAGTTGATAGATGTGAGCCTCAAATGAAAGGAAATAAGTGAAATATGGGGGTTATGAGAGATTTGTCTATGTAATAAGTGATAAAATAATTTATATACCTATAAATAATCATAAGGAGGTATAATAGTGTTATTAAAAGGGATGGGGATATGCTTATGATAGTAATATCACTAGAGAAGCCATGATAACCTATAATAGATCTAGTACAATCACCCATAAATGTAGTAGTCATCCCAAAAAGAGATTTAAAGATTTTTTAATGTGGTATTTTGTGAGGAAGGACAATTCCTATCCATGGTCTTACATTTCAACTCACATGGTGAACACCAATGAGGTGAATGATAAATAATGGGGAAAATTAATCATAAAGCTTACTAAGGCAAAAAAAAAAAAAAAAAGATGAGATATATAAGAACAAAAATGAAAACAAATTCCAAATGTAATGTGTAAGAAAACTAAAGAACCCAAAGGCAGAAATGATGTTAGTAAAATGTGACATAAAGAATTAAAGAGCACAAAAACAAAGAAACATGAGATAAAAAAATAACAAGTAAGACCTATGATAACATCTATATAAAATTTGAGCATGTGAAGTACAAGTCTATAAGTCTTGGAAGGTTTATTGGAGTTGAATATGTTTGTTAGTATGCATTGTAAAATAAGATTATGCATCATAAAATTCCATAATTGGTAATTATATGTATGGATGGGCATAGCCAAATGCCCCAAAGTCTAAAGGGACATGTGGATGGGCATCACAATATGACCCAACATGTGAGGTGGTGTGAGGTAACATTGAACAATTAAAATGATTTTCATTGGGTTGGTAGGTATATTTGGTGATAATAAAATGTGTTAGGTTCTTAGATTTTAAAGATGTTGAATGTGGTATAGGATGTGTAAGAGAGGTATGAGGAGGAAAAGGAGGTAAATGAGGACATGTATGATATGCTTTGGAGTAGGCATTTAAACTAGGTATTTTTTTGGTTCATGTGACCAAAAATGGCAAGGTTTAATAGATGCAATGATATGTTTAAAGTTATTAATTTTAGATATACTTTTATTTAGTGGTATAGGAAGAAGGATCAAGTGTGGTTTGAAAAAAATTATTGGATGAGGTGGAGGTATGGGATAATTATTTCTAATAATTAGTTAGTTGATTATGATGTGATTATGGTTCTTGAGATTGAATTTGAGAAGATTGGAGATAGTATTGATAACATTGTTTTATGAGAGTATCAAGATTAAAATGTGGACCAAAAAAGGAAAAAATAATAAATGGGTAAAGATCATGACAAGACTCATGAGAATGACCTATAGAAGCATGCCACCAACAAAATTTATCAGGATTGTACCATTTTGGAGGAGGTTAGGAAGGATCAAAGCTCATGGGTTTAGAGAGTGGAAATTTATTCCTAAGTTGTTCTATACTCAAGCATGGGTGGGTTGGGTTAAAATTGGATACTATATATTGAGGTTAAAGAGTCTTGGATGAATAAATGTTATGAAAAAATTATTGAAAAGGTTCTTTAGTAATTATTTGAGGTGATTCAAATTGAGTCATAAGAAAATCTTACCTTTTTTCTTGGTTTAAGGCTTTGTCTAAAGTTTTAGGTGAAAATATTTGAACTTTATATTAAAGGGGAGATTTAAGAGTAGTAATAAGTAGTTTTAAAAGAGTATCATCATTCATGTTATGGTCCACTTTGTGAATGAGAGACTTCCATCATTTGATGAAAGTGTGAGCTGATTCATTAGGAAGTTTCTTAGAAATTATGAAATGGCTATGGTATTTTCTAGGAAGGTCATCATGTTGGAATTACTTCAATATAACATTGAATAAATACTCTATTTTTGATATGGAATTTCTAGGAATTTGGTTGTACCATTCAAGTGCATTGCCAACAAAACTTTTGGCTAAGATCTTGGTTGCAACAAAGGTGTTATTTTGAACCCATTCCTTATAGATATTACCAAAAGACTTAATAAAGATAATAGGGTCCTTAGTCCCATTATATGTGATAGTTTGAGAAATTTTTCCAATATCTATGGATGTAATAAATGGGGATAAAGGTTCATTTTGAAGATGTTGAAGCATTTTATTATTCATTGGAGGTTGAGGGATGATATTCCCATTAGAATCTCTAAGGGGAGATACTTTTTTTATTTGGTTGAGACATGATGACTTGAGGTGGTTGATTATTCATGTTTAATAAATTTTGTTACATGTTCATCATTTTAGAAGGATTAGTTATTTGTATGATGTTCATTTGTTGAACTATGTGTGCAAGAACTTGAGTTATGCCAATTTAAGCATTAGTATTTGAAGGTGGAGTATTAGTGTTAGTGGGAGGGGATTTGGTGGATGATTCTAAACATTGTTATTGGGAGGAGGATTATGATGATAAACCTCAACAACATTACATTGTGTAGTGATTGGTTTTGGATTAGGAGAAGATGAATGTAGAAAGTGAATTGTTTCATCTAAAGTAATAAAATAAGTGAGGTCATGATCTAAATCCTTGATTATGAAATACTGTTGACTAAGTGAAGGATAAAAATATGTCATAATTATGAAATAAGACTAGATAACCACACAAGGAATAGGTGCAAAAGTAAAGAGATAACAAAAGATAAATAATTGTATAGAGCCAACTGAGTCAACCTAGTACAAGAAATTGAGGTTGAAAACTATACAAAGTCAAAATTTTCAACTTAGTACTATAAATAGAGGCAAAAACATATATAGAGTCAATAATTTCAACTTAGTACTAGATATAGAGGATAAAAACTATAAAGAGTCGACTGTGTCAACCTAGTATTGGAAATCGAGGCTAAAATTTATATAAAGTTGATAGTGCTGACCTGGTACTAGAAGTAGAGGATGAAAATTATATAGAGTTGATAGTGTTGACCTACTATTGGAAATAGATGATGAAAAAGTGTAGAGAGTTAATAGGGTTAAACTAATATTGTAGGTAGGGGAAAAATAGATAATCTATAAAAGACTATGTCGATTAGAATGACTATGTACTGAAATAATAAAAAATTCAAGTAATTTTGAAATCAAGAAATTAAAGGAAACACACAATAAATTTGGTCAATGAGGTTGATCCAATTGAGGCACACAACACAAAACCTTGCACAAATGCTAGCAATTACAATTTTTTATAATACAATATATAATTGAGAAAAGAGTAAGTAGTCACCTTGGAAAGTAAAATATAACTAAGTGGTTATCTTGAATGTTGTTAGATTATTAGAATATGATTTTAGATGTGATAGGAGATGTTTATAAGAAAATAACTAGAAAGTAATCTATGGATGGTTTTAAGACATTTTGGACTAGAAGGGATCTGTGTTGGAAATGGTATTGGCTTGGTATTAGGGCCTACCCCCTCACTTCACACACCATAATAATAAGGGTGTCAAGCTATTTTCTAATATATACCATTAACCACATGTTTATAATTATCTATAAAACCAAGTTGGATCCCCTCTTGGTGATGAAATCCAAGTAGGTAGGCTTTGGGTAAACAACTATTAAAATGCATTTTAAGATTTTGTGATTTGGTAGTGTGTGAATAAAAGATAAAATAGTGAAACTAAATTATATATTGAAAAACCGATTGATTAGACTATGTGATCTATTATAAGCATGCAAGCAATAAGAAATTAAAGTGTGAGATAATTACTAGTATATAAGTGTTAATTCTATGTTTAAAACATAGTACAGTGTCATTTCAAATGACAATGTATGTATAAATTATAGAACAAAGTCAAAATTATAGCTACTATACTATAGAAGAAAGGGTATAAAAAATAACTATGTCAACAATGCCAACCTAGTTTTTTAGATAGAATATAGAACTACTTTGATAGGGTTAACCTAGTTGACTGTATAGGGGTAGTTTTAAAGATTGAAAACTATGAAAGATATAATTGTAATGAATAATATAAATGATATAGAAGGAGATAAAGGAACTTTGGTGGGTTATAAGATGCTTAGTATTTTCAAAATTTATGTTTAAGATATTTGAGAATTCTACCAACTAAGTTGACTAGGTTGATGTAGTTATCTAAAACCCCACTACTGAAGCTTATGAAGAATACTATGTCAAAAAAATTGATCTATTTTTTTTTAAAAGTCTAAGAAATGTATAGAGTTGACATAGTCAACCTAATAGTCTATTTAGAAATTTGGAAAATGTATTATGTTGATAGAGTCAACCTAGTAGTGTGTACCTAATGAAACAATTTCACAAATAGAATAGATTCGTATTGATGTGACTGTGTGTCAAACTTATGCACAAAATTTAGAAATATATTGACATTGTCAACCCTATTCATAAATATAAATAACTAAAAAGATAAAATTATGAAAAACATGAGATAAAACCTATAAGGGTTAGATTCACATTAGGTTCACCAAAATGTATGTAATTAGAAATTCATCATGTCTATAAATCAATCCTAACTCAAAGAAGATGGATCATACCATAGAATTCCAATTTGGGATAAATTTTATAATCATGAACATGACCAATATGGGGATCCACTAGACCTAATTACGGGATCTCCTATCACAATACACAATGCTAGGGAGGGTTCCAAAGCCTCTTGTCAAACACATTCATAAAATAACCCTAAGGGAGTCCTATGTTTTGATATCTCACTAAACTAAAAACAATAAAATTAAAGTCTAATATAGTGATCATAAAATATTGTGGCAAAAAGTGGGCACTAGAAAGAATAAAAGTAAACATGCATAGAAGACATATACTCGCGTCAATGTATATATAATCCTATTACATGGAAGAGAAGTACAAATGCATATTTATCTACTCTTACAAAGGAGGAAACAAATTAGGAATACTTACCTTTTAATATGAACCCATTGAGCCTCAATTTATCCCTTGGTCAATGTTCTTCACAAGATATTGTTTTGGTATGTAAGGATGACCAATACAAATCAGCTCTAGGATACACAACGTATTAATGCATTCAAAAGACTTTTCCACAAGATAAGATCTATATCTCCAAAGAAAGTATGAAACCCTAAGATTAATAATTAAGTATAATGGTTGATAATAAAATGCATAATATATCTTAATTCTTCTTCTCTTTTATAAATAATGGTGAAATAATCTTGTCTATATAGGTATATTTAACCCTAAGCCCTTCTAAAAGTTTCAGTTGATAGGGTTGACCCAGTCAACCTAGAAGCATTTTTGACAATGAACCATGTTAAAAATGAAATAAGTATTAGATAAAGTGTTTTCATTGATGTCAAAGGTAATGATAAAGTGGTGATGCCATCTATAAAGTATGATATCATTAAGTGACAAGAAGGCTTTGTGTACTTGATAATTGATCCATGTGGTTTGAGTTGTCTTAATCAATGGAGAATGATATGACATGATTGTAAGATATTTTTGGGTGTAGTGAGATACTTTTTAATCTACATGAGTGGTATTGTAGAAGCTCAAGGTGGTTTGGTAACAAGGAATACTAAATAAAGGTCATTTCTTTGGCATGATCATGGCTTATAGAGACAAGATGGAGATAAGATAGACTAGTATGAGATTGAGATTGAGCATGGTACTTTTAGAACACGTGTATGATGTATAGAGTTATTTCATGACTCTCAAGAGTGAGATATAGTATCAAGGCATCATTAAGGGATTGAATTTAGGCTTAGCCTTATGACCCTAGGTGGCCTAATAAAGTAGTTTTCTTATGATTGATTAATAGCAAGCTAATCTGAGTTTTGTTCATGATATAAATTTTTTTATCTAGTGTATCTATGTAGTTAAAAGTCAAGTAATGAAGACAAAGGTACATGAAAAACGTCTTGATGATCTCAAGGGTATGCAAGCCTAGGTAGGCTTGACCAAAAGAGATAGGTTGATCAATTTTAAGTACAAGTTGGAAAATTTGAGTGTTGATATAGATATTATATGTTATCTTGGAGGTGTATACCAAGTTTTAAGTCATAAGTTTTTAGTAAAATGCCTAAGAGTGGTTTCAAGTTTTTTGAGTGCATGGAATGAAGATATAAGAGCTCGATAAGAATGTTTTGATGATTGTTGGAATGTGTATAATTTTAATGGTGAGATGATAATTTTAGGAGAGATATAATATAGACCTGAGAAGTTTTCCCAAGCATTTTTTAGTGGTTTTAGGTACAAAGCTTTATGAACATTCATTAAGAATATAAACTAGTCAAAACCCTCCTATAAACCCTCTTAATGATATGATTGGAGAAAATGTGTTTTTTAGTGCCCATAATGGATTTAAAAATCAATTATTATGATTTTATGTTTATATTAATCCTCCAAGTGCCTTTAGGTGCCAATGGTGTGTTAGGGTAGTGAGCAGAAGGTATATAAAAGTGCCTATTTATGAAGATCTTAATGCCACAAATAGGGTTGACTAAGTCAAAACATGAAAATTATTGGAGGATTAAGGTAAATAATTTTTATTTATGTCTATAAAGTTATTTTTTAAAGATACATATTTTATGTTAATCATTTTTAAAAATAAATATGACCTATTACTAGATTACAGACAGTGAAAACATTGAAGGAAAGCAAGCTTGAGTGAGAACCTATTCAGGGATAATCTGTAAGTGATTAGGGATGAATAAAAATTATTTGGGTCATTTTTTGAGACATATTCCTCATGTTACCTTAATTAATTAGTTTTTATTATTCCCATACATAAGCGATAAATATATCTCAAAGTTACTTGTCGATGTGAGTTAAAATTGTAAAGGTGTGTGTTATCAAAGTTGATCCATATATTCATTATTTGCCATTAAAAATCCATAAATTTTTTATTTTAGTTTATATTAATATTTTTGAGGATCACATGAATTTATTAGAATATAAAATAAGTGTCTACATAAGTGTTAGTGTCATGTTCACTATGACTATGTTTTGGCCCAATTTGACTAATTTAGGTATGCTAGGTGAAATGAAGTGTTTTAGGTACCTTGAAAAGAGGATATGAATAAAATTTAAATGTTATTATGGTTTTAGACCTAAATTTACCATAAAATATTTATGGGATCTTAATATATAGGTTAAGTGATTGAACCATGAAATCCAAAAAGGCTTCTCTAGTTGTGTATGCACAATGTGAGAGTCATCTGAGAGATTGGTCTATTAGACCAATAATTGATGCCAAAACAAGAGATATAACTGATGTATAATGATATTTATATATTATTTTAACCATTTGTGTGTATTATATTTCATAAAAGTGTCATTTAAAGCACAAATTACAAGTTGTTCTTGACTGTACTTTTGTAGGCTATAGGCGGTGTGAGTGGTTAGTTTGAAGAAGTGAGTTTGAAGTTTTTTGATGTGAGTTGAGGAAAAAAAATGAGTTTTAATATTTAAATTAATTATAAAATTTAATTATAATATATTTTAATTAATTTTGTGCTTATATTCAAGTCTGGAGAGACAATATACTTGACTATATTTTAACTGTGTTTGATCAGAACTAAGTGAGCTTATTACAAAGGTGATTTTGAATGATTGGAGCCTTAGTTAAGGAGTAAAATGGACATGGAGAATTTTTATAATAAATTAATTATATATTCATATTTTTTTTAAATTTTTTTGTTTAATAAAATTTAATTTATGATCCATTTCTAAGAGACAAACTTTTCTATATAAGAAGGCCTAAAAGGCAAAGAGATCTAATTGATATGTTCAAGGTATGAAATGGAGTTATAGGTATTAATAACCAAATAATATATTATTAGGGACATATTAAAGTGATATTTGAATCTTTTTAAGTATTTTTGGAATATAAATATGGTCTAAGGAGTTTGAGGGTAATGTGTGCTTTGAAGAATGACTAATTCTATTAGGTCTCTATTAGACCTAATTGAATTTTAGACACTATAGGTTTTAAATGACATATGGAGTGTTTGGTTCTCATATTTAACATGTGTATGAACCTATTATAAGTTTTATCCATTTTTTTAAAGTATCTTATCCAACCAATATGGGTTAGATTAAGTGTGTGGTATAAAATCAAGGCCTAATTGGCCCATTTAGACTAGTTGAGTGTGACTGGACTTAAATGAATAAAATAGCTCATTTAAGGAGTAGAGGTAGATAATTTAGGAAAATAAAATATTTTATAGGATGATTAATTCATATATTATAAATTTTATATATGTTTATGATAGGTTCATTGGACCTAATGAGCCTAGAAGAGGCATATTGAGTGAGTAAACCCTAGAGGTTGTTTGAGTGAGAGTGAAGAGGAAAGAGTGAAAACAAAGGTCATCATCAGTTGAATATTATAAATAGGTATTAAATATGATAATTATTTCAAGGAATATGATTTGGTTCTTGGTTTTCTATGGTTTTTGTGACTCCTTTCATGTTGGAGCTTGTAGAAGACTAGTTGGGTGGGTGCTCAACTAGGTAGGGAATGGAGCTCCTTGTGAAGTTAGTGCTTCACTAAACATTAGATATTGACATTATAGGATAGTATTTAATGTGCATTGTTCTTTGGGTTTTATTACCCAAGAGTGTTTCCCAATTATCTCTTGTGTTCTCTTATATTCTTGTCTAGTTATTTGCTTATGCATATATCTCTTATGTGAATGTATGCTTCATGGAATGGTAAATGGAATTGAATGGTAATTATTGTGAAACTAATTCAGACACCCCCTCTTAGTATCTACTTATAATAATTGGTATCAAAGATATATATATTCTTAGGATGCTTGATTGCCTACAGGTGATCCTAAGTAGCTTAAAGTGTGATTAGGGTAAAATTCATCTTGTTTGTAGTGATGGATAAGTTTTTAAAGATCATGATTGAAGTCTGCATAATGGTATTGGTAAGGTTTAAGTAGTATCATGTTGAATCCAAATCCAAAATCAAACCTAATTTGATAGATAAAATGAATGTAATGACATATTAGGAGAAAGGTATAATTAAGGAACTCTAAGGTGGTCTCTTGGTTAGCTAGAATCATATGTATAGGTATGTGTAAGTGTCATAAAAGGTAGAGGTTCATAAGAGTTGATGATTGGTCCTCAAGACCAATATTTTCTTGGTAAATTTATTTTTCTTGAATTGTAAAGACTTTATATGTTTCAATGAGTGATTGAATTATTTCAAAGGTCATAAAAATATCTTCAGTGTTCTTAAAATGACAATTTCTATGTCATCATAAGCAAAATATATCTATGAGTACGTAGAAGATTATTTATCTGGTCAAATTAAGGAGTATATTGAAAGTTTTAGTGTTTTATATGCATCAAGATGACTTCATTAGGTCCTAGAGGAATGTGATGTCATGTTTTAGATGTCATCTTAGGTTGTTAGTTGTTTTGAGTTTATTGATATGATTATGAGTGTGCCTATTTTAGAGAATGTTGTTTCAAAAGTTGCCTTTGAGTTTTTACCTTGTAGATGAGATGTTTAAAAAAGGTGGAATGATCTAAGGATCATTTAATGATTCTTGATGTTATGAGGAATTACTTTTCCTTGTTTTGAAGTCATTCAATCCTTCTTGAGGTGGCCTATTTGATCCAAGAGGAGAGAGGTAAGTGGAGGAGTGGATCCATGTTGATTAGGTATTCATGAGACCTATTAATAACATGAGGGTTAATGACTCCTTCAAAATGATAGTGAATATTGAAAGTTGTTTAAAGCATGGATGAGGCTTATGGATGTTGGTAATGAATTATTTGACATGGTTTGGTACCTTGGTGAGGGTATTATGGTTCATTTAGTCTCATTATTGGTACATTTAAGAAACTTATTAAAGATGACTTTTTATAGATGGATCATGGAGTTAGGGGAGATAACTTAGATAATTTGAGAGGCTTGAAGAGATGTGCATGATGTAAGGGGGAACATATGTAAGATGTTCAATTTTAAGATTACGTCATGATGGACAAGTCTTCTACAGATGTAATTTTGAGAGAAAAGTCACAAAAATTGATATGATGAATTGATCAAAATACATCATAATTTTTAAAATATATTTAATCTTCATGTATGGACATAGGGAGAACTTGTGAGCTCTATAAGTAAATAGGTCCAAGGATCACGTAATTAAGAGTAAGTGATAATCTAAAGACAATATTCCCACTAAAATAATAATAAGTTACATGTTGTATACATGAATAACATGATAAAGATGTGTATGTCAAAGGGGGAATAATTATTCATCCATGTGCATGAAAGGTAAGTGAGTATCTTGAGAACCTACATCATATTTGAATGCATGCATGATGTTAGGTGGAGCTTAGTTGCTATTTAGTCCACTTTGTCATTAATATCAAAGGAAGATAAGGAGAAAAAGAGGTTACCATAAATGATAAAGGGGGATATTTTTGACAAAAGTTTTGTCATTTATGTCAAAGGTAATGACAAATCAGTGATGTCATTGATGAAGGATGATATCATGAAGTGAAAAGAAGGCCTTGTGTGCTTAATAAGTGATCCATCTATTTTGATTTTCATTGATCAATGGAGAATGATATGCCAAGATTTTAATATATTATTAGGTATATTGAGATGCTTTGTAAGCTATAGGAGTTGTCTTGTAGAAGTTCAAGGTGGTTTAGTAACAAGTAATATTGAAGAGGAGTCATTGCTATGGTAGGGTCATGTCTTATAAATACAAGATGGAGATAATATAGAGTAGTATGAGGTTGAGATTGAGTATGGTAATTTTGGATCATGTGTATGAAGTATAAATTAAGTTCATGACTCTCAAGAGTGAGCTATAGTAGCAAGGCCTCATTAAGGGCTTTCATCTAGGCTTTGCCTTATAACCCTTGATAGCCTAATGAAGTAGTTTGAGAAAGATTGGTGAATTTTGAGACAATGTAAGTTTTGTTCATGTTATAAATAGTTGTATCTAGTGTATATATGTAATTATAGGTCAATTAATGATGATAAAGGTGAATTAATAGTGTCTTAGTGATCTCAAGGCTATGCAAGCCTAGGTAAGCCTGACCAAATGAGATAAGTTGATTGATTATAAGTATAATATGGAAAAGGTGAGTGTTTATAGAGATATAATATGTTTACTTGGAGTTTTATACCAAGTTTTAAATCATTAGTTTATAGAAAAATTCCTAAGATTGGTTTTGAAGTTTCTTGAGTGCTTATAATGAAAAGATGAGAGTTTTAGAGAATTTTTTGATGATCTTAGGCACATGTATACTTTTTATGGTGACATAAGCCTTTTGAGAGAGATGGAATATGGAAATAATAAGGTTTTTCAATCATTTTCAATGGTTTTAGGAGTAGAGGTTTATGAACATTCATTAAGAATGTAAACTAGTCAAAAATCTCCTGAAAACCCTCTAAATGATACAAATGGATAATATTTGTTGGATAGTTCCCATAATGTATTTAAAAATATTTTTTTATGATTTTATATTTTATATGACTCCTCTAGGAACCTCTAGGTGGCAATGGTGTGTCAGGGTAGTGAGCAAAAGGTACATAAAAGTTCTTTTTGAAGATATTGATGCCACAAATAGGGTTGACCAAGTCAATGCATGAAAATTAGTAGAGGATATAGTTAAAATATTTTTATTTATGTCCATAAATTTATTTTTTTAAGAAACATCATATGTCTCAATCATTTTTATCAATGAAAATGACCTATCACTAGATTACAGACAATGAAAATAGTAAAGGAAACCAGGCTTGAGTGAGAACCTATTTAGGGATGATGTGAAATTTATTAGGGATGAATAAAAGTGATTTGGGTAATTTTTGATACCTATTAATCTTGATACCTTAAGTTATTGGTGTTGATGATGCCCATACATAAGAAATAAATTGATCTCAAAGTTACCTGTCTATGTGAGTGAAAATTGTGAAGGTGTGTGTTTAAGATGTTGATCCATATTTTAATTATTTGCTATTAAACATACATAAAATTTTTATTTTAGTTTATCTTAGGATTTTTAAGTATAAAATTAATTAATTTTAAGATCAAATAATTTTTTTCACAATTTTTATATGTCATGTTCACTATGACTATGTTTTGGGCTACTTTGACTGCTTTAGGTATGCCAGGTGAAATGAAGTGTTTGAGGTCCCTTATCAAGAGTTGATGCATAAAATGGAAATATTTTTTTGGTTTTAGACATAAATTTACCATATAATATTTATTGGATATGAAGAGATAGGTTAAGTGATTGAACCATGAAATCCAAAAAGGCTTTTCTAGTTGTATATGAATAGTGTGATAGTGGTTTAAGAGATTAGTCTATTAAACCAATAATTGATGACAATAAAAGAGATATAACTAATGTATAATTATATATAGTTATCATCGGAACCTTGAATGTGTATTATATTTCATTAAAGTGTTATTTCAAGTGCAAATAATATGTTGTTCATGACTGTACTTTTGGAGGCTACAGGGAATCTAAGTGGTCAGTTTGAAGAAGTGAGTTTGAAGTTGTTTGACCTGAATTAGGGAAAAAAATAGTTTGAATATGTCAATTAAGTCTAAAATTTTAATTATAATTAATTTTAAGTCTCTTTGTGTTTATATTCATGTTTGGAGAGAAAATACTTGACTATGTTTTTATTGTGTTTGGCCAAAACTAAGTGAGCCTATTACAAAGGTGATTTTGGATGATTGGATCCTAAGTGAAGGATTCCAATGGACATGGAAAGGTTTATGAATTTATAAAATATATATTCATGTGTTTTTTAAAGTTCATTTATTTATATATGTGATTGTATTCTTCATCTCTAAGAGACAAACTTTTATGTGTAAGAAGGCCTAAAAGGTGAGAAGACCTAATTGAAAGTTTCAAGGTGTGAAATGGAGTTACAGGTAGTAAGGACAAAATAAGAGATTTTGAGGGATATATTAAAGTGATATTTGAATTTTTAAATCATTTTTTTAAGCTAATTATGGTTCAAGGAGTTCAAGGGTAAGGTGTGCCTTAAAGAAGGGCTAATTCTATTAGATCTCTATTAGGCCTAATTGAGTTTTAGCCTATATAGGTTATAACTGACCTATGGAGTATTTTATTATCATATGTAACATATTTATTAACATATTTTAAGTTTTTATCCAAGTGGTTTAAGTATCTTGGATTATCAAGATGGGTTAGATGAAGTGTATGGTATATAGGTAAGGCCTAATTGGCCTATTTGGACTAGTTGAGTAAGAGTGGACTTAAGTGAATAAAATAGCTCATTAAAGGAGAAGAAGTATGTAATTAAGGACCATAGGATATTTTATATGATCATTCATGCATATATAATCAATTTGGTAAAAGTGTATGACCAGGTTATTGGACCTAATGAGCATATAAAAGGCATATTAAGTAAGCCGTAGAGGCTACTTGAGTGAGAGTGAAGTGGAAAGAGTGAAATTAAAGGAGGTCATCATCAGTTAAATATTTTAATTTTTTAAAAAATATTATCATGATTTAAATTTATTTGAGTTAGTTATTTGTTACCTAGGGGATTGGATCCTCCTTTTAAATTAGATCTTGAAGAAGACTAGTTGTGTGGGCACTCAACTAGGTAGCGGTTGGAGCTCCTTGTGAAGTTGGTCTTTCACTAAACATTGGATCTTTAAATTATAATATATTATTACATGTGCATGGTTTAGTGGGTTTTATCTCCCAAGATGGTTTCCCACATATCTCTTATGTTCTCTTGTATGCTTGTGTATTTATTTGCTTATGCATTGATATCTTATGTGAATGTATGCTTCATGGAATGGTAAATGGAATTGAATGGTAATTATTTTAAAATTTAGTCACCCCACCCATCATTATCTACTTTTCACACTAATTCATCAATGTAGGATGATTTTAAAAACAATACAAGGTCGACACAACTGACATAGTTATAAAACTATTGAAAGGGGATTCATGTTAGGGAAATGCTAATTGAAGATGGAAAATGACTAGATGATGGTGAAAATAGGAGGATAATCTTAGGGAAATTTTTTTAATGAGATAAGTGTGTATATAACAAGTGGAAAAAGGGACAATAATCATGTAAAACACCAATGGTCTACCCACCCCTTTCTTGATGTACCCCTTAAGGTGTGCACTAAGAGAGTTGAGACTCGATGGGTTCTTGCAAGGTAAAGAGCATCAGTAATCAATAAAAGTTTGAAAATGTTATGTATACATATTTAAAATATGGATTTAACCATGAGAAACTTAACTATTGATCTTTAACTAAATTTATTAATTTAGTTAACTAAAAATGTTATAGATAATCTACTTAGCTAAGGACCACAATGTACAAATATAAAAATCATGATCAATACTAAAACAATAATAAATACTACATATCATCATAAATGAATTAGTTTAAATTTAGCCACAACTGATACAAAATTATAGATAATGTTGTATAAGTATAATGTATAAATGTTATAATTTTTAGCAATACATAAAAATATCTCAAATGATAAAACATGATACAAAGCTCCTTTGAGCAGAGTATACATGACTCAAGTATCAATATGTAATATCAAGTGTAGTCTCAAGTATAGTACTCTAGCTAAGAGATAGAGAATCATCCAAGAACATTTTTCACACCAACAATGGACCATATATCCCCCACACTATCTCCCAAACAAGGGGATGGCCCTTCTTTCATGGATTAGTAGATAATCATGGTGTAGGAATCTAGAGTAACAAAATAGAACTCATGTTTTGAAGAAATCTAATACATTATGTGTACCATAAATAAATCCATTATAATATGATATTTCATAAATATGAAAATTGTATCAACATATGAAATGAAAATGTTTATCAAACATTACTCTGGCCAAAGTTTTCAATAATAAATTATATCTAATATCAGTTAAATTCATACACACCACTCAATTGAATTACACCTCATATTGCATTGATGACACTAATAAATCTATTGGAATCCATCCACTACTTAATTAGGTTCATGAATGTGAGATTCATTAAAAAATAATAATAATATTAAACCAAATAGATTCATAAAAATATTTCCCCTTAGCAAATAACAATTACTCTAAGTACAAAAATATCACATACATTCATTTCATTCGTGAATTGAAGTGAAATGAATCCATTCATCTATTTTATTATATATAATGAACAAAATCCAAAAATATTCTTAAACATACCATCTAGGTATGATCACATCAAAATTTTGAGTTACCTATAATAATAACTTATAATATTATTTCCCCATGAATCAACATTATATCATAGGCTCATAAATATTTCATATTCCACATATAATAAAAGTTAGTCCAAACATACTATATGTTTTGTATTTAAACTCATAAATATACTAATATAATGTTTTATATTTAAACATTAGAAGATAGAAAGCATCAATTACACACTATTATGATAATAACACTTATATACATAACACACACACACACACACATGAATGATGTATTTCTTTCCTATTTTGTTTCTCAATCAATAATCATATAAAACAAACCATTTATATTTATATGTATTTTGTTTACATACAAATTTAATACATTATAGATACCTTTTCTTAAATAGTGTAATCCTAAGATGATATCCACTATCTTTCATCTTAGATTATTTTGTATACACTCAGTATAATGTTAGTTAACAAACAAATTCCCCATAACCCTTGTTTTAACTAAATAAATTCCAATTTTCCTTCCTAATAAAGATACATAGAATACTATCAAACATACTTATTCATGTATCCATTAAATATATCAAATCAATATACCAAATCAGTAGATTTAAGTTTTTCCAATTAAATTTAATTCATATGAGAAATTAGAAACAATTAGCCACCTATACCTAACTTGAGTTTTATTCAAAAAAGTATACATATCCAACCACACTCTACTCAAGTTTTCAATAAACAACACAGACTTGACCAAATGAAATATGAAATGAAACCCATACACTTTGTATTTTTATTTTATATTTAAGTCTCTTTATCAAATAAAATACAAATATAAACTTTATATAATACACAATCATATTTTTAAAAAAATCTTAGTTCATAGTTTACAATGAAAAAAATCCTCTAAACTTTTCCATGTATGTATTAAAACATATTCTAGTATTTTCACATGCTTAAAGACAAAAAATAACCTATAATCAATCATTCACCTACATGTACCTAGGTCTTATAATAAGTCTTACACCTAACGTTTCCCAAATTCATATATAAATCAAATGCATAATACAAGATTACAATATATATCTGAGAGTATATAACTATAATTCAAACCTAAATTTATAAAAAAGTTTCAACCTAATCCACACAAATTCAATCGAAATAGAATCTTAAGTGTTTTATGTAAGTATCTTTATTTCTCAAATTAAATACATATATTTTCTAGCTAAAGCCTATCATTTTAAAACACTAGTGTATGTGTGTGTGTGTGTGTGTGTGTGTGTGTGTGTGTGTGTGTGTGTGTGTGTGTGTGTGTGTGTGTGTGTGTGTGTGTGTGTGTGTGTGTGTGTGTGTGTGTGTGTGTGTGTGTGTGTGTGTGTGTGTTTATATTCCTTAGATTGAACCATACAAACACACACACAAACACACACACACACACACACACACACACACACACACACACACACACACACACACACACACACACACACACACACACACACACACACACACACACACACACACACACACACACACACACACACACACACACACACACACACACACACACACACACACACACACACACACACACATTTATATGTGTATATCCACATTTTATACCTAAAAGTCTGAATTAAATTATACATAAACATACTTAGAATAATTGTATACAAATTATTAGAATATATTATCTTGATACAAAATGTATATATCCAACAAGTATAGCTTCCCATTATGAATAATGTTTTTAAAATTTAGGGAGAGTTTAGGATATAATTCCATACTAGCCTAAAATAGTCATGGTAATATATGGGTTTTCCCTGAAACCCTAAGGTTTCCCTAAGTCAAATGTGGGGTTATATGGAGGCCGATCTTTCTAAAGGGATCCACATAAAACCAAAATATTATAAGATTAAATTAAATAAACTCAATAACCAAATGTGAAAAACCATTCAATTTACACATACTAATTTAAATACAAAACCCTACCTATGAATTTATGAATGCCAATAAAGTTGAACAACTTCCTTCTTCCTACACTTGTTAACCTTATTATCCCCCTATCTCTTCCTTTCTATATCTATGTGCCATCCTATTCAAAACACCTGTTATATTATTATTATTATTATTATTATTATTATTATTATTATTATTATTATTATTATTATTATTATTTTCCATCAACCTCCTTTCCACCATTAACATCCACTTTGGCTGACTAAATAAATGCATGCAATATATCTCAATAAAACTGCCTAAATGTTTTCATTCACCACCATGCAAATACTTAGTAAACTCAATGATTTTCCAAAATGATGATTAACTCAAATTCAATGATTGGTTAGTAACCCTAATCATTTAAAACTTATTTTTCCTTTGATTAAAATAATCATTTTAGAATCCCAAAAATAATTTCATGCCATTTGATTTAATTAATTACCTCATTGACTTAAAAAACTAACAAACAATCAAATAAAAAATTATATAACCTTCATGTTATTACATGCAACGTCCATCGACATAGTCGATTCAACCTTCCATGCAAAGTCAACCATTCTTGTAACATACCAACTATATAGTAAGTAAATATTAAATAAATCAAAGACTATTATTTAATGTTAACAATCCATCCCAAATAGAATTTGAAACACAATGATTTCCAATACATTTAATCATTTACAATGACATTTAAAAAAATTTTATTTATCATAAAACATTAGAATAAACATATATAAATATCTCATTATAATAATCTTTAGTTATTATTACTTATATCATTTAGATCAATACTAATGGAATCCATCTATATATTTTTAATCCCTACATAACATCAAACCACTAAACTATAAAATAATTCCAAATAATGTAGTAAGGTAGACATAAACTATATAATTTTACTCATTCAGACAAACAAATATGTCAAACAAGATAAGCTACACATGATAACTAAATTAGAGAAATCACTCAAAAAAAAACATAATAATTAATATAAACTAAATTTAATGAAAACATAAAAAAAAATATTAGTCATTTAAATGTAAAACAAAGCATACTATAACTATCTATCAAATAATACAATCATGAAATACAAATGTGGTGTGTAAAAGGGTTTCTACATTCATTTTCTATTTTCCCCTAATGTATCCATATAAACCACCCTCTCTGATGATGCTCTCCCTCTATCACACTCTAAGGGATGAATTTATGGGAAGAATATATCATGTATCCACCTCAAAATAATTAATATTTGACAATAAATTCATGTGTTTCCATATTTAAAAATATTATAGGTTGGTATTCACTAGTAGATGCATGCAATTTTTGATCCCTATGTCCATCCCCTATTTTTTCTATGCTGATTTGATCTTGTACCTAGTTGTTCATGTCCTTTAATTATCTAATAAAAAATTTCATATTTTATATCTCCTTATATACAATAGATATCTTCTCATTTTTTGATTCATTACCAGCTAAAACTCTTTGAATATTACTTTTATAGGCCATTTTGATTCTACTTACACAGAGTTAGTCTATTTTTGGGAATTTTATTTTATGATTTTTAACTAATCAATGTTATATCATGCATAGATAGAAAAATTTTATGATCTAACCTAGTGTATATTCTACAATGAAAGGTGGGAATTTATGATATTTAACCCCATTTGTGCAGAAAGGAAAATTACTCTAGAAAAGTAGTAAATTAAAGTAGGAAAGATGGAAATTTAATCTAAGAATACATGAAATGTAATTCAATATTCTCAAGATACCAATACTTGACACTTTTTCTGAAAAAGACACTAGAATGATGAGTAAAAAAAACTCCCCAACTAAACTAATTCACTCATGTTTAACCTAACAAAGCTAATATTGGCCAATTTTGGCCCACATACCAAGATTTTGCCTAGATAGATTAACTGAGTAGTTTATTGATTGAGTTAATGATCAAATGACTTGAGAAAGTGAATAATATTGATGAGACCATCATGAACACATCATGCAAAAATGAATAGATTAGTCTGGTTGCACATTTGATATATGCACTTGCAAAGCCTTTGAGGCCAAAATATTGCATAAACATGATGTATTTCATGCCTATATCATACTCTACAAATTTTGTATCTTGATGAGCTTGCTATCTCAATATATAGGTCCTTATATTTAAATAATAAATCTGGGATGGGCACATAGATGTCAAATTTGAGCTACTCCAAGTAGCTGTTTAAATTCAAAGTTCCCAAGATTGAATGCATCAATGATAAGTGTCAAGATATTGGGTACCTGAATAGAGATATAATGGTGCATGATGACTAACAAGGATTGTGTTCTCAAATATATCAATAGTATACATTCCATCATATAAAATTAGATCAATGACAAGTGGAGGTCAAAAGGTCAGTAGATCCTAAGAGTAAATGCATGGGTGATAAGTGTCTCAACCACATTAAACTAGTAGAAGATCAATGGTATGTGTTTAAGTCATGGAAAGGGATATCAATAGTGTGTATAAGGTTAATAATTCAATAATGCTCAGGATGAAAATGAGGCTACCACAGGGCACAAGTGTAAGAACCAATTATTGGTCACATTTGTCCCACATAGATAACTTCCTTGGACATGGTTTGAGCAAGTGAACCAAGTTATGGATAGAATGAGTGGTCAAAAGATCACCCATAGCTTACAAAGGTTTTAAAACACATTAAGTTTACTTTAAGTGCATTTTTTCAATTTCTAAGGGATAGGTCTATAAAGAAAGATAAAGGGTCATAGTAGGTTCTCATGGTGATCAAAACCATTCTAAGTCATGGAACAAGTCTACACAAGCTTCAAGTTTTCATAGTTCATTCATGATTTCAAGGATACACTAGTAGGGTAAGTTGCACAAGTCCGAAAGAGCCTATGAGCTAAAAGCTAAGTGAAAAACCTTTATTTTACTAGGTCCTTCAAAAAAAATTAAGGCTTTTATTTTGGCTAAGTGTTAATTATTTTGGAGAAAATGTTTTGGGATTTTTGCCTAAGTATAGGGAATTGTTTCAAACATTTTATCCAAAAAAAATTCTTGAAGACCCAAAAATTATTTTAGACATTTTGTCCTTAGCAGAAATCCTGACAACCTAAATTGTTTTGGGAGAATTATTTCAAGAAAATATTCCACAAAAAAGATAAGTCCAAATTATTTTAGGAAATTTTTCCTATGATAATTTCCCTGAAGACCTCATTATCTTGGACATTTTTTTTGCAAGCACAAGTTTAAAAGATTAATTCTTTGAGGGAAGTTGTTTTGGATAAATCCCACAATAAAAGGAAAAAGGTAGATTTTATTTTGGGGAAATTATCTTGAAGACAAAATCTCAAAGCCATTTTTGTAAAATAATTTATCTAGTGCAAAAAGGTTGAAATGAAAGTTTGATACATATGCCTAATGCAAAATCTTAAATATAATTATTTCAAGGAAGTTGTCTGATCCAAGCCTTCAAAGTTGATCCAATAAGTATGAAATTTGCACAAGTGTCAAAATCAAGCTCAGTAATTAGTCATTTGAGTTCAAAAGCATGATGCGATTGCAGATGTTAGTGACTGTTGTATGGACATCATTTGATGGTCATGTGAACATCAAATTCAAGCCATGGAAAATAACCATTAAAATTCAAATATCTAAATGATAGTCATGTGAACACCAAATATGTTCATATGGACATCAAAGAAATGCATAAAAATGTTAAAGTTAAGCCCCATGGAATAATCATTTGGATTCAAAAGGAAGGATCAATGATCAGTGTTAAATCATATAGGAAATCTAATGACGAGTAGGTAAAGATAGGTCAGAGGGTCCAAGAAGATCTAATTGAGTGTGTTTGACCATATAAAGGTAGATCAAGGATGAGAGCAAGGTTGGAAAAGTCAAAGAGCTCAAATTAAATGTGAAGCCACCACATGGCACAAATATGGAATTAGATAGGCTGATAGTAGATCCTAAGTATAATTATGGGGCTACTAAGTGGCATTAGCTTGAATAGAGTTGACAAGTCAAAGATAGATCCAAGGGCTTGTGTTAACCCACAACATGAAGTTCTAATGATGTAAGAGAGATTAAATAGGTTAATGAGATGAGTTTGTTTTTGATAGATAATAAGCAAAGGGGGTAAGCCTAAGACTTTTGATGGAGGTCAAATGGATATTTTTCAACCCAAGTGAGCATGTATAAATAGAACTGAGGTCAAACATGATCTAGGCTAGACCAAGAGTAGATATTTTGGGATCTAATAGTGCTATTCAGACTATTTATAGATATAATAGGTCCTTTTTAACCTAATATAGATCATGGTGGGCTCATCTTTGATCATAAGATATAGATATGTCTAAGTGGATGTATCAACAATAGGAAAACCAATAATTTAAATTGGTTATCAACCTATAGTAGGCCTAGGTTCACATTTCAATGTAGAGGCACATATATGTAATTAATGGAGGAGCATCCCAAGCCATAATATTAGATAATAAAATCAAACATGATCATCTTCTTAAATATTAATACCTTACACTTATAAAAATGTTTTTAATATGGAGGAGATCAAGAAGGTTCATGTGATATCTGAGATTTTTTCGTACAACTCATCTTTATTTTCATATTTTCCATCACAACAAAAGAGGATTGAATGACATTAATGTAGGAGTAGGATCAAGGAATATTGTGGTTATGGTTGTTCTAAATGGTATAGACTCATTAATAATATTTTTAGCACCATTTTTTTCTCTTCCCCTTGTTCTTCCTATAAATACTAGTTTTGAGCTCTTATTTTGAATCCCTGGGTTAGAGATAAAAAATATCTACCTAAATCACTTTGTAATACTCTCTTGAATCAATATAAGATAGTTTTCAAATTATAGTTGAATTATAAGTGTGTTTCATTGAATTTTGAGTGTATGTTTCTATTTATCATTAGTATGTTTTTCATGCACCTTTCGTCAATTCTATTGGTTTCTTATAGGTTGTGTGAAGTGTTAGCTAGTGATGTACCTCTTGAAGTGTCATGAGTCCATAGTGTCTTATATAAATGTATCCCTTTTGTCCTTCAATTCATAGGTATATTTTCAACCCCCATACAAAATACTCATGTTGGTAACCTTGTCATAGAATGTGACTAGTTCTTGTCTTGATTGAATTCATTAGTAGTCATAGGAGTGTCTAAGCTGAAAGTAGATTACTAAAAATTTGGTGTATCACCACATTTATCATAGATTTTAATTTATTTTTTTCTCTCCCTTTTCATATTAATAACACAAGTTTAGTAAAAGAGGATATATTTTTATATCTAAGGATCTAGCCTCATTAAAAATCTTAGAGGTTTGACCCAAGTTTAGGTAACTCACATCCTCAGGTCATTCCCATGTTAGGCTAGGATTGAGTAAAAGGACCCAAACACTCCCTTGTTTATCTAGGGTGAAATCTAAGACCAAAATAGTTCTAGCACACCTAGTGGGACTAGTAGAAGAAAAATCTAAAGAATTGGTGTTATCTTTAGCTAACAAGTGTAGAGAACACTCAACAAGAGCACTTAGTGACTCTGAACATCTCTGGTGTGTAAAATTTGTCCTATTACCTACATGAAAATGGGAACAGGATCACATAAAAGGGGTATCAAATTCCATTTTAGTGAGATTTTAGTGCCTTCAAGAATAAGCAGAGTAAAATCATCCTTGTCCCATATTAAAAGGAACAACATAAGCCAGTCACCCCATAGAGCACAATCTACACTACCATTCAGAAGTTTATATTCTAGGCAAGGCCTATTTCCCATTCCATTCATAATATTTTCAATAAATCAAGATTTTATACCATTTAATGGGTATCCCTCTTAACCTTCATCAATATGGTGATATCCCTACTACCTCTTTAAAGAGTCTGTTATACATTATAGGAGAAAACTCAACCACTCTTATAGATCATATTAATGACATTACAAACCTTTGTGAAATATATCACATTACATAAGAGAATGTAGCCATGAGACTAATAACCACATCCTTGAATGTCAAATCCATATAATGGTATAGAGGTTTAAATCCTACCTCAATCAATATTTAGGGTGAGTTTGGTGAGTGCCTATGTAAACACTTTGAGGATATAAGTGACCATATTTCACTTGTGGAATATCTTACCTCAATAAAGAGGGCACTCCAAAAATCTATGGTTGATTTCAACTATATATTCCAAAATACTTGGGATAGGATTCCTGTCATTATTAATCCCACACCCAATTACACTTTGCTTTACTATTTAAGATCATTGAATTCAGACATTGCAGTCATGATCCAATCTATGGGTGGGATAATTATACCTAGGGATTATGAGATAGATCTAAGAGAAGAAAACTATTTGATACAAGTAGGGAAACTCATGACAAGACCTCTCATGCCACTTTTTCTTGAACATCAACTAACCCCGCTTATCATTATTCCACTTCCTAATCCAAACAACCAAACCCAACCTAATGATGGCTAGGATTGAGAGCTTGCTAAAGGAACAAAACAATAATCTAGTGGATCTAGAGAGATAGAAGTAGAATTAGTATAGGCCATACTCATAACAAGGCCAACTTACTCAAGGTAGATCTTATAATAGCTACAACACTAAAACTATAAGTAGCTCAATAGCCTTGGTCACTATACAAAGCAATCTTGTATAAGAGGGTCAATGGAAATCATGAAAATAGTATAATGAGATAGGGATGGTTACAAGTGAGGGAAGGTATCAATACCTTTATTGGTAGCATGTTCCTTCATTCCCAAGCCATAATACCATGCCTCCTTCATCATAAGGTCCTCTAATAGATCAAGGTAATATTATTACCATGTCATCATCAAAATCTCAAATTTAACAAGAAGGAATCATGGGAAATGCACCAACTAACACCATGTGCATGACCTTTTAAGAAGGGGAGCATATGTTTGAACATGTAGCAGCAAACATGTGACAAACTACACAAAGGCTAGATGGACTAGTTACAACCCATATAAGGGCTAACAAGAGAATGTTAGAGGATAATTTGGGGTAGACTATGACTTATTTAACACCTCCACAAACTAGTTAGAAGCCTATCACTTCAAATACATCTACTAATGCTCTTTCAACTCAATACGTACCTTAACATTAGAGAGAACAATAGAAGTCTCCTTTTGTTCCTCGTGTCACTTAAGTGCCAAGTGATGCTTATACTTCCAAGGTTCAGTCCAAAGGTACTAGTTTTTCTATCAATATTATGGATCATATGAGAAAGGATAATTTCACTATGTCTATTTATGATACTCTTTTTATTTTGGGGTAGAAATAAATCCTTTAGTAAGATCTCTTTAAGCCTTCTCATGTGAATGATCTAGCTGAAAAGGTGAACCTTATATTCACAAATAGTAGTTAGCATGGTCCTAGTTAGGTTACTAATAATGTTCTTAATCAAATTCAAGTTAAAAATATTGGTCATCCCCACAAGGTTGTCAATCCCCTTCCATTCTATTTATCAACCATCATAAGAAATTGCTTAGTGTTGACCAAATTTGACCCTATAGGTCAAATTAGGACCCCTATAGGTAAAAATAAGATCTTTAGATGTTTTAGGGGTCTAATATTATTTAATAGGGTATTTTATATTATATTTTATGTAATTTAATGCCTTTTTAGCCTTAGTCATTGTATGATTAATTTATATGTCATTTTGAGTCACTTAGTAAGTTTTAGGGGTCATAAATGAAAGTGGCACAATTTTAAATGTTCCCAAGTGTCTTAATTTCCTTTAAAACTTCCATGAAGTCATATTATCTATTATTAATGTTAGTCCCATCTAAATATTGTAGGTTATCAAACTAAAATTCAAGAAACCAATTGAAAAAGGAGGAATTTGGCACTTGTATGGCCCCTAAGAGAGTGTGACACATGGGAGAAGGTCATGTAATATATATTAATCTTAAAAAAACTAATATAATTGATTTACATGATTTTTAAGTGGTAAAAAATTTCCAAAACCATTTTTCTTCTTCTTCACCCTTTTAGACACACAAAAATGGTCAGTAGGTTCATACTTGGTACGGTCAGTAAAAGAGGTTTCAAACCAAACCCCTTTGGGGGGTGATATTACACTTAGAGAGATTAATTTTAATAATAATTTTTAAAATATTGGTCAAATATGAACTATGAATCATTTGTAACAAGTTAACTATGTTTTTTTGCTCACTATTTCCTGCACCATATAGGTTTTGCTCTAATTTTGATAAGTAAATATAATCTAGCTAGTGATGCTGATTATAAATGATGTTTGATCTCTCCTACAATTATCTCCATGCTTTTTTTCATGTTTCATAGTGTTTAGATAGGAAAGTCATTTCATATTTTAGGATGGTGTCACCATGTGAAGTCTCAGTCAAAGTTTTCCTTGTTTATAGAATGGTTGGTTCTCTAAAAAGGTCTCATATGAATGGAATATGATGTTTCCAATGTATCAATGCCATAATTATTTACGCCTTCCATTTTTGGTTTCATCATATTAGGATCTAGTCAAACTTGTAGTTTTATCATACTCACAGTTAACTCTTTACCCAATTTCAATAGTAGTCATGTATGTGAAGCTTGCCTAGGTTGTTAATGGAGTTTTAATGAAGATATATTAAAATTTTCAAGTAATAAATATTTTAAGGGATTCCATTTGAATTTTTGAAAAATATGTAAGATTTATTACAAGTCCATGTACTATATAAAATGGTCACTGGCCACCATTACTTACTTTGTAACAAGTGCTTGAAAGAGGAAATCACATTGAAATAGAGTTTTGAGATTGGTATCAAGATCCCCATAGGGAAAAACATACATTTTAGGAATTGTTAATGAACTTAAGTATGTTAGGTTGTGGAGCTAAAAGCTTCACTGATGTAAACATGGAGGAGGTTGTTGAGAGGTTGCTGAGTTGCAGGGCAACTGACATCAGTCTGATCAACTGATGCCGATCATATACAGTGAAGATAGCAACTGACATCGGTCAGGTATCAGCCCACATCAGTCATCTCTAGCTAGATAGGGACTAACGTCGGTCGCTTGTGTGGTTCTAGAACTGCTAGTTGACAAATAGTTAGTTATCGAACTAGTTGTTTGCATGTTAAAGGCTAATTTTAGCCTTGGAGCTACGGATCTAATTATTGTAATTGGATGTCTAATTATTATTTGCATGATATCTATATAATAGACTCATGGGTTGTATTTTAATTTGTGCTAGTTTATTTGAGCAAGGTTAGCTCCTTCAGAGTGAAGAGAGCAAGGTGTGTTCCTCCTAGTTCTATAGGGGTGCCTAGTGTGTATGATCAGGTTGGTTTGTAGGTGTGCAAGATCTGGTAGAAGATCCATTGGGGTACTGGTTTGGAGAATCATAAAGACTTGGTGAGGTAAGGACAAGGGTTATTTAGGGTGTAGAGAGATCTACATGGTAAGTAAGATCATTGATTTGTAGGTGTGTGTGTGTACGAGGTCAAAGGAGATCTGTGGGGTATCAAGATCAAAGGTGACAATAACACATCAAGGAGAAAGATCAAGTGAGATATACTTGGAGTACATTGAGTACTTGGAGTATGGTGTGTACTCAGATTTGGAGTGCGTAGAGCACTTGTGTACTGGCAGTAGTGATACTGACTGGTGGTACTGGCAATAGTGATACTGATTGGTTGGAGGTGAACACCAACTCTGTGTTTGAGTTGTGTGTTGGGACCGTAAGAGAGAGAGTGAGCTCTTGAAGATATTTATTGTTTATGCCCTAGAGGTGTGGGAGCCCTAGAGGTGTGTAAGGAAGAAGACTGTGGCATCTTCTTTGTTGTATTTCCTTATGGAAGAGTATTAATACAATTGGGTATTGTCTCTCATATTCTGTGTTGTTTCTGAATTCTAGTTACTTATTGCTTCTAGGTAATTCTGCATATTTAGTTGCTTGGTAATCAATTGTGCTTCCTTGGGTTCCTAACAAAGTATGTTCATGAGACCATTCATCTATACACATTGTTCCACTTCTATCCACTGCCTACATACAACTCAAATGCACCTATAGGAGTCTATTTTTGATGATGTCATGATGACATGGGAGATTTGATAGGTGTTTCAAACTTTTAGAGTGATAAAACTAAATTTTAAATTTTTTTGAAGGAATATAATTGATCATAAACATATATATCTTTCATACTACCCAAATTTTCTTACTTATTGTATACATGCAAATGCCCACCTATACGTGGTACCACATAAAGCTAAAGAGTCATTTATAGCATTGAAACAAGTGATGGAACCTTCCTTGGAATCCTAGTATGTGGTTTAGATTAGGATAGACCTAATTGAGGTGTAAAATTGACAAATGGAAGTGTAGATCACCTTCAAATATTAGATGACTGAGTTCAAAGACATTTTCCCTAAAAAGTGAAAGCAGAGGTCTAAGCCATTTTATGGATATCTTATAACAAGGATATCAAGATATTTTGAAACATATAAATGTCTATGAATTATATCTTATATTAAATATAATACATATACAAAATATTTATTCAAGAGGATTAATGGAGGGTGGTTGTTGGAAGACTCAAAGTTGCCCATTTGAATAATGAGTTTCTCTATTATCATCTACATGTTTTGAATTTAATGTGACCTTGATATCCTAAAGTGAAAACAAAGCATATTCCCATGTTTATAAGAAATTATTTGGTAAAGGTAATATCAATGGGCGTATATGACATCAATAATATTTAATTAGTGGTGTTTCAAGGTCTAATATACATGTATAGGTGTCCCATCATGTAAGAATACTCACCTATAGCTAACTATAGGAGCACACAGTTCATGATAAGAATATTTAATTTAGAATTATCAAGGTTAGATGATAGGATATGATACAAAATTTATCATTATACCCAAGGGTAATGTGTATCCTATTCCAATAGAAATATTCATCTACAAGATGTCACTTTTTCCAACATAATTGACTATGTTTGTTCATGATAGACAGTGAGCAAGTTTGAAGTTGTGAGTGTGGTTATAGCATAAGGATGATTCAAAATGGGAAAAAATAAGTATATGATGATCATAAGGGACTATAATTTTATATTTATACAATGTCTCAAGTTTAAAATAGGCAAAGAAACCTATATGTACTCCTCTAAAGCAAAGTTGTAGTCAAGAAGTGCATACAGTCTAGTGAGTTCAAGGTATAGGTGAGAGGTATGTAGTAGGTTAATGTAATGAAAAATATTATTAAATATCCAAAATTATTTTTATTAAATTATTTTTCTAACCAATGGAAATCATGAATAAAATAGACACAATGGTGAAACATATAACTCACATGTGTTAACCCTTAATACAAATTGCCCTTTCACAGTCTATTTTGGAACTTGGGAGAGTTGGAAGGTCAAATGAGATGACAAAGGGATAAATTTATTTTTATAATGTCCTAACAACTAGGGGAAGATCCCACACCATTTATTTTTTCTAATAAAATAAATTAAGTTCCCTCTATTTTGTCTCAGATAGAGGGCACTCCCTTTGTGAACGAAACCCACATTTTTGGAGAAGGAAGGTGAAAACGGTGGACTAGAAGCTAAATAAACATTATGAAAATGTTTTGAAAGATGAATCACATATAATACAACATATAAAAAATAGAACATAAGGGATAATCCTAACAAGGAGGTCTAAACTCTCAAGGTTGCAGTCATGACTATTAGGCAGGGTTTAAGCCTAATATCCAAATGGGGGGTTAATGCCATTTATAGCATTAAGTGGGAATAATAACTTATTGGATCATGTTTATGGGGTAAATATAGATTTTATAAATCCTTTTTAATGTATATAAGTCATAATGGGGGGGCATTTTGGGCTCAAAGGCAACATTAGGCCTATGTAAATGAAAGGAAAAGCTTGAGTAAGCAGCTTGGGAGGCCATTTTTGTCTCAAAGGAAACATTATGCCTATGTAAATGAAAGAAAAAGCTTTATTAAGTAGGTTTATATGATCACATATCATTTTTAACTTTTCATGGATATCTAGGAAGTTTGGATGGGTTAATAAGGGTCTTGAACATCACCCTTGTGAAATTTGTTGGTAGTTCTAATGTCATAGCTTAATGAACAAATCTTAAGAGTCTAAAAGACCTAAAACCCATGAAAACCCTTGGATAAGGACCTAAATAAAAAAATTAAGAGGGATACCTATCTATATGGGATGAAATGATCATGTAAGTGGATGGAATTTTTATAGAACCCTTTAGATCTCTTCATCAAATTTTGTGTTACCCTACCTATACAGACATGGTATAAAATGGCTTACTTTGACTATTTTGTGTATTGTGAAGATTTTAAGGAATTTAAAGAGGATAAATAAAATTTGGGAGTGGTATTATGAATTATTATAACTCACTATGACCATTAAATACTATAAAAATTATCTTAAGTTTTCATACAAGCAACTCCATCTCATCAAGTCAAACTGACATAGTAAACATGATAGTGAGAAGGGTGAAAAACTCAAATAGGATCCCATTTAATGTGTACCTAAGAAATATAATTCCATGGATATAATTTAAAAATTTAACTCACCCTATTTTACGGATTTTCATTGTAAATTTAACCTTTTTTGGAAGCCAAATGTGCAAGGTGCTTGAAAGAGGAGTTTTCTTTAACTACAGGCATTGATGGTTCACTTTCATAGGAATCTAGGTGATTAAGAATGAATAAAATTAATGGATAATCATTAATAAAACCATTCAATCTTATTTAAATCATTATAACTATCCCTATTTAGTTTTTGGACATTGCAAATAGGGTGACTAATGAATAGAATTTGTTGAGCCAACAAAAGGAATTTCATGTTACATTTCAAGAGTTTCATGCCTTCGATTGACACTTGTATTTTTTTAATTTTCATGATCAGTTTTAACTTATATTTTAATGCACATTTATCCCCCTATATCATCATTAAAAGTGTCCAAGTAACCTTTGGACTTCATTTTTCTCACTTCTCTCTCAAATGCTATAAGTAGTGACTTTTTGGGCTCTTTTGGGTAGCCTCCATTGGTTAATTGTGAAACCATAACCAATTTTGTATTTGAATGTATCTTTAAACAAGAATAAATTTAATTTTCCTATTTAAATTCTAAATAATTGAGTCATGTTGTAATCTTGATGATCTTGTCTAGTAGAAGATAGTCTTTTCTAGCATGTTGTCTTTGATTTTTTACCAAGTGTGCAAAAGAGTAATTGTTACTTGTCTTTGTTAGTGTTATATTTTAGTTTATAAGAATTTTATAATTGGTTTATTATTTGATTATCCAAATTATCATTCACTATTCCTCCTAATAATTAATAGACCTCTTGAACCTAGTATATGAAACATTGATGTAACAATCTATATTGAGTTGTGAGTTATGTTTGAAAGAGGCTTTAATTTTATTTAAGTAGTATAAGTTCAGTCAATAAGAGTAAACTTATTGTTGATGCATCACCTTTTAGATTTTTATTTTTTCTTCTTAACCCTTTTCATGTAAATTTGATAAGTAATAAAGTTTTCAAAGAGTGAATCAAGGGAACTAGTCCTTATAGAGATTCATCTGACCAATTGATTACTCATAACAAGTGAGATGTTTCCATCATGTCACTTAGATGAGGAGAGCTGAGACATCTCCTCAAGGGGTGAAAATACAAGTGACAACACTTAGTACACAATTGTATTATATATTTAAGTGCTTCAAACTTATTTATGCTTAAAGCCATAGTAGATACTATTAGGCTTAAATATGTACCTAATAAAAATGGTGTTCTCTATTTGGATAGTTCCCCTACTAAATGGTATGCATAGTGAAAGATATTAAGATCACATTAGCAACTTACCCAAATTTTGTCATTATTCAAGATGTAATGATTGTAGACCTACCCCCATAGCTTTCCCTATGCTTATCTAAGGACTTTAATATAAACATCAAGGGTTGTTTGTCCTATAACTAGTCTTACATGGTTTTTAGGACCAACTATGAGACTAAGGTCACTATTATTTCTAAACCTATCTCTAGGTTTCATCTATAGCCTTATATTCCTAACCTTGTAAATTTCAATTATACCATATTTAAGGAGGATGAAAATGTTAGTGAAAAAGAACCTCATGATCATCTTGAAGGCATTTTAGACATATGTCTAGATGAATGGGTAGCTGAAAATCATAGATTTGATCCCTTAAGAAATATTGAAGAAGCCAAATTAGGGGTGTATTGTATCATGAGTAGGGTACTATTATGCCTTGATTAACTAACACCACTCAAGAATAATATGGTGTATGGAACTTATTATTTGATAGATCAATGTCAAAAAATGGTAGTAGAGATGGGGTCATGTTGGTTTCACGCTTAGGTTAGAACTATTATTCAGTTGCAGGATTCCAATTTAGTTTCACTTCAAACATAGCTGAGTATGAAGCTCTTTTACATTATTTGCAAGAGGCAAAAAGAAGAGGCATCAAACTTATTCAAGTCAAAGGTGATAGTGAGCTCATTTTGAAATAAGTTAGAGACATAAATATAGTCAAGAAACATCATTTTAAATCCTAAAAGCATCATGTATGGGATTTTATAGAAGACTTCTTGGCATTTAATATAACATCCATACTGAGAGAGCAAAATCAACATGTAGATAGGCTTGTAGCCATTGGATCTTAGTATGAGGTTATAGATGGAGTCAAAGGCAACTAGAGCTAAGGTAAGGTCAAGGTCATATATATGCTAATTATACCTAATAGTGAGATAAGATGCAAAGTATTTGACAATGATGATCAAATTATATGTTTTTTGATGCATGAAGAAAAATTCTTCCATAAAAACCAAAATAAGTTCCATCACTAATACAATGATCAGATAGTATAACTAATCTTTAAAAATCTACCTAAGGGGCTTTTAACATTAGAAGTCATCTTCAATGAATATGACCAAGTGAGAAAATTCAAGGCATGTATCTCAACTAAAGAGGAACATTATGAAAGGATAGAGATATTCAAGGGTAAATTGTTGAAGTTAGGAAAGATTAATATAGCAAAAGAGAGTTGAATTTGTCTCTCTATGCCAAGATTTATCTAATGTATTTCGATTGGTATATAATGATTTTAATGGATTTGACCCCAAACTTGCACAACACATCATTGAACTAGAAATAAATTTAAGACTAGTTAGGTAGAAATAAAGGCCTATTAATCCAAAAATGGAAGAGTTGGTGAGAAGGGTGATATTTAAGTTGATTGAGTCAAAAATCATATTCACCATCAAACATTCCTCATGGGTGGGAAACCTTGTGCTAGTGATGAATAAGAATGTGGAAATATGTTTATGTGGTGATTTTAGGGACCTCAATAAGTTATCCCTAAAAGATCATTACCCACTAACATTAATGGATCATATTCTTTAAGATGTGACAAGTTCTCAAATATTCTCATTTCTTGATGAATACTCTGGCTATAATTAGATCATGGTCAAGGAATAAGATAGGCATAAGACTGACTTCACCATAAAGTGGGACACTTATGCATATATGAAAATGCCCTTTGGACTATCCCATGTTGGATAAAATTTCTAGAGAGCAATGGATGTTACCTTTGAAGCTTTGATCAATGACATGGTGCTCATCTACCTAGATGACATCACTATTTTCTCTAAGGACCAAGATGATCACATTGATCACTTGATGTTAGTACTTGAAAGATGTAGAGAGTTTAGTGTGTCAATAAATCTTAAAAAATACACATTTGGTATTCATGAGGGTAGATTATTAGGCCATTTAGTGTCCAAGGATGATCTTTTCATAGACCCTAAAAGAGTTGAGTCTATCTTATCTCTACCCTTGCTCAAGTATAAAAGGGTCTATATATTTTTTTAGGAAAGATTAATTTTATAATAAGATTTATTCTAAGATTTGTAGAAATGATCAAGCCCCTTACTCACATGTTAAGAAAATACAAAGAGTTAACATGGACCAAAGAAGGTAAGAGAGCTTTTGAGGCCATAAAAGAGGACATATCTCATAACCATACACTTCTTAACCCTAATTTCTACAAGGAATTATACTTGTATGCCTTCTCTACATTGGATGCAATCTATGCCATGTTGATGCAGTAGATTGAGCAAGGTCTGGAATAGCCTATTACTTTCTTTAATCAGGATTTATAAGAGTATGACAAGAGGTATAGATTAGTAGAGAGTAATTTACTTGTATTAGTGAGAATATGGAATAATTTTAGACACATGGTGTCTAATAGTAAGATCATACTCATGGCGGTACATCCAAGTGTTGAAGAGTTTATACTCAATAGAGACCTCAATGAGAAAAAGGATGGATGGATGACAAAATGCATGGAGTATGAAATTTATGTCATAGTTATAAATGTTGTGATTAGTAGAGGGTTATTTGAGCACCATGTATTAGATTTAAATCAAGATAAATATCAAATATTGGCATTCCTTGATAGCCAACAGGTAACTACAAACAACACACTTTTTAATTGGACACATATTATAGTTAGATTTAGTGATTTAGGTTAATGCACTATGGGGCTAGATGGATATAAAATAAGGAACTTTTGGGTGAAAATTATACCTTATGTCCTAATTTATGGAGTGATTTTCAAGAGATACATAGGAGGTATGCTTTTGAGGTGTGTTGAATCATGCTAAATAGTTAAGAAACTTGAGTAGCTTCATGATGGTGCAATTTGTGGGGACTTTGATACCAAAAAAATACCTCTAAAATCATTATATTTTGGTAATTTTATCCCAAAATGTTTATATATGCTCACTCCTAGGTAAGAAAGTGCCCAAAATGTGCAATGTTCACTAGTAAGCAGAAGCTAGCTACACTTCCCTTGTAACCCATATAAGAAGATCATCCCTTTATGCAATGGGGATCATATTTTATAGGGATGATACACCCCATTTAATTAAAGGGCATAAATGCATCATTATGGCTACAAAATACTTTACAAGGTGGGTCAAATTAATTGCCCTCAAGAAGGTAAATGTGGTTTCTATTTTGGAATTATATGATAGCCTCGTGGCAAGATTTGGTGTACCATATACAATCATTTCTGACAATACATTGGCCTTTAGTAGTATAAAATTATGTGAGTGGCCTCTTCCACATATAATGTATCTTAATAAATCCTATAACTATTACCCATAGGGAAATGGACACATAGATTCCACCAATAAGAACCTACTAAGGATTATCAAAATAACTATGGAAGATAGGTAGAGGGAGTGGCATACTAGGCCGATGATTTATCTATGGTAAGATAAAGTGACAACTAAGATAGCTACTAGACACTCCCCATACCTCTTTTTATATGGAAAATAGGTTAAACTCCCTATATATCTAGATCTTCCTACATTAGAGCTTACACATCAACTTGAGCTTCTAGAGGATGATGTTATGCAGGTAAGACTGAATGAGATAAGATAACTAGAGGAGATAAGGGACATAACTATGGACATCATATGGTCCATTTATAACTAGGTCAAGAGGTCATTTGATAAGAGAGATTCCTCAAAAACATTTTATCAAGGTGATATAGTCCTCAAATGGGATGAGGATCATGCAAAACCTATAAATCACTCCAAATTTGATAGTCTTTGGAGTGGACCTTATATTATCATAACTTGCAAGGAGAGAAATGATTTTTATTTTGATAGGTGTAATGGAGTGAGCCTCCCCATACCTATCAATAGGAGGTATATTAAAATATATTACTATTATTATATCATGATGTTTGCACAAAGGTATATATTTTCTCCAAGTGCCCCTACACTTTGTTATGTTTATTGTTTTTCTTCTATTTCAGGTATTTATTAGTCCTTTTGTTTCTTTTTTGTTTTTATGTGTGTCTAATTTATTCAAGATGTTTCAAGGAGGTAGGAAAAACATTTCTAAACATAATGTTTCATTTGTCTAAGTCATCATGAATGAGCATGATCAATTCTAGGTTTCATGACTAGAAGGTTGGTCAAGCCCACTGAGTCACTAGAAATGCTGGCCACATTTATCCCACATAGAGATATTTCCTAGAAACGATTTGAGTAGGTGGACCAAGTTATGGATGGAATGAGTGGTCTAAAGATCACACAACTTTTAAAGCTTTTGAAACACTTTAATCTTTCTTGAAGTGCATTTTGTCAATTTCTAAGGGACAAGTCTACAAAGCAAGGTAAAGGGTCCTAATAGGTTCTCATGATGATCAAAAAAGTTTTGAGTCATGGAAAAAGTCTACACAAGCTTCAAGTTTTCATAGTTCATTCGAGCCTTTAAGGATCCAACAATAGGGCAAGTTACACAAATATAAAATAACTTATGAGATAAAAGCTAAGTGCAGAACCTTTATTCTACTAGGTCCTTGGAAAATTCTTTTAGGCTTTTATTTTGGCTAAGTATTAATTATTTTAGGGAAAATATTTTGAGCTTTCTGGATAAGTATAGGGAATTATTTTAGACATTTTGTTTGAAATAAAATTCTCAAATACCCAAAAATGTCTACATCAAAAAGTCTGATGACCTGAACTATTTTAGGAGAATTTTTTTGAGAAAATGTTCCATGAAAAATTTAAGTCCAAATTGTTTTGAGAAAACTATCCCATGACAATTTCCCCCAAGACGTCATTCTCTCATCCATTTTATCTACAAGCATAAGTATCGTTGACTAATTCTTTCATGGAAGTTATTTTACATAAAGCCCACAATAGAAGAAACAAGACAAATTTTATTTTAGGGAAATTATCCTAAAGACAAAAGCCCAAAGTCATTTCTATCAAGTAATTTATCCAATATAAAAAGGCCAAAATGAAAGTCTAATACATATGACCAATGCAAAATCTTTGATATAATTCTTCTGAGGAAGTTTTTTGATCCAAGCCTTCAAATTTGATCCATCAAGTATGACATTTGCATAAGCATCAAAATCAAGCTCAATAATTAGCTATTTGAGTTCAAAAGCATGACATGATCAAAAAAATTAGTGATGGTCACATGGACATCATTTGATGGTCATGTAAACATCAAATTAAATCCATGGAAAATAATCATTGATGTTTAAATATCTTAATAATAGTCATATGGATGTCAAATACATTTGTATGGATGTCAAAGATACACATGTAAACATCAACATTAAGCTCTGTGGAATATCCATTTGGATTCAAAAGGTAGGATCAATGATTGACATTAAATTATATGGGAAATCTAATGTTGAGTGGGTAAAGATGGGTCAGTGGGTCTAGACAGATATAAAAGATTGTGTTTAAGCATACAAAGGTAGATCAATGGTGTAATCAAGGTTGGAAAATTCAAAGAGATCAGATTAAATGTGAGGCCACCATGTGGCATAAATATGGAATAATATATGCTGATAATGGATCTTGAGTGAAAATACAAGGATTCCATGTGGCACTAACTCAAATAGAGTTGATAGGGCAAAGATAGATCCAAGGGTTCACATTAACCCATATTATGAATATCAAATAATGTGAAAGAGAGAGTCAATAGGTTAATGAGATGAGTTATTTTTTGATAGCTAATAAGTAAAGGGCGCAAGCCCATGACTGTTGATGAAGGTTGAAGGGATAGTTTTCAACCCAAGTAAATAAGTATGAATAGAATTAGTCTTGAGAATGATCTAGGTTGGACCAAGAGTAGATATTGTGGTATCAAATAGTGCCATTAAGACTCTATAAAGATAAATAGGTCCCTTTTTTCCTGATATATATCATGGTAGGCTACTCATTGATCATATGATATAGATATGTCCAAGTGGATGTGTCAACTATAGGAAAACCTATAATTTAAATTGGTTTCCAACCTATAGTAGGCCCAAGTTCACATTTCAAAGTAGAGGTGGATATATGTAATTAATGGAGGAGTGTCTTGAGCCATACTCTCAACCACTAAAACCAAACATGAGCATGGTCTTTAATATGAAGATCTTACCATTTTAAAAAAGGATTTTTAATATAGAAGAGCTTGAGAAGGTTCATGTGGTAACTATGATTTTTTCCCATAACTTGTCTTGATTTTCACATTTTCCATCATTCTAGAAAAGGATTGAATGACATTAATGTAGAAACATGTTCGAGGAGGATTTTAGTGATGGTTATTCTAAATGGGATGGGGATCATCAATGATCTTTTTAGCACCATTTTTCTCTCTCTTCCCCTTTTTATTCCTATAAATACTAGTTTTGAGCTCTCATTTTTTATCCCTATGCTAGAGATAGTGAATCTCTACCATAATAATTTTGTAACACTCTCTTGAAGTAATATAAGATAGTTTTCAGATTCTATTTGAATTCTAAGTGTGCTTCACTAAAATTTTATGTGTAAAGTGTATGTTTATATTCATCATTTATATGTTCTTCTTGTACCTTTCTTCAAGTATATTTGTTTCTTATAGGTTGTGTGAAATTTTAGCTACTGATTTCCCTCTTGAAGTGTCATGAGTCCATAGTGTCTTATATATATATCTATCCCTTTTTTCCTTCAAGTCATATGTATATTTTAAAAATCTATACAAAATAATCATGCTTGTAACCTTATCATAAAATCTGACTAGTTCTTGTCTTAATTGAATTCATTAGTAGTCATAGAACTGTCTAAGCTAAAAATGGATTACTAGAAATTTAGTGTATCACCACATTTATTATATATTTCCATTTATGTATTTATCTCCTTTTTCATCCCAATAGCATAGGTTTAGTAAAAGAGGTTATATTGTTATATCTGAGAAGCTAGTCTCATTAAAAATCTTAGAGGTTTGACCCAAGTTTAGGTAACCCATAGCCTAAAGTCATTCCCATGTTGGTTCAAGTTTGAGTAGAATGACACAAACACTCCATTAGTTAGCTAGAGTGAAATATGAGACCAAAACACCAACTTGAATTAATAACATATCCTAGAATGAATTTAGAGATGACAAGTAGCACAAATTAAGATACCCAGATCAAGATCAATAATCAAAATAAAAGGTTAAAGTTATGAGACTCTTATTGGAGGTCAAAATATAAATTTAAGTTGAATTAGATTAGATATTTTAGGGATAAAATATCACCATTAGAGATCGATAAAACACCATAAATTATAAAACCATATAGTCAAGATGGTTATGATGAAGTATTATTAGCATTAAGGAATAGTCTTGACCTCTAGTTTGAAGATTTAGAACCTCTCAACTCCATTCTCTAAAAATTATAGGATTATTACATTGGTGTGATCATAACTCTTTTAGATGGAAGATACTCATGTGTAGTGAGTTCTTAGCTTCCATAAATGCTCAGAGGTAAAAATAGGTCTTTATAGGCCTAATAAAGATTAAATATGGGTAGCTAGTTATTGAAATAAGATCAAGCAACCTATGTATCTCCATCGATATATTGATTATAGGAAAACCAACAAATAAGATTAGTTTTCAATCTAAGTAAGACCTATGCTCAAATATTAAAGTAGGGGCATGTATGAATGGTTATGAACAAATGTCTTATATTTGACATAATGATATCCTTGACAATTAGGCACCTATAACTACTAAAAATAGATATGGTCATGGCTCTATTAAGTCCAAAGATACAAGGATTTTTCCTCATAAACAAGTTAAGTGGAAGATGGCATAGAGTCCTAGTGACATTAATACATGAGGAACTAGAAGAGTTGGTATAGTTTTTGTCTTAATCATTAATGACTTCTTCTCCATTCTCCCATCCATATTCCCCATCTCTCTTTTTCCATTTTTTTATAAATATAGGCCTTTGAGCCTTTAAATAGATCTCTCTCTTAGGTATGATGAGTCTCTAGAAATATTGAGCTTTGTAACCTCTTGAGATAAATAGATGACTATTTTAGATTTCATTATTCTAGTATAGTGTGTTAATATTAGTTTTATTTGTATACATAGTAGAAATCTCTCCCTTTTCAAGTCCTAATCTCACATTTCTACTAGTTTATCTTGTTATATAGGTCATTTTTAGTGTTTAATGTCATGTGATGGAAGCTAGCAAGTGGATACATTGATTGGTTAGTGTTTTGAATCAGGCCTATCCATCACTTTCCTTAGGTTTTGATCACTTGGTGAACCTTTACATGAAATACTGATGCATAATAGACATTTGGAGTTGTAGATTCAATATTTTACTTATTTCATTAGTGTTTTTAGAAATTCAAATAGAGTGGATGAGAAATCAATTTAGGTGCATCACCAACATTACCTTATATTTCCATTACAATTATATTTTTCTCCATTTTCACCCCAAAAATTAGTAGGTTTTAATTGAAATGAGATAAGTGATGAATTACAAGAGCTAACCTTATTGAAAATTCTAGATGTCTAACCCAAGATTAGGTAACCCATAGCGTAGGGTTATTCCCATGTTGGACTAGACTTGAGTAGAGGAACTAAATAATCCTTTGCTCAGCTAGGGTACAATCTAGGACACCAACATTTTTAGAATGTTTGATGGGACCAAGATCCAAAAGAGTGTAAATATTATTCATGTGTATTTCCTCTAATAAGCTTTTGGAATCAAGTAAGTTAACACTAATGGTGATTCCAAATCAAATATTCTAGCTGTAAGCAACCATTATATGTCTTATTGAAGATTTTAATTAGTTATTGTATCTCATTTGACATATGATGTTGATATTAATAACTATGGTGGATACCCCAATAATTCACCCCCTTATCAATAGTTACAACATGATCCTCATGATCCATATGACCCTAATCAGCCCTACCAAGAGTTATACAAAATCTATGATGAGCCTTGTCAAGTTTATCATGATATTTATTATCAAGAGCATGGATCTTCCTCATGACCCATGTCATCCCTACCATGATCTCTATCAGCCTTTTTATGAGCATCACCAACCATGTATATATCTTTATCGACAATATCAAAGATCATACTAGTCCTATAATAGCCATCATGGATCTTTTTATCCTCTTGATCAACGTAATCAAGTCCCAAATCAATCCATCTCAAGCTTCAAAAAATTCTCTTTGGTTATGAAAAAGAGATGACAAACATAAACACTAAGAAAATCTATAAATGGGAGACCTCCAAACATGAAATTTAGAGCTTGAGGGATAATTTACATCAAGATAAATAGGTATGTTCATCTGTCATAAGGTAAGGTCACTTAAAGATTAATTATGGTATTCTAGACATTGGATGTCTAATAATAAGCATTGAAGAGAGGTTAGTAGTTTATGAGGAACCCTAGGGTCATCATAATCATCATCGTGTTTCCATAGAACTTCCTTTTTCCCTTCATGAATGTGAAAGTAATGTTTATCATATCCCTTGAATATCTATTCAGACCTTGCCTAACTTTATTTCTTATAAGTCTATCCAAGAGAGGCCTTAGAAGGTTGACAAGCATGTTTTGAGGAAAGTAATGTCAATGTTTCTTAGTAGATCCTATAGGAGACTTCATCTTCAGTTTTGCATGGAGATATCTCTCACCCATTGATCCATGATTTTGAAGCTAATTTAGCCAAGTAAATTGAGTTTGCAAATCATCATCTACAACATTCAATAGTAACTTCAAAGGAAACACAATAACAAACTCCTTTCTCACCCACAACAAAAACAAGTAAAAAAGTAGAGGTTTCTAAACCTAAGATTATGAATTAGAATAATATTCAACAATCAAGAAAAAAGGAAAAATAATTAGGTATAAGCCAAGATGTTGAAGTCAAAATCAAGCCAGTGATCATTAAGCCTCCACTCCTTTCCCCTCTAAAGCTCAAAGCCTTTCTTTCATGGAAATCCATTCAAGAAACAAAGAAATAGAGAGATGAGGTAAACATGATCTAAGAAGAGCATACTCATGAGAAAAATTAGGTGTTTATGTAGCTTCTTTGGACCTTTCTCATCTTACTAAATATTTTCAAGGGTCCACTATGCCATTATTTGATAAAGAGACTCTCCTTTGTGATGCAAATCAAGAATATAAAACTAATAAAATATAAAATGAAGGTGATTTGAGTGAGAAAGAAGAATAAATAATTATTGGTATACCTCTTTGAAATAAAAATCATGTTTTAGTCTTCCATAATGATGCAATGATGGAACAAGTGCAAGAGAAATCTAAGGTAGAGGATGAGATACAAGTGCAAGAACAAGTACATCAAGAGGAGGTTGCTAATGTTCAAGAGAAAGACACTCCAATTGTACAACTTGAAGGTGTTTCCCATAATTTTTTTAATGACACAAGATCTTCCACTCATCATGAAGGATAAGAGATTATAAAATTAGTAGAACACAAGTACCAATAAACTAATGAAGATGACGAACAAGATGAAATTGAGATCATGATCAGTCATCAAATTGATGTTGAATATAAAATAATTTTGATTGACCAATTTGAGATATCAAATGAAGACTTAAAACCTCATGATTTTTGTCAATGAATTATTATGATTGCTTCTAACATTTAGTTTGAAAAAGATCTCATTTAACTATAGCTTCATGAGAACAAATCTTTAGATTTTTTTGATATCTTTCATTCAGGTTATTCTTTATTTGAATGTGGTCTATTTTAGGATAAGAGGAGTGATATCATCAAGAAAGAGGAATTTTTTCTCTTAGGATATGACATGTTTGAAATTTTCAAACATGGTTATCAACTTTTCTCTTCAAATTTAGACATATCTTTACTATTAGAACTGAGAATGAGCTCAAGTGGCCTCAACAATTCCTAAGATCAGATCCATGTCCCTTGCCAACCTTATAGATATGTCAAAGGAGATATATCAAGTTGGTATATATGATCATGATTATAAGTTCATAAATGAATAATAATTAAATATGTTCTTTTAAAGTCCACAAATTTTGGAGGAGAATGACTAGGTCTTAGATTCATGTCTATAAATCATGCACATGAAATTGGTAGTAGAGTAACTAGTTACTTCCCCTAGAAGATATGAACATGAAAATGATCTTAGATATAAAAGAGAGCTATCAATAAAAATCAAGCATGTTTAAAATTTCCAAGGTGCACAAAATATATTTCCATTTGATCATGGAGGGAATCATCTTATTTTAGGTTAGTTGTTATAAGTTTGTTTTGTTTCAATAAGTGATTAACACAAGCAACAATCTACTTTCCTTTTATTTTATTTTCCTTGTTTTCTTAGGTTAGTGGTCCCTATTTTGTTTAGGTTAGTTTCCCTTGTGTTTTGTGTTTTCCTTCAATAATTGCATTGGGCACTTTGTTTTGTTTTGTTCCTTTTCATCCTTATTTGTTTCAAGAGGAGTTATCCAAGGGTTGGTAACTAGTTTTTATCTTCAACTTAATATGTTGAAATAGAGAGGAAACTCCATGCCAAATGGAATAGATAAAATAAATGGTTTGGGTTCACAAGCATAGCATGCATGCTTTCCAATTGAGTCACCAAAGATGTTGGCCAATTTTGACCCACATACCAAGATTTTGTCTGGATAGATCGACTGAGCAGTTTCTTGATTGAGTGAATGATCAAATGACTTGAGCAAGTGAAGAAGATGGACCATAACATCACAAAAAAATCATGTAAAAATGAATAGATCAATTTAATTTCACATTTGATTAATGCACCTGGAAATCCTGTTAGGCTAAAAAAATATGTAGACATGATGTATTTCATGCCTAGATCATGATTTATAAAATTTGTATATTGACGATCTTGTTATCTCAAGATATAGGTATTTAAATTTGAATAAGAAGTTTAGGATGGGTGCAAAGACATAAAACCTGAGATGAAAGAAATATTAATTTAAATTCAAAATTCCCAAGATTGAACATGTTAATGACAAGTGTCAAGAACTCAGGTACCTAAATAGATATTTAATGATGCATGGTGATTGACAAGGCTAGTGGGCCCAAATAGATTGATGATGCACATTTAATCATAAAAAGTATATCAATAGTGAGTGGATGTAAAAAGGATAGTAGATCCTAAGATCAAATGCATGGGTGACAAGTGTCTCAACAACATTAAACTAGTAGAAAATCAGTGATACACATTTGAGCCATGCAAAGGGAGATTGAAAGTACATGTAATGTCAAGAAGTTGACAATGCATGGGATGAATGTGATTCTAACACATGGTGAAATTTTAGGAATTAGCTAGGACTGATAGAAAATCCCTAGAATGAATGTGATTCTAATAGGTGACACAAATTGAGAAATCCATATAAATTTCAATGGTCAAAATTAAAGGTTGAAGTTATGAGACTTTGAGTAGAGGTTGAAATACATCTTAAAGTTCAACCAAAGTGGATTTTTAAGGGATAAAAGGTCACCATTAGAGCTTAGTCAAACACCATAAATTAGATAACCATATATTTAGAATGGTTATGATGAATTTCTATCACCACTAAAACATAGTCTCAACCTTTGGTTCAAAGATTTAGAACCTATTGACCCTGTTCTATAAAAATTATATGATTATTGCATTTGTGTGTTTGTTGTTATTTTATAAGGAGGATCCTCATGTGCAATAAGTTCTTGGCTTACATAAATGCTCAAAGGTAAAATATGTCTTTCTAGGCCTAATAGAGATGCAATATAGGTAGCTAGTTGAGATGAGATCAAGTAGCCTACATATCTCCATCAATATATTGACTATAGAAAAAATAATAAATGACACTAGTTTTCACTCTATAGTAAGACCTATGCTCAAATATTGAATTACGGGAATATATGAATGGTTATGAACAAGTGTCTCATATTTTACATAGTCATATCCTCTTCAAGTAGGCACCTATAGTTTCTCAAAGAAAATATGGTCATGGCTCTCTCAAGTCCAAAGATATGAGGAATTTGTTCGCATAAACAAGTCAAGTGGAAGATGGCATAGATTCGTAGTAACATTAATTCATGAGGAGCTCAAGGAGTTGATACATCTATTATCTTAATCATTAATGAATCCTTATTCATTCTCCCATGCATGTTCCCCATATTTTTCTTTCCCTTCTACTATAAATAAAGGCTTATAAGCTTGGAAATAGATCCTTCTCTTGGGCATGATGAGACTCTACCAGGATTGGGTTATGTAAGGTCTTGAGATAAATAGATGATTGTTTTAAATTTAATTATTTTGGTATAGTGCATTAATATCAATTTGATTTGCATACATGGTAGAAATCTCTCCATTATCAATTTATGATCTCACTTATCTCCTAGTTTATCTTGTTATGAAGGTCATGTTTAGTGTTTAATGTCATGTTATTGAAGCTAGAAAGTGGATACATTGACTAGTTAGTGCCATGACTCAGGCCTCTCCATAACTTCCCTTAGGTTTTGATCATTTTATAAACCTATACATGAAATATTGATGCATAACAAACATTTAGAGTTGTATATTCAATCTTTTGCTTGTCTTAGTTTTTTTTAAAGTTCAAATAGAGTGTATGAGAAATAAATTTAGGTGCATCACCAACATTATCTTAGATTTCCATTTTAGTTATCTTTATCTCCCTTTTCACTATAATAACTAGTAAGTTTTAGTGTAAATGAGCTAAATGATGCATCATAAGAGCTAGCCTCATTAAAAATCCTATAGGTCTAACACAAGATTAGGTAACCCACAACCTAGGGTCATTCCCATGTTAGAATAGATTAGAGTAGAGGACTTGAACAATCATTTACTCATCTAAGGTGAAATATAGGACACCAAAAGGTACTCTATGAGATGCAAATTAGTTTATTGATTACATTAATTACATTAATTGTCAACCCAGGGTGGGTATAGTTGATTTTGGCACTATATGTGCAAAAATAGTTTCTTGTGAAAGCTTTGGTCCTAAGAGTTACATAATTTAAACAAATTTGTAGATGGGAAATGGAAAGAATTGAAATAACACTTGCATGAAAGATAAATTAAGTGAAATGAAAATTAGAATTTATTTGGAAGCTTCTCACACTATATGAATTAAATATATAAAATGGAAGAATTATTATACATATAATAAATCATACACACAACATACTCAACATGAAATAGGAAATACATAAATAAAGATAATGCTAATATACAATAAATTTGTCTACTAGATCTATGTGAGTAGGCCTTACCTCATTTATATTGGATCTTGACCTCCCTCTTTTGCTATGGGGTGAGTTACTTATTCAAATTCACTTTTATTTTTATAATAGTTATGTTAAGGTATAATTACATAAGTATAATAATGATATTAAATCAATATCTAACTATCAAAAACTTATATATTACCTAATTCACTAACTCAAAAAATCCATTTAAATATAATATATACTATTTTATATAAATGAGACATATGCATATTTAATATATTCATAGAATCCAATAGTTAAAACTGAAGATATATGGTTTGCCCCAAAATATAGTCTGTCACAACAATACCAACAATAAACTTATTTGGTTTAAATAACAAAAATAATAGAATATTATGTTGAGATAATAAAATAATTAAAATAGATAATAAGTTTTGGTTTTTTCACCCCTATATTAATATAATTATGTTATATCCTTGAATCATGGATGAGATCTTTAAATCCAAACCACCAATTATTGCCAAATTTTGCCACCATTAGTCTAGGATGCTTATGTGAATTTTTTCAAGAATACTCCATTCATGGAGTGAAGATTAAAAAATGTATATAAAGAATCCTATATAATTCATCAATCCTAAACCTTGTTCTAGAATAGCTCACATGCCCAATTTTTTCTAGAAGCTTCTTCAATTCTTCTAGCAGGCTAGTTGTAAGCTAGTAAGGGCAATTTTCAAATGTTCATTTCATGAAGGATAAGGAGATTTGGTTATAATGGTATTATTAATATATATTTACCCATATTAAATCAATATTTCATGTATTTTTTTCAAGTTAAAATGTCTTAAATTTATGAACAATCATTAAGAAGAAAGGGTTCTCTAAAACCCTTCTTAAACCCAAATAGCTCAGTTTTAAAAGATGTGATTGCATTTTTGAGTTCTTTGTTCAAAGAATAAAAGTTTTGTGAGATATTATGGGGGATAAATAAAATTAATAAACCTTAATAAATCAAAATTTCAAGGCAAATAATGGATAAAGGTAAAGGTAAAGGTTACAAGGTTTCAAGCAAGCAAGAGAGACAGTCCAAAATGGCATTTTTGAGAGGTTTAAGTGATTATTTGAGAGTATAAAATTGATATTATAACTATATGGGATATTAAATTTATTAATTAAAAATTAATTATGTTTTGAGGCCTTATAAAACTCAATAAAATGTAAAAACTTGGATCTACATGCATTTAGAAATGAAATTATGCAAGCTAGGAAACACCAAAAACTGCATATTTTGAGTTTTATTAAATGAAATATCTTAAAATTTGAAATTTAAGTATTTTTGGATGTAATTAAAGGTTATAATTTTTTTTAATTTCCTTAATTTACCTAAATAAATATAAAATTCAAAAAATAGGTATGTTCATGAAGGAAATTAGGATGTTGACTAAATTCGCTCACAAATGGAGTTAAAATTGATTGTTTCAGATCCTTAAACAGGGAAAAAATGATTTAAAATGGTTAATTATTAATTTTAATTTTAAAATAAATTATTATAAAATGAAAAATAATTAAAAATAGGTGCATACCAAAGAAAATCATATCTAGGTCACCCTGTGGGCAACAAGCATACACTTTTTTGTAAATTTTGTTTTGAGAGTTTAGTGAAGATTTTTAAATATTTTAAAAATTTAATAGGTATTTACCATTTATACCTATAATATTAGGATTATTTTTTTAGGCTTTCCAAATCTAAATTAGGGTTTATTGATGCTTAAAGAACACAAAATAGAATTTTTGAAGTTGTATGTGGAATTCGGAGCTAAACATTTGTTTGAAGGTATATTCCATCATGGTGATGATGTTAAAATAATATTTAAACTCATTTTATATTCAAATAATTAAAAATAATATAGTTCAAGGTTCTCATGATGCATTCAAGAAGCTTGTCAAGATGGAGAAGATATGCATATCTAAGAAAAACCAATATTGAGATCCATGGTCGTCGTCATCAAGTATAATATTAAGAGATATATTTAATGAATAATTGAAAAATTGAAACATTATATATCTCCCACTTCTATGCCACCCTTTATGAATAAAAAAATTCACAAGTTTAATTAATGTATTATGCTCTCAACAACCTTGCTTATTCAAACACATGTGTTCCTTGCTAAGTAGATATCAAGTAGAGGTTAAATTTTTGTTTTCAAGATGAAATAAAGGTTACTAAGGATTATAAATTAATTAAATAATACCTTTTATATCTACTATGCCCCATTTGAGAATAATTAGATGGAGACATATAAGCATGGTTGCATCTGGTGGAAATAGGTGCGCAGGCTCTGTGGAAGCCCCCAGGGAGGATCGATCCTTGCCTAGGGTGAATTCTCTTACAAAGGAAATAGAGTTTATGTCAATGAGCGCACTAAGCTAAACAAGGTCAATGGTTGCCTACCATGGACCTTGGAATGCCCTGTGTTGGTTCTCCCTCCAGAGTTAGTGAAGGATGATGTAGAGTATATGGCCTCCCTTGCTCTGATTTGTAAGTTCTTGGGCATCCGAATTTCCCTGTCAGCTCTGGAAGCTTGGATTCACTAGTCTTGGTAGATAGAAGGAGATTTTTATATTATGTTGGCTAGAAATAACTATTTTATGGTAAATTTCTCTTTTGTTATTGATTAGAATTAGATTTTTGAGGGCAGTCCTTACTTCTATGATCATATTGGGCTTTTTCTCAAACCCTGGCATGTGGGGTTTAACTCTACGGAGGATCTCCCAGCTTGTGTCCTGGTGTGGTTTACTTGCCACAACTCCCTCTAGAATTTTGGAGAGAAGATATCTTGTGCCGGATAGCTACCATGTTGGGAACACCAACTACTATTGCACACCAATCACTGGAAAAGAAGGTAATCTCATATGCTCGTATCTATGTTGATGTAGATTTAAATAATCCTCTGCCAGTCTCAATGGAAATCTACCTAGGCTCTTCAACCTGGATCCAAAAAATTGACTATGAATCTATCCCCTTTTGTTGTCACATCTGTCATGTGTATGGAAATTTACACTGCCAATGCCCTCATGCTTCCAGAGGTAATGGGACACCTGCTGAGTCTTTGGGTCAGTGGATAACTAATGATGGCAAGGGGGCTAGCCAATCGCCCCATACCGAAACTACAAATACACATTCTGATAGTGTTGTAAAAGGAAAAGCTCACACAAATACCTTAAGAGTGGCACAAGGGCCATCTGATTATAGTATCCCAAGCATGGATGGTTTTATCTTGGTTTGATGTCGTACAAAGGGCTGAGGTTAGAAGCACATGAATCTAGACTGGCAAGTCAAATTTGGGTTCAACCGATTTGAGGTGCTTGATAGTATGGCCATTGAAGATGGCATTCTATCAATAGATTAGGAGGGTATCCTAAAGTTAGAGGAACTGAGGTCATGTCTTAATGAGTCACAGGATATGGTGATACAATTAAACCCGAAGAGCTCTCTTGGCCCAGAAGAGGGTGACCTTATGGTTTCATCAGCTCCGTAGGACAAAGATGTTCACTGGGCATATTTGGTTAAAGATGTGGATGTAGCCAGGAAAGAAAAAGGATCTTCACCTACTCTTGGCCTAATGTAAAGACCATTTAATAAATCTTCCTTTACCATGCCCTCTAGAGCTGGGCACAAGAAGGACCAAGATAAAATCAAACTCACAGGTGATTTATTGGTAGAGTCGGGGGTTGTTAGCACCATGGATGAGCATTTCCCTCATTCTACTCAATGATTGTTTTGTCATGGAATGTAAGGGGGTTAAATAACACCCCCAAATAAAAAGCTATGCATAAAGTTATGGGTGATCATTCTCTATATATTCTCTGTATCTAGGAGACCAAACTTTTTGCTGATTCTTTGTTTACTTATATGCCCATATTTTGATTTGGTGGACAATGCCAGTGTGTGGGAGCCTTGGGTAGCTCTGGGGGCTTGGCCATATGTTGGGATCTAAGAAAAGTAATGCCACATCATTGGATGTCCCACCTCTCAGCTCTCTCAATGGTTGCTACTTCTCTTGAAATTGGTGAGCTGATTTTAGTCACTTTTGTATATGCACCTGTTGATCTTCTGGGATAACTCATGCTCTGGGAACATATCCAGTTTGTCAGAAGCTGTCATCCCTTTTTGCCTTGGATTATGGCTAGAGATTTCAATGTAGTTCTTAGCTTGAAATAGAAGAGGGGTGGGCTACCTCGCTTAGGCCCCTCATCTGAAGTTCTTCACCAAAATATTGATAGGTTATGCCTCTTTGATGTGGAACCTCTAAACAAGCTCTTCACTTGGAACAACTGAAGAACAGGTAATGCTGCCATCTCTGAGCACCTAGATAGGTTCATTGTCTCTTGTTTCTAGTGCTCTAGTTCTATCTCCCTCACTTTTGAAATTCTTGACTGGAGAGGCTCTGACCATTGGCCCATCAAGCTCTCTACTAGCCATATTACTGGACCCAAGAAGCCTCCTTTCAAATTTCAGCTGATGTGGCTCCGTGACTCATCTCTCCATGACCTCATGGTTCAGTGGTGGAGACAAGGAGGGCGTCCCTATGGGAATGCTATGTTTTCCTTCCTTAAAAAACTTTAGTATGTTAAAGGAAGTTGCAGTATTGGAATAAAAAATCCTTTGGTAATCTCCATTCCATAAAGAAGAGGATTCATGACCAGCTAGATGATGTAACCCATCAGATCTAGGACATTGGTTTCTCTGAAGATCTCTACATAGCTGAATCTCATGCTGCAAAGGATTTAGCTAAGTGGGAACTTCATGAAGAATTATATTGGAAACAAAAGGCCAGTATAGACTGGCTCCAAGAAGGGGACAAGAACATGGCTTTCTTCCATAACTCTATGTAGGCATGGTGCAACAGGAACTTTATCACATCTCTTGCAGTTTAGGATGGCCCATGTCTAATGTCCTCTCAAGCTATATCTAGGGAAGTTGTTCAATTTTTTTTTGCTCCTTTATCTGTTGATCCACTTACAGATGAGTTAGTAGAAATACAGTCTTGTCTTGCATTCCCTCTATGGTGGCTCTGGGAATGAATGACTCTCGTATGCACCCTATTGGCATGACAAAATTAGAAGAGGTGGTCTTCAACTTGTGTAGAGGCAAAGCTCTAGGGCCAGATGGTTTCCCAATTGAATTATTTTAGGATTTTTGGGATATCATCAAGCAAGATCTTCTGGAGGTTGTGCAAGAATCTCACTTCAGCAAAGAAATGCTTAGGGCACTGAATACAATTTTTTTAGTCCTAATCTTGAAGAAGGAACAGGCCAACTAGCTGGATCTTTTTAGGCCCATCATGCTATGTAATGTCATCTAAAAAATCATTACCAAGCTCATTTCATAGTGTCTCAAAGCCTATCTCCCCATGGTTATTTTGGAGGAACAAGGGGGGTTTGTGGCTGGAAAACAAATTCTAGATGGTGTGGTTATTACTTCTGAAGCTATCCACTCTATGAGTTCTTCTCAGGAATGTGCCATGTTTATTAAGCTTGATTTAGCTAAGGCTTTTGATAGATCCAATTGGGGATTCTTGTAAAAATTTATTTTAGCATTTGGCTTCAACTAAGATTGGGTCCACTGGGTGTTAAGCTGTGTCACTATGCCTTCCTTCTCGATCCTTATTAATGGGCAAGCCTCAGAGCTTTTTGGTGCTTTGAGAGGCCTTCACCAAGGAGATCTGCTCTCTCTATTCTTGTTTATTATTTTGGCTGAGGGATTTGGGTGACTCCTCAAGTTTTGTGTTTCTTAGAATATGCTTCATGGCTGGAAATGGGGGAATGATATAACAACCTTGACCCACCTCCAATTCGTTGATGATATAATTTTGGCAGGGCGTGCATAGATTCGGGAAGCTGAAGCCTTCCAACTCATGCTGGACATTTATTTGGTGGCATCTAGCCAAAAAATCAATGATCACAAGCCCTCCATTTTCTTCTTCAACACTCCTAAGTCCATTTAGCAAAGGATTGCCACCATTTTGAGGTTTCAGGCATAGCCTCTCCCTATGACTTACTTGGGGATTCCTATCATGGTGGGAAGGTAACCTAGGCTTTTTTGGTAGAACATCCTCAACAAACTAAGGCAAAAAATTAATCACTGGACTCATAGGTGGCTCTCTACTATGGACAGGGTGATTCTTCTACAATCTATGATCCAAGCTCTTCCCATATATCATAGTATGATTCAGGCTGCCCTGATGTACTTTCTCAAAGAATTTGATGCTCTCTCTCACCAATTTATTTAGAGAAGCAACTTGAAAAACACCAAATGGAGCCTTATTAACTGGACCACTATTTGTTGGCCAAACAAGGAAGGGGGCCTTGGCCTGCGCTCTGCTATCTTGTCCAGTCAAGCTCTTACGGCCAACCTCTACTGGTGTTGGTGCTCCAATAAATCCCATCTTTGGGCCCATATCCTATCCTCCAAGTATTCTCCTGGGGTTAAACCCTCTGATATTTCCAGGCTTCCTCTAGAGGGAAGAGGGTGTATGGTGTGGAATACCCTCAAGCTTGAAGCACAGTTAGTGAAGAGAAGCCTCTTTTGGATTTGTAATAGTGGTACTGAGGCTCTCTTTTGGAGTGACTCTTGGGATGGGTCACCTCCTCTCTTATCTTCCCACCCTCATTTTTAGCCTCTTTGTGATTCCTTTCATTCTGCCAGATGGAACATAGTGGCTCATTATAAGGAAGGCTTCAACCTGGGTACGAATACTAGATACTGATGGAAAAACTCTTTAGACTGGCTGCCTAGGGGCTCCCTAGAGGATCGGCTGGATCTGTCTCAAATCTTAGCCTCTAGAAGGTGCACCTCCTTATAGGGATGTGATGTTTTGGCTTGGGGAGGTGACTCTACTAGGCAATATTTTGTGTCTTTCAGGTATCCAGCTCTGACAAAGCATCATTTTGGTGAAGTGGTCTTCTTATGGGGGAAGAAAATTTGGAATCAGTTTTCATTGCCTAAGTGTAATTTTTTCTTATGGGCTCTGGTTCACAACAGGTGTCTTACTTGGGAAAATCTCTACAAGCATGGATTTCAGGGGCCTTCCATATGTGTCCTATGCCACAACAGTGAAGAGACTGGGCCACACCTTTTTTTCCAGTGTCCTTTCACCAAACAGATATGGCACCTCTGGTGGAATGTTTAGGGCTACCCTTGTTGGCATGCTCACTCGTTATCAAATTTTTGGGAGTGCTTGGGCCAGCCTCCCTCAAAGGCATCTATTCTTTAGATTACTTGGTTAGTTGGCCCCTCCTTTATCTTGTGGAACATTTGGATTGAGAGAATTAGTAGGATTTTACACAATTCCCATCTTGAGCTTAGAGCCTTGTGGGCAAAAATCCTCAACACCCTTCAGGAAACTCTCTAGGTGAAGTGTGATAGCACTGTGGACCTAGACTCAGAGGATGTTACCATCTATTCTCATTTTGCCTTTTCTCCTTCCACTATCTTCACCCCTACTCCTTACTCACACTCAAAAATAAGGACCCGATAGCAATTGTAACTTTTCAACCGAGTGGGGCATCAGACTCCCCCTGTTGTTGGGGTTATCAAAATCAACACTGACAGATCAGCGCGAGGGAAATTTGGGGCTATTAGCATTAGGGGGTTGGGCATGATAGCTTTGGGAATATTTTTTTTCTCTTTTCTATCTTCAAAGGACATCATACAAATAATCTCATGGAAGCCATGATTATCTTGGAGGCAATGCAGTAGTGTTGTCAACAGGGCTGGTATAACATTATTTGTGAGTCAGGTTCACAGGTGTTTGTCAACTTATTGAATAAATGAAATTTAGGTAAATTAGATTGGCATTTGAATGCAATCATCCATTAGATTCTTTATCTTTGTACTTCTCTAGAGTCCATGATCTTTAAACACATTCTACGCGAGTGGAATGGTGTAGCAGACTACTTGGTCAAATGGGCCTCTGAGCATGGGCCACTCTGGTGCATATCTGATCAGAGGATGCTTCCTCGGATTTTATCTCAGAAGCTGGTCCAACTTGTGGACCAGGATAAAGTTTTGTAAATTTTGATCCATTCTTTATTAATAATATTTGTACCAATCTTTTAGTTACTATGCCCCATTTGAGCTAAATTTAAATAAAGTTAAGAAAATAATAAGAAGCCTTCAATCAACCCTAGAAAGGTGGAGACTAAATATTCAAGAATGGAGGAGTTGAGTTGAATTATTAGTTAATATTTGAGGCCTTATTTTAATGGAGGATATTCCTTATAACATCATCATGCAATATACCTCCTACTACACCACCTTAGATCAAATTAGGGAAGTCAAGTAGTCAAACATACATGTAAGATATTAGAAAGATAACTGAAGTCAAACTCTAAGATGCAAAAAATACAATTGAAGTCAAACTATAAGATACAATGAATATAATAAATTCAAACTTTAAGATTAATTCAAAACAAAAATGAGTTCAATGGAAGATCAAAAGGAGTTAACTGAATAAGATCAATATCTCTCCAAGATTGAAGACTATTCAAGCATGCATGAGACTTTTGACCTTTCAAAAACATTCAAACTATATTCTCTCTCCTACTATGCCATACTCCAATAAAAAATGTTTAAACTCAAAATATTTGACATTTTAATTTGGTGAAGTTGAATGTGGAGTTGGATTTGGGTTGAAAGAGAAGTGAACTATGACTAAGATGATGACTCATCCCTAGTTTAGGGTTGCTTTGTCTCCTCTCTCTTTTCTTCATTTCTATATGTATATGAATTTTTGAGATATTATTATCAGATTATTCTTTATGATTGCATAAAATATTTTAAAATTTTTACTACATTACCTTTTAAGTAATAAAGAGTTGATTTTTCCTCCATTTCAGGTTGTTCATGAAGTGTGGGTCTCATGTTTGCTGATGTAAACTAGTGAATGATTATTTTTCTTACATTTAATATAAAATTTTCACCTTTATATATAAAATGAGAATTATTATATTTCATATAAATTGTATAAGTCTGATTTATACTTAATTTTGAAGATACTTTAACCATTATTCATTTTTTTCAATCTAGTGGGAGTGTTTGTTTAGACCTCTATGTTAAATATTGATGCAAGAGTCATTGTAAGAATATGAAGTGAATGCATGAAAGCTATTTAAATTCCAAACTATTTAAATTATAGGAATAATTGACCTTGATATTGGTGCATCACCCTAATTTTTAGTTTTCATTTCCATTTTCATCTTGAGCATTACTCTTTCTACCCTTTTCTTAGTCAAGAAATATCTAAATTAGAGAGTTTAGATAGAATTAAGTGAGTGTAAAAAAGGTAACCAGCCATATATATATATATATATATATATATATATATATATATATATATATATATATATATATATATATATATATATATATATATATATATATATATATATATATATATATATATATATATATATATATATATATATATATATATATATATATATATATATAAAATCTCAAAAATGAGGCCATTAACACCTTATATGGTTTCCATTATGTCAATAAAACAAGCATACATTATTAGCAGGGTGTAGTTTTGAGTGATACCAATTTTTGCCACACCTGGGACACAAATTGATGTTGAAAAAAAACATTTACAATAGGAATAAATACTAATTTACTTATTAAGGTCACTAAAAGGTATATAATTTTAGGTATACCATTTTAATTTGATTTATTATTTGATCATTATAATATAAGAATAAGGTTTTTTACAACAAGTCTATATACTACAAGGCTATTTGAGTCACCAAATCAGGGTATTATGCAAACCACTTCAAGTTTAAATCCCATTATCAACATGGATATCTTAAGGAACTAGATATTTATTATTTTATATGATGTAATCCCTCTCAATTTGGGAAAATATGATGATATCCTAACCTCAACCCTCAAAACCCTACTATATTTTGTAGGTAAAGATCAAACTACACCTATGGAACATATCAAAGATGTGGCCAGTTTGTGTTCCTTCCACCATGTTACCCAAAATGTTGTTTTCATATATTTAATTTATAATTACTTAAAGTTAAGGGATTTTAAATGGTATTTAAAACTTCACTTTAAATATATTAGCATTTGGGATGATTTAGGTGTAATATTCTATAGAAAATTTGAAGATAAATTAGATCATTTATCCCTTATTGAGAAGCTCACTACCATAAAGAGAGCACCACATGAATGTATGATTGATTTCAATATTATATTTCATAATACATGGAACATAATACCTCACATGATAAGGCCATATCTTAAATATGATTTCTTATACTTTTTAAGAGCCTTAAATTTTGATATTTTAGTTATGATTCAGTCCATAGGTGATAAGACACTCCCATATGCCTATGAGGTTAAAATTAGAGATAAAAATAGTTTAATTAAAGATATTAAATGTACACCTACACCTCTAAAGACAATTTTTATATAATTATTTCCTATTCTACCTCTTTAAGTCCTATCAGTAGCCCCAATTCTAACCCCTCAAGATAGAGTTCAAGCTCCTCATTATCAATCTAGTGAGATTGGTGAACTAAAAGAGATGCTGAAATATTTTGGTAATGAGTTAGTTAAATTAAATATCTTATAATATCAAGCCAATATTCCATATTAAACATCTAATTAGCCCACATATAATCCATATAAAGATAAAATACCTCCTTTTAAGGTCTATAGAGATAATTAGCCTCCATACCAAGCTCAAGGAGCCATTACATCAACCAAGCCTAAAATTAATCATAACGATCCTTCAAAAACCAAGGACCTTATTCTAGTAAAAAATACTTTGATGTAATATTTAAGTTGGAATCCTTCTAACACTAATGATGTGTAAAATCAAGCTTCAATAGTACATAATATGTAAATTCCTCAAATGACATAAGAAGAATCCTTTCTTCAAGAAGGCCAACACAATAAATCTATGATTCAATAAGGGGAAGTGAATCATGGATAAGTACAATTTGATGAAACCTTAGTGAATTGGCAAGTTGATGATCATGTGGTAGTAAATCAGATTCGTGAGCCTAAAAAATAAAAAAACATTGTTTCAGCCATTACAAGCTCCAAGGGAAGGGATATAGATGATCCAAAAGATGTAATCCATGATTAAAATGTTCTTAATGTGATTTTTAAAGGTAATAATTATTATATTGATGACCCTTTAGCTCAAAAAAATCAGCATGTTAAAGTAAAAAAGCTTCACCAAGTGCCTCAAGTATAAGAGCATCCTGTTACTCCAAAGGTGAAAACAAATTTTGGAGGATCCTCCTTAAAAACATTAAATAATATGAAGAAATATAAAATTTGCATTATTATGTGGGATTAATTGGAAATATTATGACAAAAGGATACATTTATACATGAGCTTTCAGGCCTTAGATTGTTTACAAAACTAGTAGAGAATGAAAGTGTGGTTGTAGAATATTTAGATTAGAAAGAGAAGAAACAATAACAAAAAGCATATAAATGGGTAAGGGTCATAAAATATTATAATAAACCAAGTAAGACACATATTTTTTAATCTTTACTTGATTTTTAATAACACACTAGTTCATAATTACATGGTTGATAGTGGAGCAATTAACATAGTAATGCCAAAATATATTGTAAATAAGTTAGGTTTGGTGTATGAGACATACACTAAGTTTGTTTTGAAAATTTCTGGATCTATAACCAAGAAAGTTGGTATAACCAATAATATTAAATTAAAACTTCATTCATTCCCAAATATGATTATTTAAAAAGATTTGGTAGTGGTGGGTCTTCCTCCATACTTTGTTATGTGTTTATCACATGACTTCACTTCAGATATAAGTGGGTATATTTAATTTAATTTTAAATACCTCATTTTTAAAACATGGTATGGAACAAAATTTACAATTCATTTAGAGCCTATTTCCCATTTTCATCTAGAACCATGCATGCCTAGCATTGTTAATACTAATTGTGTCATCTCGAATGAAGTAGACCAAACTAGTGAAGTTGAATAAAACTCACCTCTCTATGGCATACATAATTTTTTAATTTATGAATTAGATATTAATATTCATGATCATTATCCATATAATATGAGATATGAATAAGTTCTTAGAGTTTATTTTTTGCATGAGGATTGTGTATAAAAACTCTATACAAAGAAGGTGAGCAAAATGATGGTTTATGAAAAATTTATTTTTATGGCTCATAGAAAAAAAATGGTATATGGGCTGGTATTATGCTCATTTTACCCTACAAATAAAGGTATTTTATTTGTATAAAATTTTATTTTTCGTGACCTAACAATGCTATAAAATATGAGTCCTTATTTTATGTTTACAATGGGATAAAAAGATGAGAGCTAACCTCTTACATGCATTTGAAGATAGTGAAATTTTGGTAAATAAAATAAGAGGGATGAATGTGTGTAAAAATACATTTCTAAAATTATTAAAATTTAGGGTATATAATCTTCCAAAAGATTTTGATGTATTTGCTATATAAGTAGGGCCTAGAGAGAGCAATAAGCATGTAGATAGGTTGACTATAATTGGATCCCAATTTGACATTCCAAATAATGATAAAAAAAAACCATACATAAATATTATGGTAACACCATCTATTTATTATAATAATGTGAATTGGAAAGTATTTGAGGATGATGATCAAGTTATTCCTCTCCTATAAGAAGAGACTGAATTATATTATAGAAATCAGTCAAAAATTTTACAATAATATGGGGATCGAATAGTTCATCTCAAGTATAAAAATTTACCAAAGGGTCTTGTCACACTTGAGAATATTTTTAGTAGGGTTGATTGGGTAAGAAGTGAGAAAGATTATTTTTCTACCAAAGAAGAACATTGTGCAAACATTGACATAGCTAATGGAAAAACTCTCAAACTTGGTAAAGTATTCTCTCAAGATCAAAAATAATATTTTGTTTATTTATATAGAGAATTTTATTAAGTGTTTACATGGGAGTAAAATGATTTAAAAGTTTTTGATTCTAGATTGGCTCATCACAACATTAAGCCAGTAGAAGTTACTAAAATATTGAGGTAAAGACAAAGGCCAATCAACCCAAAATGGGAACTTTTGATGAGAAAAAATATTCATAAGTTGATTAAGTCAACTATCATCTTTCCCATCAAGTATTTCACTTGGGTGGATAATTTTAATCTTGTGAGGATGAATATTGGAAAAATCAAATTGTCTATGGATTTCCATGACTTGGATAAGGCCTCACTCAAGGACCCATTATCAACCAAATTTCCACCCTTTGGAAGGTAGTTAAAACATTCCAAATTTGGAATAACATGGAATCACCTCAAGGTTGTGGGTGACCTATTAGAAAGGTCAATCTCTAGGTTAAAGAGCTATCTCCTGTTAATGAATAACTTAGGTGAATTAACTACTCTAATAACTTGCTAGGAAAAGAAAGAGAAACCTAATCTAATGGAGGTGATATAATAAATATAAATGATCACTACCAACCAACTTCAAATGTACTTAAAATATGAGATTAACCTAAACATGACACTACTCTAAATTTGCCTCTCTACATCAATGTTTATCATGAAGGTTGTAAAGAATGTTTGGGATAGGAGGACTAGTCAAGAGGTGATGAAATGACAATAATGAGAATACAACTAACTCAACCTTTCAAACTGCACTTAGACACTTAAAAACACATGCAAATAAGTTTCAAACTAGACATACATGAAATAAATGGACAAACATGTCAAGGAATAAAATTTAGTCACTTGACAAGATCAACTAATCATAGAAACATATTGAAACCACTCAAAGGAGGAGGTAAAACTAGGCTATTCTTCATTGATAAATGGCTTAAAAATGGTCAGGATTTATCCATACTCAGGTGGAAGATATAAACATAGCCTATGAAGGTTGCATACATAGAGAAATATGAGAGAAGAAGAAAAAAGGTGTAAGAGAGAGAGAGATGAAAAGTTTCTCATGATTTAAAATAAATAAGAGAGGTATGAAAATACCCCATTAGGTCTTCAAGGACAAGTTTTAGTCTCCTAAAAATGCTCTTCTATTCTAAGTGTCAAGGAGGTTTAAAATGGTGTTTGATACCTTACGTTGCTCTTCAAAATTATCCTTTCCCTTGGTTTTTGAGATAATAAGTACATTCATTGATGGTCACATCATGTTGAACTAATATTTTTCTCTTCTCTTGACACCTTTCATCTAATTTCTGAATGTTCCCTTTGACACATCACTTTATTCTCTTACTAGGTGTCTTAAAGTTTATCTTTTCTCACTAGATCAATCTTGATTACAAGTGTCAAAACTTGATTTCATATTATCCAATTAATTTTATGTCCATGTAATACATATAATTATCATATCATACCTAAAAAAACACATTTGTATTCCCCAAACTACTCTGAAGATCTCATTTTACACCAAAAGTTCTTATTTGGGCTCATTCCTTATAGCCCTAAAAACATGTAAACCTCATTTCATAGAAGAATTTACAGATTATATTAATAAATTTATCATATATTTTAGGACTTAATATATCTTTACATCTCCATTCTAGATTCTAGGACCTAACTCTAAGTGGAAGTGTCCTTATTCTACCATCTTCTCTCCTCAATTAGGCCTCCTTACCTAGAAATTGAGTTTTGGACAAAACTCACTCCCACATGTATAAAAATTATGGGAGGTGTGTTATTATCTTTAAAAATTATAAGGTAAAACTAAATTCCAATTTTTAGCTCCTAAGACCCTATATGGATAGGTTGGCCATGAAATGGTCAAAAACCCTAGTTTAGGCACTTGAACAAGCATGAGAGATAGTGTGAGTGTTTAGAAAGATATTTTCAGGTTTTAGTGATTTTAAATATTATTTTTAGGTCTAAATAATATTTATACAACTCATCATGTTTAATTTAGGTCTCTTAAAGTGTTTTCTAGGCCTACTTCTAGGCCTCTTGGCTTGCAAACTAATGCATTTCTCCATTCTTAGTCAACTTGACAACATACAAAGTTGATATGTTACCTTGTGAGAAATGAGTAGGTTTTTGGATTATTTTATAACCTTTTTAAATTCATATTTTACCTCTGTATTTGATTTGAGATCCATCTCATACCCTGTATACTCTCTAACATGCCTACAACCCTATTTTTTCCCTATTTCATATAATTTTACCTGTATATTTGTTAACCAATAATTTTAAATGGTGATAAATATATTTTTAAACAAAATTAATGTCATTATATTGTAAAAAAATCATTAAGAGATAATATAATCACTTTCTCTCTCATTAGGTCATTTGAGAGCTCTTTGGCAGCTTGAAACCAATTTGAAGTCTTACCAATGATTCATAAAGAAAAAATAAATTTTCTCTCTCCTAATGAAAAAATAAGGAATAAAATTATGGTCCCTAACTATCCATATGTTATTTTTCTCCCATTTAACTTATATGTATTGTACCGAGCAAGATAAAATCACCTCTCAAGATTGCAAACTATGTTTTATGAGGTCAAGAAGAGTTGTGGTCAAAAATGATATCCTAAGGTATGATTCAGATATATATGAGTTATTTAGGTATATATGACCTATATTAAATGGTTATAAATTAATATTTCACCCTACTTATTCATTATAGCTCTTACACTGGCCATTAGTTGATGCCTAGGGTTCTCAAGCAAACTATTTTTAGTGACCCTAACTACTATGTTTGCTCCATTTTCTCACTATTTCATGGTTTTAAATATTCATAAAATGATTTTATACAGTATTTATCACATTTCCAGTATTAATATCCTCATTTCACTCATACAAACCATCTTTCATCACATAAAGTTCACACACATGGATGTATGTTTGGTCTGGATTCAACTAGTCTTATACAAGCTTGTCTACCTTTATAGTATTTTTTTACTCCAAAGTTCATGTGGAAAAATTATGGTATTATAGAATAAATTAAATTTTTTTTCTCCTTTAATTTATATGTATTTCAAACAAAATATACTTTTTCAATCTAAGCAGGTTTGTAGATGTCACATCAATTATGTGTATATAGGGTTTAATGAGTTTGTTTTGATTACCTTCCCATATACCTCCTTTAGGTCTCTTTGACCTTAAATTACTTGAGAAATTTGTCCATCCACCTCATATTAAATCTATTTTCACTATATGTACACTACATTTTCTTCTCATGTTTGAAACCAACTTAATTCATCTAAACAAACCTATATGTAATCATTCTAGACCAAACTGTGCATGAAGCTTAAGTTTATATATAAGTGAGAAAGAAACTAAAGTAATTTTTCTTGATGTTAAAAACTTGATGAATACTTATGATACTTCTCAAATTATTTTAAAACTTGATATCTCAATAAACACACACTTATTACTTGACTATCTAGACCTGGTTTAGGTGTTGATTGAAGAGAATTTGCACATGGACTTTGAGAATTGGTCTTCTCAACTAGGTTATGGTCATTTGATATTGATAAACCTTCTAAAAATTCCTTTAATTTTATAAAATATTTTTACCTCTTTCATAGTTTCCTACAAACATTTGTCTTATTTCCCTCATACATAGGTTTTTTCATGAACATATAAGCCTATAGACCCAACCCTCTTAACTCTCTCATTAATTAAAATGGTTTAGTGTCTTAATTGGTCTATAAAATTTCTCATAATTTCATGAATAATTTTTTTTTACCTATTTTATTATTAGGACAATTGGTTTTAGTCCAAAATGAGAACCTTTAGGTGTTTAACATAAAAATCCACCTTTTTTACTTATATGGACTATTGAGACAACTCTTTAAGCCCTAGCATTGGAAAAGTATCAAAATTTTCCTCTTTCTCACATGATATATTTCAATTGTCTATAGATTCCAACTAAACACTATTAAAATCTTAAATCTCTCCATTCACTTGTATAAGCCTATATGAGGTCAATTCATGCATAAGTTTTATGCATAGAAGTTGAGGTGTCTTTATTCATTCATGATCCCTTAAAATAGTGCTGGCCAATATTGGCCCACATACCAAGATTTTTCATGGATTGAAAAGATGACTAAATTTATTGTTGGGGTGAATGATTAAATTACTTGTACAAGATTTAAAAGACTAGACCATCATAGGATGTCATGTAGAAATGAATGGGTCAAATCAATTATGCATTCTATTAATTAACTTAGGGAATAAATCAAGGCTAAAAACCCACATGAACATGAAACTATTCATTAATAGATCATCCTCTAAACATTTCATGTCTTTATGAGCTTACTATCTGAAGATATAAAGCTATAAAGTTGAACTTGTATAGTGGAACATGCATGTGAATGTCAAGTTTAAGCTTCATGAAGTAGCTATTTGATTCCAAAATGATAAATATCAATGGTTGGAATTCAATAATACCAAATATATATATATGAGTGGGTGAGGATAGTGCTAGTGGATCCCAATATTTCTAATAGTACATGTTTAATGATATTGAGCAGATTAATATTGAGTGTCAAGTTAAAAGGTCAACATAAGTGAGAGGCTGATAAGTGGTAAGATCTTAGGTGTCCTGATAGAGATCCAATGGTGATCATTTATCTAATAGGATAGTGGGCCAAAACATATCTAAAGGTGTGTATTTAATCATATTGAATAGATTGATGGTGAGAAATGGTAAAAAATTCAAAGGATCTCAATGATGAATGACCTCCTACCAAGCATCAAAACTATGTTAATCTGGTAGAATATCTATGGCTTGTGATTAATCATACACATAAAAGTCAATGGTATGAAATAGGTTAAAGAATTAGTAGGATCTTATGGATCAAATAAAGAACTAATACTTGACACAATATGAGAGGGCCCAGATCAAAATCAATGACTAGAATTAAAATTTAAAGCCAGGGATTTCAAATGGAGGTCAAACACGTGACCAAAGTCAAACCATGAACAATGTTTCTATGGGTATATGCCACCATCAAAGCTTAGTCAAACACCATTAGGAGAACATAATTATATAATCAAGGTTGTTAATGGTGAAGATCCATTGATGATAAATCTTCATCACCATTAAAGCACAACTCAAGACCTCTAGTCAAAGATTTAGAACCTATCAACCCCATTTTTCAAACTTGTACTATTATTCTATGACTTCATATAATGATTTTTTTAGCTTCTATAGGGTCTAGAGGTAGGATATGTCTATTTTAGACCTATCATAGAGAGAAATAATGAATCTATGTGATCTATAATTCTAAATTAATATAATAGCTATAAGAAAACCAATAAAGGAGATTGTTTTTCAATCTATAAAAGAGATCTATGATCAGATATTTAAATGGGGTAGATGTGTGATTAATTAAGTAGGATCTCATCTTCTAATATATTTATAACCTCAATATTCGGTACTTACCACCATTTAAATTAGACATGGTGATGGCTTGATCAGGCTTAGAGATATAAAGACCTTGCCCTCATAATGAAGTAAATTGTAGATGACGTGGAGAATCAAAACAAAGAGAGATGGTGGATTGAAGAATAAGTTATAGCATTGATTCTATTTAGATATTAAAGATATTTTCTCTAATATACCTAATCATGACTCATGTAAAACTAACTCTTGTCCTCTATTGGATCTCTTAGCTGATGAGAAATCTTGAGGATTATTGGAGCAAACGAAGGTTAGCTTATTAACAAAGGATTAGTCTTGACTAGAAAAAAGCACACATATAAAAAAGGATCAATGAAATACCACCACATTTATTGATCATTAATGACTCCTTCTCCATTATCCCACACATGTTCTCCATCTCTTTCATCCATTTTGCTATACATATAGGCTTCTAAGCCTTAAAATGGATCCCTCTCTTGGGGCATGACTAGACTCCCCAAGATTGAGCTTTATAACCTCTTAAAATAAATAAAATAATGACTTTAGATTTCATTTTTATGGTATAGAGTGTCAATGTTAGTTTGGTTTGCATATGTGGTGGAAATCTCTCCCTTGTTAAGTCTTGATTTCACCTAGCTACTAGTTATCTTGTTATGTAGGTCATGTTTAGTGTTTAATTCCATTTGGCTAAAGCCAAAAAGTGGATACATTTACTAGTTAGTTCTTTGAATCAAGTCTTTCCATCATTTCCCTTAGGTTTTAATCACTTGGTAAACCTCTAAATGAAATATTGATGTATAATAGACTTTGGAGTTGTAGATACAATCATTTGTTCTATCTCATTAGTGTTTTAAAAGTTTGAAGTAAGTGGATAAATAATCATTTTAGGTGCATCATCAATATTAACTTGGATCTTGATTTCAATTGTTTTTCTCTCCATTTTCCCCAACAATTAGTAGGTTTTAGTGAAAATGAGCTAAATGATGCATCAGAGGAGCTATTCTCATTAAAAATCCTAGAGGTCTGACCCAAGTTTAGGTAACCCATAGCCTAAGGCCATTCCCATGTTGAGATAGATTTGAGAGTAGGACTTGAACACTTCTACCTTTAGCTAGGTGTAATCTAGACCTCCCATACTTATGGCAAACCTTATAGGTCCAATATCTAAAAGAGTGGAAAGATTTTTGGTGTGTCTTTCCTCTAATCAACTTTGGAAATAAACAAGTTAGCACTAATGGCAAATCCAAATGAAAGCTTCTAGTTGTAAGTAGCCCAAGTATGTCTGATTAAATATTTCAATCAATTATTGCATCTCATTTGACATATAAGGTTGATATGAGTAGATATGGTGGATAACCCTATCATTCACCTCCTTATAAGAAATCCTAATATTATCCTCATGATCCATATGAGCGTAATCAACCTTACCAAGAGTTCTATCAAAAACATGGATCTTACCTTCTTCATGATCCATATCAGTCCTACCATGATCTCTATCAACCTTATGATGAGCATCACCAACCTTATACAGAGCCTTACCACTAGTATGGTGACTCATACCAATCCTATAATGATCTTCTTAATTAGTCATGGTAGAAACATGACCTTCCTGAACAACCTAATCATACCCCAAGCCATTCTATATATAGCCTTAAAAAAGCTTTCTTAGAATAGGAGAAGAATATGATAAATATTGACACATTGAAGGGGTATAAATAAGAGATGCCAAAACATGCCATTAAAGTAGTTAGAGATTTAGTGCAATAGGCAAAATAAATTTGGATGTATTTTATTAGGGAAGATTATCCTAAAGATAGTAGTGATATGATTGACATAGATGGACTCACCTCTAATATTAAGAAGTTGGGAGCCCATGAAAAATATCAAACATCCCATCAACCACCCTAATTTACCTCATTCACTCCATATCAACCTCATTTTGAGATTCCCATCACCACTCATAAGCCCTCTCCATGTGCATTTCAAATCCATCATCATTCCCCCAAATCCTCTCAACCTTCCCCTCATGGAAATATATCTAAAGGAGAGTACACGAAGAAAGGCAAGTTTGTGTTGAAAGAGCCAACCATCATGAGTAATCAAGGTCTTATTTTAAGGCCTCCCTTACAAGGAAAACTAAATATATAGATAAAAACTTGTACCATGCATTGGAAAATATAAATCCAACATCACCTGAACTACACATACCTCTTTTCATTCCTCAATCCACAATACACACTATGAAAGAAAACCATGAGCCCAAATTCACATCTTGGTACCAAATCATGTAGTTAAGAAAATCCAAAGTCATTCAATCCCAACCCTTCCTTACTTAGGAGTCTAAGTAATTTCCATCTTGGAAATCTATCCAGATTATTATGCAAAATAAGGAGGAGGACATGACTAATTATAATAAATAGTTGGACCAAAGAGGTATCACATATATCTCATATCTCTTTAATTCATCCCAAAAATATCCTATGTCACTCCTTGAAGAGTTAATTAGTGAACTCCATGTTGAACTCATAGTGGATAGTGATGACCTATTAGAATTAGAAGATGATCTCATAATTAGGACACTAATGGGTAAGGATGATAATATTTTAGTCCTTTAAGATGCAAGGATATATGGATTCAAAGAGGAATATGAGATAGAGGATACCACTAGTTTCATGGCCCCCTTACTTAAAAATCATTCCATAAAGGTACTATGTTGAACACCAATTCCTTCCATGCCTCAAGGCCCATCCATACTACCAAATCCTACACCTATTTCATTCAACATCCCAAGCTTCCTACCTCCCTAAGAGATATTTTTCCCTTTACCCACTCCATCTACCATTACTCACAAAACCCATCCATCCTAAACTTGGAAACCTTCATGTGATATGCACTCAAATTATGTGATGCATATATTTTGTCAGGAGGATCCTATTATGCCTTGTCCATTTGATCAAGTAAAGGATGTAGAAGAGATTGAGGAGTTTGAGGTTCTAAGCTTCATGAGATTCCTCTATGAAGGGGATACCCAAATAATTTAGGTTACATCAAAATTTGACCTCTCTTGCATTTATACCTTTAGGAGGGAGGAAATAGAGCTACCATCTTATATTGAGAATGAGGAAGTTGAGTCTATCAACCCCTCAGATGAGCTACCATATTATGTAGAAGATCAAGAAATGGATATAATAATTGATCAAATTGATGAATTTTAAGGAAAAACAGAGCTCACCAATCATCTAAAATACCCATTTGAAGAATTGTTAAAATTTTTGGGAGTAGGATATAATCTTCTCCAAGAAGATTACAGTCTGATTATAGCCAAAGATAGCAACCTGGTCAAGCAATCAAAGAACATGGAGTGGGAAGCCCTTCAATATTAATACCTAAAGGGATAATTATAGACATGGAAATTTTTAGATATTCATAATGGGATATCATCCCCTTGGTGATATTTTAGACATGGGTATGCTTCTGTAAGGTAATATAGGTCTATTTGGTGCTCAGCTTAGTTAACTAGATTATGAAGGAATGGAGCTTGAATATAAGATGAGGGATGATAGTAAGATTTCCATGATAAGAGAGTATCCTTTGAGACACCAATTTTAGTTGGAAATTGATAAAGAGGAAGAGCCACTAAGTGAGTATGTTTACATTAGAGGCTATTTTTCACCTACCATTCCACATATGAGTATGGCAAAGGAATTGGCAAAGAAAATACTTACTTCCTCAACCACTAGGATTGCAAGGTAATATGTGATATGTCATTCTCAATCTCATCATAGAGCTGATTTCATGAATTTTCATTTTTATTCATGTGTATCATGATTTATCTTAGTTAGTTAGGTTCTTTGTACATAATTAGTTGTCTATTTTGCTCCAAGTGTTGTTCTAGCACATTAATTTAGTGATATTTGTTTTTTTAGGTAAATTTCCCTTTTATTATATGCTTACATTCAATAATTGCCTTAGACATATTATTTTTTTTGTTACTTTTAGTCATTATTTATTTCAAGAGGAGTTATCTAGATGGGTTGTCAGTTTTAGATTCAAATAAAAATGTTGAACTAGAGAAGAGACTCCGTGCCCAATAAACTAGTCAAGATAAATGGTATGGGTTCTCAAGCATAGTAGGCATGCTTCCTAGTTGAGTCACAAAAAAAATTGGCTAATTTTGGACCACATACAAAAAAAATTCTTTGATTGAACATATAATAAAAGTTCCTATTGGGGTGAATGCTCAAATGCCTTGTATAAGCTTTGAAATACTAGATCATCATAGGATGTCATGTAAAAATGAATGGGTCAAATAAATTATGCATTTTATAAATTCACATAGGGAACTAGCCAAGGATAAAATACCACATGGAAATTAATATCTTCATACCTATATCATCCTCTATAAATTTCATGTCTTGATGAGCTTGCTATCTTAATATATAAAGCTTCAAAGTTAAACTTGCAAAGTGAAACATGTATGTGGATGTCAAGTTTAAGCTTCATGAAGTAGTTGTTTGATTTAAAAATTAAAAATATCAATGGTTGGAATTAAATCATACAAAATATATAATGGTGATTGGGTGAGGATAATGTTAGTGGGTCCCAATATATCTAATGGTACACATTCAATAATATTGAGAAGATCAACATTGAGCATCAAGTCAAAAAGTCAGCATATATGAGAGGCTAACAAGTGGTAAGATCTTGGGTGTCCTAAAAAATATATAATGGTGAGAATTAATATAATATTTAATTGGGTCCAAATATATCTAAAAATATGTATTTAATCATGCCAATCAAATCGATGGTGAGCAAGGGTCAAAAAGACAAAGGATCTCAATGACGAACATGCTCCTACTAAGTGTCACAACTGCATTAATCTAATACAATATTTAAGGATCACACTTAATCATATAGATAAAGATAAATGGTGTGTGAGAGGTCAAAGAGTCACCATGATATTTTATATAAAATAAATAACTAACACTTGTCACAATATGAGAGCTCCAAAATCAAGATCAATGGCTAGAATTAAAATTTGAAGTTAGGGACTTCAAGTGGAGCTTGAACATGTGACCAAGGCCAAACTAGGAAAAATGTTTTAATGGGCATATAACACCATTATATATAAATAAAACATAATTATTAATACATATTTATATAGTCAATGTTGTTAATAGTGAATCTCCATTACCAATAAAGCTCCATAGCCATTAAAACACAACTCAAGACCTATAGCCAAAGATTTAGAACCTATCAACCCCATTTTCCAAAGTTGTAGTATTATTATATGAATGTGAATATAATAAATTCATATATTCCATAGGGTCCAAAGGTAAGATAGGATTATTTTAGACCTAATGTAGAGAGCGAGAAGGAAGTTATGTGATCTATAGGTCTGCATTGATATAATAACTATAGGAAAACCAATAAAGGAGATTGGTTTTTAATCTATAGAAGAGATCTATGCTTATATATTTTAATGGGGTATATATGTGATTATTCAAGGAGGGTATCATATTCCAATATATTCATAACCTTGATATCAAGTACTTACCACCACCTAGATTATACATGGTGAAGGATTCATTAGGCCCACATATATAAAGATCTTGCCCTCATAATGAAGAAAATGGAGATTACGTGGAGGATAAAAATAAAGAGAGCTATTAGATTTGAGAAGTAATTGGAGCATTGATTATATTTAGATCTTAAAGATATTTTCTAAAATAAATTTAGTCATGATAAATCATAAAAAATAAACTCTTTTCCTTTAGTGGATGTCCTAGCCAATGAAAAAGCTTGAATATTATTGGAGAAAATGAAGGTTAGGTTGTTGATAAAGGATTAGTCTAGATTGAAACAAGGAATGCATATAAAAAAATATCAATGAACTACCACCACATTTATTGATCATTAATGACTCATTCTCCATTTTCCCATGCATGTTACCCATGTATATAATCCATTATACTATATATATAGGCTTGCAATCCTTAAAATGGATCCCTCTCTTGGGTATGACTAGAATCTACCAAGATTGAGATTTATAACCTCTTGAGATAAATAAAAGACTAATTTTAGATTTCATTATTCTAGCATAGTGTGTCAATGTTAGTTTTATTTGCATATGTAGTGGAAATATCTCTCTTATCAAGTCCCGATCTCACTTAGCTACTATTTAACTTGTTATGTAGGTCATGTTTAGTGTTTAATGACATTTTTTTGAAGCTATCAAGTGGATACATTGACTTGTTAGTACCTTGAATTAGGTATCTCCATCACTTCCCTTAGGTTTTGATCACTTTTTTAACCTCTACATGAAATATTGATGCATTAAATACTTTGGAGTTTCAAATTAAATTATTTATTATATCTCATTAGTTTTTTAAAAAGGATAAAGAGTGGATGAACAATCATTTTAGGTGCGTCACCAATATTAGCTTAGATCTTCCATTCATTTATCTTTCTCTCCCTTTTAACTAGAAATTAGTAGGTTTTAGTAGAAATGAGATAAATGATTCATCAAAGGAGCTAGCCTCATTAAAATACAAGAGGTCTAACCCAAGTTTAGGTATCCCATAGCCTAGGGTCATTCCCATGTTGAGCTAGATTTGAGAGTATGACTTGAACACTTCTACTTTTAGCTAGGGTGCAATCTAGACATCCAAAACATAGATCATTGAAATTTAATATTAATTTAATTTCATTAAAAAATATTTATCATTCATGTTATCCCACTCTAAGATTTTTAAAAATGTTTCTATTTGGATATACATAGAAAATAACCTAATTATGTCTTTAGGTCTATGTAAGACTGTCTAGGCTTATAACTATGCAATTACTTCCTTTGTTACCATAGATCACTTTTATAGTCCTTTGAGAATACTTAGAGATTAATCTATGTTATTTATAAACTTCATACATAACTTTTTAACATCACATTGATTATACATATAAGAACTTTTTAGACCATATTTTCATGAGAAGCCCATAACACAGTCTTCAAGCATGGGTACTGGTTGGAGAGCTAGTTTAGAATAGTTAGTCATATTGAATGACACTAAAAGAGATGGAGATATTATGGAAAACATCTAATCATCACTTATATATATAGAAACCTTGTAAGGAAAATGATAATTTTCATTTTAAACTATGTAAAAGAGTAACTTTCTTGCCAAATAGCTTCCTACACATACCAATATAGTGGATAAAGGTGTGAAATGCATTTATATACCTATAAGGATCCATCCCAATTTTTCTCTTTCTTTAATGAGTTTATTCTTTCACTTGAAAGGACAAAAACTGACCCTTTAATGGTTTTGCATCTCATAAATTCACCTTGGCTCCTTTGTAATTATTCCTAAAGATAAAGAGCTCAATCAAAAAATCAATTCCACTGATTAAAATGTCATAGGGGTACATATTGGCCAAAATTGGCTTACATACAAAAAATTTTCCTAGATGGATCATGCCACTCTTTTGAACCTTTCTGTAACCTTCTACCCCACATGACTAGTCCCTTTTTGGTCCTAACTTGATGATGCAGTGTAGTATCCTAGGAGGTCCTGGTGTGGTGTGAGAAGCTAAGAATAATTATTATTAATTGAGTGATCCAATGGTGATATGAGTATTAAAAAATCATGACCAAACCACATGTCATTTGTGAGCTTTTGAAACACTTTAAGGAAGCTTTAAGGTGAATTTAGAGATTTTGAGGAAAAGGACTAGAAACATGTTTATAACTATAAGTGAAGGATCTAGTAGTTTTTCATGGTTTTCAATAATTAATTGGCATGAATAATATTTTCAAAAAGTCTCATAAGTTATAATGACCTAAAAACAAGGCCTAGACAAGATATTATGCCCAAAAGACCCATAAAAGTGCATTAAATGACTTAAGGGTCCTCAAAATAGAAACTTCAAGTGAAAGAGTAACTTTTTAAGGAATTAAAATTATTTTTGACTTATTAACACCTCATTATATCATGTTTTGCCTATATATACATGTTTAAGTCAATTTTAAGTCATTTGGAGTGGAGGAGAGGAGTTTGGGAGCAAAAGGATGCATTTTGGAGCCTTTTAGAGCTTTGGTATAACATGATTTTAAAGGATTTGATTTATGTAATGAATCATATATCATATTTATTAATCCATATTTTCCCTTATATCCTCTCAAATTCTTCTAAAATCACATTCCAACACAAGAACCAGTAGAGGTAGGGAAAACCTATTGGCTACAAACTAGGCATGAAATAAGATTTCTACCACTAATAGAGGTCCAAGTATTTAAAAAGATTTAAATAATTAATTAAAGGTAATTTATATCATAAAAAATCTTTCCCAAGTTTTGGATTTCATAGGCAGGCTTCTGGTTCTTCATGCTAAGAAAAAACCATTTTGGGAAATTTTGGGTAGCTCTAAGAGAGCCTCAAGTTTTCACTCAGTATGGTTAGTAGAGGGAGAGTTAAGATAAAAAATTTTGGGGATTGATGAGGAAACTAATTTAATTTCACTTTGTGGTATTGATTTTCTCGTTAATCTTTCCATATTTAAGAACAATTGATAATAGTTCAGGGATGTCTAGTTGGCCTACTCATCCAGATAGGGTCTAGGTTTTCTTCTATTTCTTCACTTAAGAACTCAATGAGAAAGAATGGTTTTATGTATTTTGTTTAAATATAAAATATGACCTGTTAAAATTAGTTTCATCAGTGAATTCCTCCCAAGAAGATACTTATGGCATAAAACTTGTTTTCCTTCTTTTCTTTGTGAATAGTTTATTTGATCAATTTTAGAGTATAATTTAGGTTATATGGATAATTTATCTTATCCTAATTATTAAAAATAAACATACACAAGCTATATTAATCATCAATTATTAATATTTCATCAAATCCTTGATAGGCTAAATAGTCAAGTTGTTAGTTGTATCTTTAATGGAGTTGCAGGCAAACTTATCAACTACAAAGGTTTTCTTTTATTGTAGTGGTTGAAAAATAGAGGTGATATGATGTTTTGACCTATAATATTTCATTTAAATCACCTGTAATCCTAAATCTTAGTCTCAATATGCTAACATCATGAAGGTTGAGCCAAAATGTGAGACATAATCAACATGTTGCTTTCACTTGCAGTCATGGCATATGGCATCATGGAAATATTCATGGAGTTTTTATTAAGAGTTTAAATTGGTTTTAACACACTATTTAAATATTATAAATCAATATAAACATATCTAATACCATACAACTGATTATGGAAGAAATTTTTCATACATTCATAAGACTGTAATGTTAATGCATGCCTACAGGTGCCATAGAAGGAGCCAATCACATTGAGACAATGCATTGGGTTATTTTAAAGTTCTGTATGATGGAAAAGTTTCATTTGGAAATATTTAGGATAAATAAGACTTGCTATATGATCCTTTACCATGCATATTATTCATGATTATGCTCACTATTTTCTCTATAACTAAATATACATCTATAACTACCCTTAGGAGATGGTCATATTGAAAGCGATAATTTGAGTTAATTGAGGTTATCCATGGTGTAAAGAATCCATTTTAAGGTGTTTAAATGGTCTAAACCTCATTCAATATTCAAATATCATACATACAATCAACTTTTTCATAGTCACTACTTGCATACAAGAATGCACACTTATAGGTTTTATAGGTACAATCATTGAGAGAGGGGTGAATCAATGAGCCTAGATATTAAATTTCCAATTCCAATCATTTAAAAATATTAAACAATAAATATATATCAACTTGATCAAGTGACATTAATAATAAATCTCAATCATTTAATGCATATATAAGATCAAACACACAACACAAATTTCATTTGGGAAACTCTCATGGGGAATAAAAATCACTCTCAATCTTGTAACACATAGATTACTTATCCTATAATAAATTACAAACAAGATACTGTTCAAGTCCTTTAGACCAAAAAACCTTGATCAAATCCTCCTGACCAAAGACCTTTTGTAAAACACCTATTTCACAAGAGGTAACTTCCCTAAGGAAGATCAAGTCATCTAGACCCTCCTTTAAAGTGAACCCCTCCACCTTATAATTGATGTCTTCAACACTTGATGATGGATCTTTAATTCTCTAACCTCTACACAAACTCTCTCTCTCTCTCTCATACAAGCCTCTCAAATAGGCATGTCATAATCTCTCCCCCTATTTAATCAAACTATCCTCATATGCATAGTTATATTTATTTGTATATCCTCAAACAACAAGATCATTAATCTCAATCAACCAACTATTATTATTATCAACTCATCCAAACAAGCATAATACCTATCCTCTCTTCACTTTAATGTTCATATCTCTCACACAATCCTTGTACAAGTCTCACTCACATATATAGAAACCAACATTTTTGGTTTCACCATTTATAGAATATTATTGAATTATCATTTCCAAAATATTAGTTTTTGGACACAACACATGCCTTCACCCTTAAGGCATCTTACATGGGTCATAATTAAGCACAACTCTATTTCAAATAAGCATAAGTTACCTTTTAGGTCTTATGATGACCCATTCAACTCTTCCACACTTCTCCAAGAAAATAAGAATACAATAACACTTTAAAATTACATGTACCCATTCCACATGATTTATAGGTCCTCCTTAAGTGTCAATAACCATTATTGTAACCTTCTACTTAATCATAATATTCCCAAACAACATCTCTGTACATACAGTCATTATGAATGAAAACATAGTCAACTTATAACCCTTTATTTATACTACATATGACTAGTCAAACCTTCATAATGCACACAATAATGAGTATGGAGTATAAAACACTCCCCAATATCTAATTAATCATGATATATAAAAATAATATCAATATAAGCTCAAATACCATTTTCGATTTACTAGTAGAAGATGCATAAACACATAATTAATTTTAACCTCAATAACGTTGATTGTACTAAAAATTATACCTTTAAATTAATATTTCCATATGTTATTTATAGTCATCTACTAATTTTATTTTTACTACATGGTCAAATTATGCATAGATTGATATATATGGCTCAAAAACTAGACATTGGTCTTTACTTTGTTAAATTCAAATATTTGAATTCGAACTATCAAAGTTAAACATCAAACACCATTATGTCATCTCGTGTCCTCTCTAATTAGACTAATTAATAACCATAAATATATTCCAATATTCAACTCATAGTGTGTCAATTCCCAAATGTTAGTGTGCAATCTTGTAATCTTAATCACACATGCTCCGTCGATCTCTTCAAGATTATCCTTGCTTTAATAATGCTAGACAACTATCACTTTAACCTCTTAAATTTAATATTCACCATTGATCTTGATTAGTATTAATTCCCACTCAAAATTTATCCTTTTAATAAGATCTATCTTTTTCTCTACTCAATGCTAAACATTGAACATTTGGCACCATCTTGTTGCATCTTGACATCTTGAAATAAACACACTTTATTGTTTTTTTGTAAGGATATCAATATTTATCTATGTTAAACATTGTAAAAATTAAAATCATCTCACTCAAGACACACCATTAGATTAATATTTATGATCACCCATAAACAATTATATCTCTATCTGGTCTTGATCTTTAACATGCTACAAAATAGACTAAGTATGGGGACTATTGTTATTTGCCTGGAAGGCCAATTTTATACTTCAATAACTTTTGTTTCATTGAGATGAATCAAATAAAATATATAACATAGGATCTCCTCACATAGGATAATCCAAAAATATATTAAATATCTCTTTAAACCTTTACATGTGCAAGATATAATACTATTAATCTATTCATTTAGATTTCTTTTGCCACAGAGCCAACTATGTCAATAATTATCTTAGAAGGCCCACTTTGCACATACATATATTTTTATGTAATTCATTGCATGGCCTAAATTTTATTGGAAATAAACTAGGCACAAAACTAAACAAACCCATATGATTAAATTCTCTTGAAATGTCAACATGTTTGAGATATGCCATCACCAAATTACTTACTCAACTCTTTCTTACCTTATGCAAATTTTGCTAAGTATGGGAAAACACTATCAAACTACCTAGGAGCCCAAATTTGCACTTGAATATATTTTTTTTCACTTAATTATATTTATTTAAAATTATTGAATGGAAACTAAGTAAAAAATTAATCGCAACCATATGACCAAGTCTCTTTGACTCATCCACACGTGGCAATGGCGATGTCAACAAACTACCTACCCTGATTTTTTGCCACTAGACCAAAAATGTATAGATGAAAACAATGATAAAAAAGATGAAATCCACTCATGCACACAAACATTGAAAGCATATATAAAAAATTTATAGGACCTCTTTCACTTGATCAAATCACCATACTCAAACTTGAATATCTCTAACCTTGTCAAAATTGAAGATAAACCAAGCCTCCTTTAAGCATATTAGGATAAGAACATTACACACTTTGTCATTATCACTTAGACTATAAAGGAACTTAATCCACTCACCAAGACACCTCCATGACATCACATTGACATCATTAAAAACTCTCTAACAATCTCTTCCTTTTTCATTGATGTCAACACACATCATACATCTCACCTTTCTTCTCTCTCTTAAAGTACTCTAACAATAGGAACTTCTCCCCCTTTGACTCAATGATAAAGTGGGAACCAACTGATCCTAAAGACTTGAAAATAATATCAATAGGATAAGACAATATTTTAAATATAGTATAAACTCCCCCTTACATTGAGCCTACCTCTTCTTGCCTTTAAAACTTCCTCTTACTACGTACCAACATTCTTATTAAACCAAGAATTGAAACCAATGAATAAAGAACAAAAAAAACACTAAAATCAGATGGAACACACCAAGAAACGTCTGAGAGGGACTCCCCCTAATATATATGAGCAATTGGACCTCTTGATCAACTTCATATCTTCATATACCATGAAGAACCATCATACATGCTTACTAGCCTTCTTTTTCAGGCTACCACAATGACCACCAATAAAACTTCATGACACTCACCAAATAGGAAACATGATCTAAAAAAACCTGATAGCTCTACTTGAAACATACATACCTTGCTATTTTGGAAACACTGAGTAAAAACATTAAATCTTCATACTAGGCCTATCTAGGCTCCTTGTAGCTCTACCTTGAGCTTATAGATCTCAAAAATTTTAGTAGATAAACCTTCAGGAATTGAAACTTCATATTTGTATCAATCTCATATTCCCCCTCAAAAAAACCAATTTTCATTACCTAGATCATCCTATGAAACGTATTTCCTTCACAACCCATCTTGCTAATTAGGTTTCCATCTTGACAAAAACATGAATAATATGAAAATAAACCTTCAAATATTTATAAATATTTATTTCACAACCCATTTTTCCCATTAATCATATTAATAAAACTTAGACCTTAAATCATAAGGTAGACCACTTTTCTAGCAAATCCCAAAATCCTAGAATCTTAAAACAAATAAAGTCAACAAACATCTTTTGTTTAACATCCACCTCTAAAAATTATTTTACACCTAGATACAACCACTACACACTTATGGACCAAGATTGATCTTCCATATCTTTAGGAAACCATACATCCTATAACCCATGTTAAGACCTACATACTCTTAAGCACAAACTAGGAAAGCCTAGAGCAAACAAAAATTTCCAATTTGAGTTCAACATACCTTCAGACCACAAAACCACTTGGAGAATGGTAAAATAAGGTCAAAAAACCTTTCTATGAAAAATATCATCTTTGCAAATCACAAATCCTATTTTTCTACTTGAAAACCTTCAGTATGACCCTATAGATTGACCATATACAACTATGACATCACTCTAACATCACCACAACATATCTTCCACCTGGACATACCTTCTCCAACTAAAAAAACTCATCTCTATGCTTTTATGACCATCTTAATAACACCATAACAATACTTTCTTATTCACTATAAAGAGTCTCTTAAGAAACATAGGCAGAGACATCCTTTGTACTATAATGCTCTAAAATAAATTAAAGCCAAGATTGGCCCATATCTCCTCAGTAACCATTATAATATTATTATATAAATAAGACTTCTCATTTTTTTAATTAATCTTCTTAGTTTGAAATATGATAATTAGTTCCTTTTCTATATCACCCTCCTTATCTTCTAATAAATAATTGACAACATAAGGAGCAACTATGGAATCTTGACATACCTTTTCATTTGAAGAATCAACCTTGTAGTTTTGAACCTCATCACTAGGCACTAACAATTGATCTTATTTGCATGAATCTTTCTCAATAATATTAGGATGTTTACTTGGATCCATACATACCTCAAAACTAGATTCAATCAGCACCTTGGTCTTTTCTTTGATATTGGTCTCTTTATTCACTATATAAGTAGAAAAACAAAGCCCTTGGCACTCTTCACCTTTTTTAGTATTCTCCACCATAGAAAATAGATAATTAGACCTGAAATCTCATCATGACTCATACTTACCACCTTTGGTTTCCATGAGCTAACTTGCCTTCTTCCTTACATTCTTCGATCTTGATTAAACCTATTCTGAATTGTATAGCTTTGGTTGTAGAATCTATCAATGTGACCAATATTTTCATAGTTATAGAAAATAATAATCCTTGATGGAAACTCATTTTGTCTTACCTTGATTGGAAAAAAAACTATCAATATGTCTAATGTCATTACAACTAAAACAAACTGCTCTTTTTGAATAAGACTTACCTTGCCTTTCCTTATTTTGAAAATGCTTAGAAAAGTATCCCTTATCAAGATAATTGAAACACTCAACCTTGCTCACATATTTTTACTAATTACCCCATCATAGTCCCATGCAAACTCATTTTTAAGAGGAATTTTACATTCTATATATCTATGCCTAAACTGATTACAAGTATAGAAGTAACTATTGAAATTTGCATACCTCATGGCATTTGGTTGTCTGATCTAATTTGTCTTCATTCGACAAGCACCTTCATTCCTTTTTTGCTAATTTGTCTTCAAAGACTGATCTACCTTTCTCTCATTGACATTTATGTCAACTTGAGAAGTGACTTTGGGCTCTTCATTAAAACCTAATCTAGATCTGTCACTAGCTGACTTTTAACTCTTTAGGAGACCATTAGATTATTAGATATTTTATCAAACTTGACAAATGATTTCAACTTGATTATATAATTATCTAACTCATATTTCAAGGACACAATCTCTGAACCATACCTTGAGCATTCTTCTTCTTTAGCTCTTAGAATTTTAGACATAGATTATAATTTAGAATTAAGAAACATGATATCACCCTCATTATCTCTAGAGTCTTCAATCAATCTTGCCTCAAACACACTAAATTTATCCTCAAAGTCCTTAAGTTTATATTTCATCTTCTTATCAATCTTCTTCTCAATCTCTAGTTCTTCAAGAGCATTTGTCAGTGGAGTCTCAAAGTCTATCTCATCTTCATCATCATTATGAATCACTCCAAGTAGACTCCTTTTGATGTGAGAAACTACCTTTCTCAGCCATGAACATAGCTTCATCTTTAGTAGGACCATTATCTTCATGATCATAATCTAAGTCACTAACTTCACTCTCATTTGATGAGTTATAATCTTCTTTGGTGTAGAGACTCTTCTTGTCCTTGAAGTACTTATTATTGTTGTCAAACCTTCTAAATCCCTTTTGGATTTTGTCATACTTGAATGATCTCTTGACATCATCATGGCCTTTATTATTATCTTCATCATCATCATTTTTATACTTATGAGGGTATTTATTAGAAAAATATCCTACCTCTCCATAGTTGAAGCATTTGAGGGGTACTTTATACACATTTATCTTCCTTATGTTTATTACCTTGGAACTTATTCTTTGGCTTCCTTTATGTCTTTAATGTTGCTTCCTTCTTTGGTGGTATATCATCATTCTTCCTCATCTTATAGGCAGTAAGGATGCCATGCAATTCATCCAGCTTTATCTGAATAAGATCATGACTTTATTCTATAAGATACTTTAGGATAAAAATTGAGGGCTAGAGACCTTAATACTTTTTAAACTATATTAGCCTCTTGAAGGTTCTCTCTAATACCTTTGATGATGTTCACAATCTCATCAACTCTTCATAGAAATGATGCCACATAATCTTTTTCCTTGATCTTGAGACTTTCAAATTGCCTTTTGTCAGTCTATAACTTAGAAAGATTGACATTTTAATCTCATTTATAAATGATTTATATTTTATCCCATATCTCTTTAGTATATTTACAATGGATTACCTTGGTGAACTTAGTTTTTGTAAAACCACTAGTAATGACATTAATTACCTTAGAATTATTTTCAAATAGCTTATTATTTACAACACTAGTTGGAGGAGTAGTAGGAATAACATAAACATCCACAATAGATTTCCATACATCAAATCCTAGGGACAAATATATGTCTTCATCCTTTCAATCCAAAAAGCATAATTAGATCCATTAAACATTGGTGCTTGTTTAGTAGAGAAAAATCCTTAATGACTACCCATATTATACCTTAGATCACCTTTAATATGTCAAGCCTTTAATAAAGGACCTACTCTAATACCAATTTTTAGAGGTACAATCATTGAGAGGGGGGTGAATTAGTGAGCTCAGATATTACACTTTCAATTCTAATCATTTCAAACTATTAAATAATTGTCATATATTAACTTGATCAAGAAACATTAATAAGAGAGCTTAATCATTCAATACATATATAAGATAAAACACATAACACACAGTTCCTATTGGAAACCCTAATGGGGAATAAAACCCACTCTCAATCCTACAACACATGAGCTACTTGTCCTATAATAAATTACAAACAAGAGACTGGTCAACTCCTTTACACCAAAAAACCTTGATCAGATCCTCCTAACCAGAGGCCTTTAGTGAAGCACATATTTCAAAAGGATTAACTCCCCCTATGGAAAATCAAGTCCTCTAAACCCTCTTTTTAAGTGAAACCATCCAACTTAGAACTAATGTATTTAATACCTAATGATGGATCTTTAATTATCTAACCTCTACATAAACTCCCTCTTTATCTCATATGGGCCTCTCACATAGGCATGCCACAATCTATCTCCATATTTAATTAAATTTTCCTCATCATTTACACACTTAGAACTCTTTCCATGTACTCAAAATACAAGAGAACTAAAATGACATCCTAAAGATGACCTACAGGTCATACACATAGTCAACCAACTATTCTGCTTATCAACTCATCTAAACAAGCACACTACCTATCCTCTCTTCTTCACTTCAATGCTCACTAATCTCACACAAGGCTTATACAAGTCTCACTCACATATCTAAAAACCAACATATTTGGTTTCACCATCTATATAGAATTCTTGAATTATCACGTCCATAATATTTCTTGTTGGCCACAACACATGCCTTCACCCTTAAGGCATATTACATGGGTTATACTTAAACACAACTCTTTCAAATAAGCATATTTAACCTTTTAGGTTTTATGGTGATGCATTCACCTCTTTGACACTTCTCTAAGAAAATAAGAACTCAAGAACAGTTTATAATTACATTAACCCATGCCACATAATCTATAGGTCCTATTTAAGTACCAACAACTATCATAATACCCTTTTCCTTAAACACAGTTTGCTTAAATAAAATATTTGTAAATATAATCATTATGAATAAAAATAGTCATTATGCATAAAATATTGTTTTCTAATGCCACTTGCATGCCAATGAAAATATTCAAGATGACTAGGATTACCATAAGGCAACTTATTCATGATGGATTAGTATTAATCAAAATAAATTAGGTAGATAATTCATTGGAGAAAGGTCATAGTTAAACCAGTGACCTTGGGAAGCTCATGGATGAAGGATGGACTCTCTTTTCCTTCCCTCTATATAATACTTTTCTCCCATTTCTTAAGGGTTTTCAATTTTTTTAGATTTTTTAAGAAACTAATCTCCCTCAGATTTTAGAAGTAGACTCTTTCACTTTTGATCATGACTCTCTCTAAAGTTTTAAAGAGTATATGATTCCATTCAAGAAGGATATACCATGTGGAGATTGTATAAAAACCTTTTCAAGTAATAATTTTTTTATTTACCTATCTCATATTTGCAAATTATGTTCAGAAAGTATGCCTAATATTGCATTGTGAAGGAAATTATTTCATGCTTTTGATGCTTCTTTATTTCTAAAATATAAGTGTCTTGAATATAGTTTCAAGTCTAAGTATTAATTTTTTCACAAATTTAAACCCTTAGTGAGTCTTATAACTCCTCTATGTTCTCAGATATGACACCCTAAACCTAGTTTATGAAATACTAATGTAGCTGGCTGGTTTTTGTGAGATTATGTAAACCAGTATTATCTTATGCTTCTTCAATGTTTGGCCCATGTATATGAAAGCCTCATTTAATATTTGTGAATCACCTATTATATTTATTATGATCCTTTATCTCATTATAACCCTTTTCCCTTGAAGCGCTAGGATTAGTTTTTAGTTTAGGTGAGTATCAAAGAGGAACTAACTTACTCTAGAGGTTCAACCCCATCATAGGATACCCATAGCCCAAGGTTGTTCCCATTCGATATCTAAACTAGGAAAATCCTTAAAACCACTCCCACCAAGGGTGTGAGTTGAAGCTATAAATTTTTTTGGCACACCCAATGGGACCCAATGTCTCAATTATATTAAGGAACATTGGTCATGTTTGATGCTAGTTTGATTAGGTTTATAGTGGTGGCATCTACATATAATGGTATCTGGCAACTCTAAGATATAAAGACTCTAAGAATCTAATCCGATAGCAGACTAGTAGTTTTTATTTCATTACAAATGTAACCACAAGGTCATTATCTAAAGGTACTCCTTCTAAATTTATTAAACTCCTTTTAAATTCAACTAAGAGGTTAAGGTTTGCTACTACTTTACCATAATTGGGGAACCCTTTTAATATACCACCCCTAGGTATACCTTTATAAATAAACCCTTGATAACTCCTCTTACCACAATGATTGCAAGAACCTTTGTAGGCTTCAATGGCCAAAGCCCTTTGAAAGTACCACAATGTACCTCTATGATAGTAATGGACATCAAACATGTTCCCTATTTCATCAGAGACCAAGATATAACTCACAATGATAATATTATGGACATAGCTAATTTTTGTAATATACATAATGCCACAATGGAAAATATAGTCATTATACTACTAGTTGTCTCATTTAAAGGTAAATCTTTAGACTGGTATAGAGGCTTAAATCCCAATTCTATATAAACCTGGGACAAATTAGGGAATATTTGTGTAAGATTTTTGGGGATAAGAGTGACCATTTTTTTCTCATAGAATAGTTAACTACAATCAAAAGGGCCCCTCATGAAGTCATGAAAAACTTCAACATGAGATTCCCAAAAACTTGGGATAGAATTCTAGTTTCTATCAAACCAACCCCCAACTTCACTTTCTTATACTATGTAAAGGATTTAAATAGTGACATAGCTATTATGTTCTAATCTATGGGGGGAAGTATATTTCTAGATGCCTACGAGGTGGCCATTAAAGCAAAAAACTATCTAGTCTAAACTAGAAAGCTTATTCATAAACCCCCAATGCCTTTATTCCTAGATATGTTGCCTCTTATCATAATTCCCCTAATGGACATCATTATTCCCAAATCAATAGTTGTTGTTATATTTTCATCATAGTAAGAAAAGGATTCCACTAACAGATCTAGTAATCCCTCAAAAAAAAGGAAATCCAAGAGCTCAAAAATATTTTCCAATCCTTTGGAAATGAATTGGTCAATTTGAAAAGGTAACAAACTCAATATAATAGGCCTTATCAATTTCCATATCAAACCCAATAGTAGGATTTCCAAGGAAATAAACTACCATATAAAGGAAACTACCAAGGCTAAGGCCAAGGTTAAAATCAATGACAAAGATAATATGGTCACAATAGGCAAAATAATTACAATCCTAATATTATGATCAATTCTAATATCTTTACCCCAGTTCAAAATAATGTGGCTCAAGAAGATGAAATTACTATGCTTTGAAATTAGTCTTTCAATCAAACTATAGTCCTTACCACTAATTTTTCCTAAGCTTTCAATGATCAATGACATCAAGCTACAAATTTTGGGTACAACTAGACTTTCATGGCACAAATGGAAAAGGTACCCATGATAACTAGACTAGAACCCTGATCAAACACCAAACTTGATAGGTTTCATAATGATAAACTATGAGCAAGAAGAGTGTTATGCACTCAATCAATAAGCTAGTTTTAGCCAAGGTTATTTTCTAGCAGCTACAAACATAAGATTCAAAAGAAGGAATATGGGTGATAATAAAGAACCAAGTAAGTAACCTCCTATCACTACACCTTTAGTTTCCAAGCTAGTTTTACTTGTTCCCTTTCCAAAGGTCCCAATGATTTTAAAGAGCTAGAATCAAAGAGACATCTCAGTCCCTTAAAACCCACAAATTTGACAAATGATAGTGGTGACTCCCAAGGCACAATCAAAGGTTGATGGTTCACCCATCAACATTATTGAATAGATGAATAAATCTAGTGTAAGTATGACAATATGGGATATACTCTCCATGCCTATTTAGGTGGATATTTTCAAGAAAGATTTTTTAGAATAAACATTAAGACAACCACTAATCAACAGTCAATAAAGGTGAGTGAAGTCCTCACCAATATAGCTAATGGACCTATTGGAGAATAATTAGGAAAGGCAATCAAGCCTCCTCCCTTTTACATATCTATAATCATTAGCATCTCTTTAGTGCACAATTATTTGGTAGATAGAGGGGCTACCACTTCAGTCATGGAAAAGGCCATAGCTGACCAACTCAGCCTGAAGTATGAACTACAAACCAAGGGAGTTCTATAATTTGATAAAACATATAACAAGCCATTTGACATCATCAATAATTTAATCTTGACCTTTCATGCTTTCCAAAGTGTATTAGTGTAATAAGATATATTGATTATTGACATCCCTCCTTGTTTTGCCCTATGTTTGTCTAGGGAATTCACTATGAAAATAGGGGACTACCTAGTAACAAACTAGTATTATATGGTGTTCAAGACAAGGTATGGAACCAAAGTGTCTATCAAGGATAATCCCATTACATATCTTCATATCAAGCCTTATGGACTAGACAACATAAACCTAAACTACACCATCTTGGATGAGGATAAATTCATAACCAACAAGGAGCTAAACATTCATCTTGAAGAAATTCTAGACATGTTCTTGGATGAAATGTGGGGTTACAATAAATTCCTTAACCTTTTAAAAGGTGTCAAAGAAAGAAACATGGGTGTCTTCTTATTGCACAAGGAATACCATCTCATGCCATCCCTTGTTAGACCTCAAGAAGACCCCAATTGTCTATGGAAGTTATTCTTTGATGGCTCAAAGAATCAATATGGAGTAGGTATAGGCACAATGATGGTTTACCCTTTAGGAAGGAAGTTTTTCTCTTCTTATAGGTTTTAGTTCAGTTGTTCCTACAATATATAAAAATATGAAGGTCTCCTTCATGGCCTCCAGTGGGCTAATTCGAGAAGGATCAAATAATTATAAGTGTATGGAGATAGTGAGCTCATATTAAACCAAGTCAAGAGTTAAAACATCATAAAGAATCCATTAATGAAGTCTTAAAAGCATAGAGTGTGGGACATAATTGAGGATTTTGAAGCTTCTAACATTTAAATTATACAAAAAATATAGAATGAACATGCTAATAGGTTAGAATCTATTGGGGCCCAATTTGATATCCCTAATGAGCTAAAAAGAAATAAGATGTAACCATGTGTTAAACTAGTCATGAGACTATCAGTGATAGATAATGAAACCCATTAGCAAGTCTTTAAAAACAATGAAAATATTACATGTTTCTTGTAATAGGAAATAGAGTTCTCCTCTAGCAACTAAGAAAATTTTTAATACTAATATGGGGAGAAGATAGTGCAATTGAGGTTCAACAAACTACCCAAAGGGTTGGTGATGCTCAAAGGTATCTTTCATGAAGGAGACTATGTGACAAAAGACAAATTAGTAATGTCAATGTATGAAGATAGATATGAAAGGGTTCTTATCTTCAAAGATAAACTTCTCAAGCTTGGGAAGGTTAGTAGTAAGGATGAGAGACAAACTTTCATATAAATCTACAAAGAATATGCAAATATTTTTTCTTGGGAGTATGGTGACCTTAAAGGATTTGATCCAAATCTAGCACAACATACCATAAAACTAGAGGCTAATGCTAAGCCTATAAGGGAAAATAAAATTCCCACTAACTAAAAAATATAAGAGCTCATGAAGAGATAATTGATCAAGTTAATTAAATCTAAGATCATCTTTCCCATTAAGCATTCATTATGGGTGGCCAATTTGGTACCTATAAGGAAAAAGAGTGGGGAAATAAGGATGTGCATAGATTTTAAGGATCTAAACAAGGTTTCCTTAAAAGACCACTACCCTCTACCATCCATGGAACAACTTCTTCATATAGTTTTGGGTTTTTAGGTTTGGAGAATTTATCTCTTCTAGATGGTTATTTATGTTACAATCAAGTATTGGTAAGAGAAGAGGATCGATATAAGACTACCTTCAGTACTAATTGGGGCCAACTTCTCACCAAAAGATGCCTTTTGAGTTGTCTAATGTAGGAGAAAATTTTTAAAGAGCCATGGAGATGGCCTTTCAAGGGTTGCTATATAAAATAGTGCTAGTCTACTTAGATGGCATCACTATTTTTTCCAAAAATGTTAGTGAGCATATGGATCATCTAAGGTTGATTTTTGAAAGGTAAAAATGGTATGGGATCTCTTTAAAACCTATAAAATGTGTATTATCCATGCATGAAGGCATTTAATTAGGTCATGTCATCTCAAAAGAAGGACTAGCCATTGACCCTGATAGAGTGAGTGATATCTTATCCTTATCTTTGCCAAAGAACAAGAAGGGGATCCAAATATAACTTAAGAATATTAAATTCATAATAATATTCATACCAAGGTTTGAAAATTTAGTCAAACCCATCACTATTATGTAGAGGAAAATCTAAGCATTTACTTTGTCAAAAGAAAGGAAAGAAGCATTCAAAACCATGAATCAAGCCATTGCTCAAGCACCCTCACTCATAGATCTTGATTACTCAAAGGATTTTATGTTTTACACCTTTTCCAAAATCAACAACATATCATCTATGATGATGTAGAAGAATATTAAAGGACTTGAACAACCAATTATCTTTTTCAATCAAGGGCTAGAGGGATATGAGGTGAGGTATACTCTTATTGAAAAATAGGTACTCATAACCTTGAGAAGCCTCAATAAGTTTAGACCAATTCTCTCCAAAAACAAGATTCACCTTATGGTATCTCACTTTATAGTTAGGGATTTCCTCCTTAATAAATATTTGAGTGAGAAATGAGCATGTTAGATCACCAAATTTATGGAGGATGACGTAGAGATCAAGGTCACCAAGTTGGTCAGGGGTAAAGGCTTATGTGAGTACTTGGTAGAGGACCTCCATGAAGATAGATAAGTTTTTTTGGTGACCTAAAACAATCTTCAAACAATAACACCCCCACCTCTAAGGAACTAGATAAAAGACATGTCTCATTTATTAGTAATAGGAGAATTTCCCCAAGGATTGGATAGAGCCAAAAGAAGGATTTTTAAGCTCCAATCCATACCCTATGAATTAATTTATGGTGTCATTTTTAGTAACTAACTCAAATGAAGTGTTCTTTCAATGCATAGATGATGATTAGGTGAACTAAATCTTAAGGTAGTTGTGTGATGGACCTATATGAGGTTACTTCACACCTAGGACAACAACAACAAAGATAATGATACTTGGTTATTGTTGGGATAAATAACCGAAAGCACATAATTGATTACCAAGCAAATTAACATGTGGAAATTAACCAGAATACACAAGTAACTAGAATTCAAAAATAACACATGATATGAGAGACAATACACAACTTATATTAAAACTCTTTCAGAAGGAAATACAACAAAGAAGGCTGCCATAGTTCTTCTTCTTTACACACCTCTAGGGCTCCCACACCTTTAGGGCATAAATAGTAAATCTTTCCTCAAAGCTCTCTCTCTTAGGTCCCAACACCCAACTCAAACACAGAGTTGGTGTTCACCTTACACCTGTGCTCCATACACTCCACAAGTGCTCCACGCACTCCACAAGTACACAAACATACTCCAAGTAGATCCTACCTGATTCTGCTCCCTGTTGTGTTACTATCCTATCTAATCTTGCACACCTACAAATCAATCTAGTTCTGCACACCTGTGAACCTTGACCTTGCACACACATACACCTGTAAATCAATGATATTACTTACCATGTAGATCTCCTAAAGTAGCCATGCTCACCTGATGACCAAGATCATACATACATGAAGAACCCTATTGATTCTCTAATCTAGCACCCACACTTGGTATTGTGGCACTAGGAGGAACACACCATTGCTCTCCTCTCTCAGAAGGAGCTTATATTATTACTCTCTTACTCTCTAGCACAAGTTTACAATATAACCAATGAGTCTCTTAAATAGATCTCATGCAAACAATAATTAGACACCTAATTACAATAATTAGATCCACATCTTCTAGTCTAAATTTGGCTCTTGACATACAAACACTTGGTTCATTAGCTAACTACCCATAATACACATAGCTCGAACCACACAGGTGACCGATGTCGGTCCTTGTCTGCCTGGGGGTGCCAACGCCGGCCGACTTCTGACCGACGTCGATTGCCTTCTATCTCTTCCCTGCTGATGTTGGTTGGCCTGACCGACATCGGTGTTTGTAACACTCAGGAACCTTCTTGAAACCTTCTCCTTTGTTTGCATCAGTGAATCTTTTAGCTCCACAACCTAACAATCTACCACTTGGAGATAAACAACTACATTGTACCTATACCTATACTCCATCTAATCTATTTCTTGGCTTGTATCCCTCTTCAAGCTCAATCCTGAAGAAAACCCACCAAACAACCTATGGTGCACCTCCTGTCATCCAAGTACCCTGCCACATCTGAACCTACAATCCCATGTAGTGAAGTCCTGACCCTGAATAACATGAATCCCTACTGCTATTCCCTCTCACGTCCCTAAGAACCCACTTCTCTGAATTGGCTCCTAACTCTCTGACAACACCCACTACTTGGGCAAACTCAGGCCTATACCAGACCTCATGTGATTTTGGACACTAGACTATCTAGCCCTTGGTGTGCTCTGATTTTTCATCCTAAACCTCACCAACCCCTGATTCACATCAGCTCCCACTGGAGACAAAATCAACCTATGATCTCCCATGTCTCCCATGCCAAAGAATTTCGCTGCTCCAAATTCTTCATAGCAAACCACTAAACTAATCTTACCCTTAGCTCAGCAAAACCCTGTATGTACAAACCTACTAGCAAACATACCATCCACATACATTAATAGGACAATGTAATGACCATCATCCCCCTGGTAAGACAAACCATAGTAGTTACCTTGACATTGACTAAAGTCATGCTTTGTCATCCACCTGTCAAAACCTGTACCACTATCTTGCAGCTTCCTTAAGACCATATGACCTAGCCTTTCCTCTCACATGTCCATTCTCTCTATTATTCAACTAAGGTATCCATTCATCTCTGTGCTTTCATACCTGTTGGCAACCCTACCAAGTCTCTACTTGGTTTTGCATCCTATTCCTGCCATGCTCCCACTGTTTCCTGGATCCTTCCTGCTCTATAGTTAGCAACTAGTATAAAGAAGAGGAATAATAAATCTGAGGCTTACTTACCACCTTCAGTCCTCCATATGGGAATTTGAGACTCCTTGATAGCTTGCTATCTACCCAAAATCTATTACAGTGATCGATTTTGGTCACCACACAGTCTGTATCCAACTGATGTCAGTTTCATGCGCCTGTCCTGACTACCAACCCTGCTGACATCAGTGTCTCTTGTTGTCGACATCGGTCCTCCTGACTGAAGTCAGTCTTACCTACTGCCAACATTAGTTCTACTACTAATTTTGGTACCTATGTTTTCTTTTGAGTGATGACTTTTTACCTGCGAGCTCCTTTGAATCAAAACCCATGTCCAAACTGCCCTGCTCAGAAGTATCCAGCCCCATCCACTGGTCTCTGTCTGCCATCTCCTCCATAAACACCAAGGCTTTCCAGTTCTTAATCCTATCAAATATATCAGTCTTCCTCTTAAGAACATGCATCTCCTTCTTGCTCATGTGACCAAGCCTACAAAGCCACGTCTCTGTAATAGAAGAAGAAACAGTAATATAAACAAGTAGATAAAGAGTACCTATTTTATTACCACCAACTAATTCAAGTGCATCCACTGTGAGAGTTCTTGAGCATCTCTCATCACCCAACCTTTCTAAATAAATTAGCCACATCTCCAAACTTGGGACCTACATGACCTCCTTCAACACCCATGTGTTCACCACTTGCAATTTTAGATTCACTTCCCCTTTGCCAATTCTTTGACAAGGCTCACTAGCTCCTCTCCCTGGGGTTGCATGGAAAGAGGCAACATAATATATTATCCAAGATTCAAATTTATCCAAGAAACCTCCCAAAGCATCCTATGCAACAACACCTACAACATCTACATCTTTAGTTCCTTCATGTTGATCTGCTACCAACCAACAATGTTCTTTTACCTGCTCTTTCTTTCCATAGGACCGTAAGTGACCATCTGTGCTTTTCAACTCCTCCATTCTTAGCTTAATTTCATCTACCATTGCTCTACTCCCACTCAATTAGAAACCCCTATGAGTGACCTGTAAGCAAACACAAAACCTGCTCTCTACAACCTTAGCTCTGATACCACATGTTGGGATAAATAACTGGAAGCACACAATTGATTACCAAGCAACTTAACATGCAAAAATTAACCAGAATACACAAGTAACTAGAATTCAGAAATAACACATGATATGAGAGACAATACAAAACTTGTATTAAAACTCTTTCAGAAGGAAATACAACAAAGAAGGCTACCATAGTTCTTCTTCCTTACACACCTCTAGGGCTCCCACACCTCTAGGGCATAAACAGTAAATCTTCCCTCAAAGCTCTCTCTCTTAGGTCCCAACACCCAACTCAAACATAGAGTTGGTGTTTACCTTACACATGTGCTCCACGCACTCCACAAGTGCTCCACACACTCCACAAGTACACAAACATACTCCAAGTAGATCCTACCTGATTCTGCTCCCTATTATGTTGTTGTCCTATCTGATCTTGCACACCTGCAAATCAATTTGGTTTTGCACACCTGTGAACCTTGACCTTACACACACATACACCTACAAATCAGTGATCTTACTTACCATGTAGATCTCCTAAAGTATCCATGCTCACCTAATGACCAAGATCATACATACATGAAGAACCCTGTTGATTCTCCAATACAGCACCCACGCTTGGTACTATGGCAGTAGGAGGAACACACCATTGCTCTCCTCTCTCAGAAGGAGCTTATATTATTGCTCTCTTACTCTCTAGCACAAGTTTACAATACAACAAATGAGTCTCTTAAATAGATCTCATGCAAACAATAATTAGACACCTAATTACAATAATTAGATCCGCAACTTCTAATCTAAATTTGGCTCTTGACATGCAAACACTTGGTTCATTAGCTAACTACCTATAATACACACAGCTCAAACCACATAGGTGACCAATGTCAGTCCTTGTCTGCCTAGAGGTGCCAATGCTGGCCAACTTTTGACTGACATCGGTTGCCTTCTATCTCTTCCCTATCGACGTCGGTTGGCCTCACCGATGCTGGTGTCTGTAACACTCAGCAACCTTCCTGAAACCTCCTCCTCTATTTGCATCAGTGAAGCTTTTAGCTCCACAACCTAACAGTTATTATTGGCCCAACATTTTTAGGGATACCCATGCATGTGTAAAAAAGTTCTAGAAGTGTTCCCCCTTCACCAAAAATTAGAAGATAATAACCCTTCTACTTAATCTAATTCAGGTGGAGCAACCCTTCATGCAATATGGGTTGGAATTCATAAGAATGATTAATCCACCATCAAGTGTAGGGAATAAATGGGTGCTCACCACAACTAATTACTTCACTATATTTTTGGAAGACACTACCTTAAAAGAGGCTAATGAGGTTGTAGTATTAGATTTCTATGAGAGCATTATGACTAGGTTTGGTGTCCAAGCTACCATTATTTTTGATTATGCATTTACATTCCTTAGCATGAGGATAAGTGAGTTAGCTCTTAGAATGGGCATTTACCCAGCACCTCTTCCAATTATTATCCTCAAGGAAATGGACTAATATATTCCATGAATAATAATTTGCTAAGAATCATTAGGAGGACCTGGAAGAGAATCAAAGAACATGACATACCAAGCTAAAGATATCACTATGGGTTGATAGAGTTACTCCTAAAAATACCATTAAAAACTCTCCATATGTCCTTGTGTATGGAAGGGAAGCCAAATTACCTATCTCCCTTGAGTTTCCTACACTATAATTAGCCCACTATCTATAGTTGATGGAAGGTAAACCCATAAGTATGAGGATGTCAAAACTCATGCAAGTCAAAGAAACTAGAGACCTTGCTATGAAAACACTAGAATCTCATCAAGCTCAAGTCAATAAGGATTTTGAAAAAATATATATAGAAAAAAAATTAAAGGAGACCTAGTCCTCAAATGGGATTCAAATAAGGCCAAACCAAACGATCATACATAGTTTGACAGCTTGTGGAGTGGCCCTTATCTAATCTATGGATGTAAACAACACAATGATTTTTAGCTTGCCCAATTAGATGGAGAGGTATTACCCATCCTAGTTAAATACATTCATTTTAATCCTTATTATTAAATAGATTTGTATCCTTATAATATATCATACATATTAGAGTAGCTTTCATGCTTTCCTCTAAGTGAGTTGTGCACTTTTTTGTTGTTGTGTGTTTTCCATCAATGCTTCAAGAACTTTGTTTGCCTTATTATTTTGTTCATGTTTCTTTTTGAGAGGTTTCAAAAAATGGGCACCCTTATATTAGTTTTAGTCTAGTTGAGAGAGAAACTACAACTCTGTAATCCAAAGTATCAGTTTAAGGTATCCATTCTCTTGCATAGTAGGAATGCAACCCTAAGATGTCACCAAAAATATTGGTCATGTTTAGACTACATACAGGGATTTGTCATTTAAATCAAACATGGATTAAAGAGAACCTAAGTAATATTTTGAATGAGATAATAAAATATAAGGACCATGCTACTTAAAAAGCCTTGGAAACGCTTTAAGTGATCTTAGGTGAAATTTACCAAATCCAGAGGATAGGCCCAAAATTGTAGAGGGCCATAGGGGGTCATGGATACTTAGATCAAGCATTGGTTGTAGATGATTTATCTAGATTTTCATTTTATTCATCTAGACATTTTGGTCTAAAAGTAATTCCCCATACTTAGTTGTGTTTTGAGATGGTCAAAAAAGGAGTTGAGTGAACATCTTGATAAGGCCACATCTCACATGAGTAGTAATGACAAGATAAAAAATTAAAAGGGTTTGCTCATGGTTATACCAATAACATATGCATTGAGTCCTGGCTCATGTGATGAAGTGTAGAAGAAGATATAGATTTGAAAGGTCTACCCCCTAAGCAATTTAGGTTGTTTTCCCATGATAGGTATATGGATGTCATACAAAACCATATAGAAGAGCTCACTTCAACATTTTACGGATACATTTGAGAAGCGTTTGAAACCAAAAAATCAAAAGGGTCTATCCCTTATTATATAAGGATAATTTCCTAATAGTTTAGTGTCATGGTGTTTTTCACATTTTAAGTTATAAAATTACAAAGTTTACTAGAAAAGGGAAAACATTCAAGTAGATGTCAAGTTCAAGATCTTAGAAGTAGCCATTGAAATTCAAATAGTAGGCCTAGGTAATCAAATGGCATACATTTCATCATACTAAGGAGATCAAAGGTGTGAACTAGGGTCAAATATTCAGTGGATCTAGGGGAGCAATGAGAAGTTGAGCTAGAAGGAATAAACACCAAGGATATATGGTCCATGTGATATTGAATCTCAAATCCAACAAGGTGAAATGGTCCAACAATTTGATGGAGTCAGGATATCTTGTTGATAGCCAATGAGTAGAAGTAAGGTCAAGGATTTCTTGATGAAATTTAGGTAACTAGAATCAAGCTCAAATAAATATCTAGAAGCAGTAACTATTGATCAAATAGGGCCTAATATTGAGAGGTGTGACATATGTATATAAAACTATAGGAAACCAATATTTTTGAATTGGTTTTCCTCTATAGTTAACTCAATTCAAGATCCAAATAAAAATGCATATGAGAAAGTAATGAAAGGATCATCATGATCGATGCCTTTGACAAACCACTGATTGAATAGACGTGGCATGTTCTAGTTAAGTTAAAGATTTAAATAATCATGTCCTCATAGCAAAGCAGAGTGGGGGATGACAGTGAATATGGATGGGATCAAAGTAGTTAGAGAATTCATTTCTCAGAGGGTTTCTTTCATTAGCATAGATCATGGTGTATCATCATGTAAATTAACTCTTGTCTTCTAGTGCCACTTCCATGCAAATGAAACTATTCAAGATCACTAGGATCACTGTAAGGCAAATTTTTCATGATGGATTAGTATCAATTTAAAAAAATTAGGTAAATAATTCATTAGAGAAAGGTGGAAGCTTAAAAAATGACCTTTGGAAGCTCATGGATGAAGGATAGACTCTCTTTTCCTTCCCTATATATAATCCTTTTTTTCCTTTTTTGTAAGGGTTCTCAAATTTTGTAGATTTTTTTAGAAACTACTCTTCCTCAAATTTTAGAAGTAGACTCTTTCACTTTTGATCGTGACTTTCTCTCAAGTATATAAGAGTAAAAAATTTATTTTAGAATGATATACAATGTTTAAATTTTATAAAAACATTTTTAAGTAATAATAAATTTCTTTACTTATCTCATATCTTCAAACTATGATCAATAAAGTATGCATACTATTACATTACAAAGGAAAATCTTCCATACTTTTGGACCTTATTTCTTACTCAAATTCATGTGTCTTTAATATAGTTTTAGGTATAAGTTAGTGTTATTTTTTTCATAAATTCAAATCCTTAGTGATTCTTATAACTTCTCTTTGTTCTTAGATATGACTCCCTAAACCTAGTTTACAAAATATTAATGTAGCTGGCTAGTTTTGTGAGATTATGTCAACTACTATTATCTTATGATTCTTCAGTATTTGGACCATGAATATGAAGGCCTAGTTTATTTTTGGTGCATCACATATTATCCCTCTTAGGATCCATTATCCCCTTCTAACCCTTTTCCTATGAAGTGCTAGGCTTAGTTTTTAGTTTAAGTAAGCATCAAAGAGGAACCATCCACATGATACCTACAGCCTAGGGTTGTTCTTATTTTATAGTTAAATTAGGGGAATCCTTAAAATCACTCCCCCTAATGGTATGAGTTGAATTATAATAGTGATATCAACAAACTACCTACTCATATTTTCTACCACTAGACCCAAAATGTCTAGATGAGAACAATGATCAACTAGATGAAATCCACTCATGCACATAAGAACTCAAAACATAGAAAATATTTTTATAGGACATTTTTCATATGATTAGATCACCACACTCATCCCTGAACATCTCTAACCATGTCAAAATTTAATATCAACCAATCCTCCTTCAATCATACTAGGATAAGTTTATTTCACACTTTGTCATTGTCACTTAGACTATCAAGGAACTTCATCCACTCACTAAGAGACCTCCATGACATCAACATGACATCATTGACAACTCTCCAATAGTAGGTGGTCCCATAGAGATATGAAAGTGTTATATGGAGATTAATTACATGATTTGAATCCTTATTAAGGTCTTAGAGAGTGGTAAATACCATGATAATCATGTTTGGAGCATTAGACTAGAAAACAAACTTGAGAAGTCATCTCAAATGAAATAATTTTGTTTTAGGTACAAGTTACTTAAAATCTTTAAAATAGAGCCCTGAGCACTTTTAGTGTCAATATATAATAGTGTTGCATATATTTTTGATCAATCTAAATGATTATACCTTGTATCCATATCCTAGCATAACACCTTATAAAAATAAGTGAGAGATTTGGCCATTTGTTTTTCATCATATAAGAATTAAAAGTTTCACTTTTGTTCACTATGTTCATTCAATGACTTATAGGTTTTGAGGTTTCAAGTGTTTTCATAACCCAAAGTTGTAGTATGGAGGTATATCTTCATGATTGAGTGGTGATTTTGAGTTGAGAAGACCATTATAGGGTCAAAGGTCATCAAAAAGAGTTAAAATTCAATATATGGACTCACAACATCACCTATAGGTGCCTTTCTCTTATAATTTCCACCTATAGCTTAACTATAGGTGTTCATAAAGCCTTTGTTATGTACTTATAGACACTAGGATTGCAAATATGAATAAATTTCCATGAAAAGTTGATTCAAAGACCTAAAATGGATAACATACAATGTGACATATATTTCAATATGGGGTACTCACCTATAAGACCACTTTTTCCATCAGTAACATAACTACAATCAACTATAGTTAACTATGAGATAGAGAATGATGTGATGAATGTTGACATATCTTGAAACATGAGATGAATGAATCCAAATGGTTGTCAAAAATAATTAAAGACATTAATATAATATTGAGGTAGTATCATAATGCCTAAACCATACAAGACCACCTACAAGCACCTCTTTCGAGGCAAGGAAAAACATAATCAGTCAACCTGTAGTATTGACCAATCAAGGTGTGTAAGGAAGTATTTTGAATGTTAAAGTGGAAAGTAGGTTTTTAACACCTCCATCATGGTCATAATAGTCTCAAGAAACTCTCACATAATGAAAAAAATACATAGAGAGGTTTTCAAAGACAACACATAGTCCACAGTTTAGACCCTGCACATAGTGAGCTTCCCCATGAGTTTACCTTGAGTTTTCTAAGTCTTGGAGGAGATATCCACGTGATCAGGAGCAAAAACATTTCATAGATAATATACATCACTTTTATAATCCTACCATATGTTAAATTTATAAAGGATAATAGGGTAAGTGCCCTGTGTTTTATCTCAGATAGAGGGCACTCCCCAAGGGTAAAACTCTATAAGCTTTGAAAGAAAGGAGATAAAAAGGTCAAATAAATGCTAATTAGACCTTTCAGTATGGTAATGAGAGATGTGATAGACATGTAATAACATGAAAAATAGTCCACAAGGGTTATAAACTCAAATAGGTGACCCAAAATCATATAAATGCAGTCAAAGCCCACTAGGCCTAATTTAGGCCTAATGCCTAAAAGGGATTTAAATTCATGTTTAGTGATAATATATCATTACAAATAATTGAGAAAACTATATGGGTATTCATAAGGATTTTTTAAACTATTATAATGTGAAGGAAACAAAAAACACACCTACATCCTTACAATAGAAAAACATAACTTCAAGCTTGAGGAGTTGATGCACCAATGCCATAATGAGGTTCCATGTTTTATTTATGTTCATGAGATTTATTAGCTTGGTGGATATTCCCTGAGTTTATGACAATATGAAAACCAATAAGGGGATTTTTTTTCATCTAAAAGATACCTATGTTCAAGATTTAAAGATAATCAATGATGATGGAGTTGTAAAGTGGACTAAGGGGCATAGTAGTGAATGGAGATAATTGTTTGAGGAATAAAGAGGAGTTATAAGAGTTGGAAGTAAGGATTTATAAATTATTCACATTTTTCTAAAAACTTTTCACAAAGATAAATACATAATTTTGACCCTTCTTGGTGTATACAGTCTTGCAACAGTCATAAAGCTTGCATAGTCATACTAAGTCCTTATTGAAAGAGAGGAACAAAGGGGGAATTAAGGTTATTTGACTAATATAATAGGTTTAAGGGGTTAAAAAATAGATAATACAATGTTAATAGTCTAATAAAATGTTTCAAAATGTTCACAAAGTATTTATTTATGCTCTCAAGTTTGAATAAGGGTATAAAAGCCCTAAACTAGGGTTTTGTTAATTCTAAGAGTTTTAACCATAAAAATTTTCCAAAAATTTGTAATTTGATAGATTTAAATGTCCCATAAGTTATTCAATAGGCTTTAGATCTGTATGGTGTTATTTTTATAGTTTATATTATTAACTAAATTTGACCCTATAGGTCAAATTAAGACCCCTATAGGTAAAAAATTGATTTTTAGATGTTTTATGGGTATAATATTTTGTCATAGGGTATGTTATAAGTATTTTGATGTAATTTAATGCCACTTTAGCCTTAATCATGGTCTAATTAATCTATCTGTCACTTTGAGTCATTTATAAAGCTTTTAGGGGTCATAAATGCAAATAACATAGTTTTCAAGGTGTTAAAGTTTCCTAGATTCCTTTAAAACATATGAGAAGTCATATTCCCTATTAGGAATGTTAGTACCATCTAAATCTTGTAGGTTATCTAATTGAAAATCAAGAAACCAATTGAAAAAGAGGAGTTTGGCACTTGTACAACCCATGAGGGAATGTGACACATGGGGGAAGGTCATGGAATGTCTCTTCTTCTTATTTAGACTCAGTTCCTTGTTTAATATTCTCTAGAAGTGCCAAGTTTGAGCTTAAACCATTTTTCTCCTTCTTCACCCTTCTAGACACATAGAGCTTGTTAGTAGGTTTGTGCTTGGTATGACCAGTTGGAGAAGTTCTAGGTCAAACACCTTTAGGAGATGCAATAAAACTCATATATCTTAATTTAAATAACTTAGAGATTTCAAATATTATTTATAAATCATCTCTAATAATTTGATTATGTTTTTATGCTCATTATTTCCTACACCCTATAGGTTTTTCTCTTATTTAGATAGGTCTATACAATCTAGCTAGTGATGTTGATTCCAAATGATGTTGGATCTCTATAAAAATGATCCCTATTCTTAGTTTCATGTTTCAAGGTGTTTGGATAAGCCAATTATCTTAAGTTGTAAAAGAAGACACCATTTTGTGTTTTAGCCAATTTTCCATCAATTTTAGAATCTCCATGCTTTGGTATTAGTTTTAAAAGGTGAAGATAGTTTTATTTCAATGTTTTAAATTTTATCTTGGTCACTTTTACTTTCAATCTCATCCTCAAAATAAATCTTCCATAAAGTTGTAGTCATAAGAAAGATGCAGTCAGTTTACTCCATGACTATCATGTGTAGGGAACTGAGTGAACTGAGATAAGAAATTTATCATGTTAATGGATTCAAGGGTTTTAATAGGTTTAGCCTCTCATTTAAACATGAATAAAAAATTGAGCCCCTCCATATGGTGCAAGAAATAAGGGACTGTGGTAGTTAGTACAACACTTATAAACAGTCAGCGATGGACACACTTACAAGTACTCTCAAGAGTTATATTCACATTGGAAAGAGTAATTTTAGACTTGTATGAATTTTTCATAAGATTAAGGAATCCATATGAAACCTTAAAATGGTGGTAAATTCATGCTACAAGCTCGTAGTCTATACATCCTTCCTAATGCTCCTATCACAACTCAAAATGCACCTACAGGTACCTTATACGAAGATGACATCATGATAAAAGACATACTTGAGTGGTTTATAATTCCTCAAGGTTAAAAACATGCATTTAAAGAGACTATAATGTACTAGTAATGATAAAATGTCCATATATTATGTATTTTTTGAAAGATATTTACACTATTTGCATGTATATCAAAATAAGCACCAATAGGTGGTGCTAACAAAAAGATGAAGTGTCATGAAGAGTATTAAAGCATGTGGTGAAACCTTCCTTGGATTCCTAATACATTAAATATATTATGGCATACTTACCTTGAGTGATATATGTCTATTCAAGGTTAAAGATCACCTTCTAACATGAGATGACTATGTTTAGGGATCAAATCCCTAAAAGATGAAAATATAGTGCTTTACCATTTGGTTGATATCACACAATAGGGTTACAAGGACTTTTGATGCATCTACAAGACCTTGTCTTGTAGCCTCTACATAGAAGATGCTATTTGTAAAGTTTGAAGGGTGGAAGTTTAGTGGAAGATAGTTTTTAAAGAGACCCAATACACACTCTTGGACACTAATTTTAGATAGTAATGACTATAGGTTTTAAAGTGTTCAAGTGACCTTAACAACCCAAATTGTAAATAAGGCATACTCTTCATGATTCAATGACCTTATCAAGTGAAATGCATCTCAAGGATCATAAATACCACTAGTAAAGTCTGATATGAACTTTTGGGGGTTTAATCTACACACATACAGGGGTCCTCTCAGTTGAAATTAGTCACCTACATCTAACCTAAGGTTCAAGTCTGAGAGGGTGTTTCTTCCTTGAAATGTTTGGGTATTAGGATATATTTGATGGTTTTAGAAGTGAGTGGAGGCTTCCTCAAAGGTTTTAAAGTGTCTTAATAAATAAACATGATGGCATTCAAGGCTAATCAAAACCTACATCCATACTACCTTCTTCAAAACCTGATCCAAGGTTACAAAGATATACATGTTTCCATGATTAAAAGGTCCTAAATGGTTAAAATGATCATTTTATATCTAAAGGATAATAAAAATAGTTTTACATGCAATTTATAGAGCCTATATACACCTACAAGATCCTAAAGACTCCCACATGTGAACTAGGAATTTGACTCAAGAGAGGTGATTATTATTGTGTTAATCTAAAAATGCAAACAATTTGATAAAAACACACTAATTATCATACATATCTAGGCCTAATTACTAGGGTGAGCTTAATAACCAAAAAAATAAAAAGCACAACTACAAAATAAATAAATAAAAATCATTCACCTTCTTTGGATGCTCCAAATGCATGTTGTAGTTGCTTGTGCTCATGAAGTATTCATCAAAGGAGGCTTGGTTATATCCTCTTCTCCTTGGAACCTTGTGGTTTTGGCTTGGCTTGGCTCAATATTTTGGCATCATAACTTTGGCATTTGAGATCTCTTGGAATCAATTTGACATGGTAACTTTGCACAAATTAAGCTTAAAATTCATGTTCATGGCCTCTCTATTTATAGATTTTCAAGAATGACCAGAATCAACCATGACTGTCCATCTCAATATTGAGATGTGTGGTCATGGATTAATTGAATTATGTAATTAAAATCCATAATTATCCTCATCATGACTTTGGAAGAAGGAACATTAAGGAGGCATGGGAGATAATAAAGAGGCATGGGAGACCCATAACCCTAATATTTGTGGAATTTATGGCCTAGGGATGTCTTCCTAAGAAATGAGGTCAACTAATGATGCAAATATTCAATATTCATTTCTAAAAAAAAAATCATGGAATTATTAATTATGCCTTGATTTGGACTAATTAGATCTTTAGCATGATTAAGCACTTTGTGCACAAATTACTCAGATTAATTAGATTGCCTTATTATTGGTCTAAAATTTGACTGGATTAGAATTGGAAGTCAATCTTAGATGCATTGGATCAGTTATACCATTTAGGATGTTACCAATAGAAAATAATAAAATAAAGTGTCTTGTGTAAGATATTTTGATATGAAATAACAATCTAGAGCACCTAGGTACAAAATTAGTATTTTGACTCATAATGATATGATCAAAGTTAGCTAATCCATAAATTGCATTACCACATTTAATGATACTATGGCCAAAATAATCACTTAAATATGTTAGATTAAAATATTTTAATAATTTTTAGTGTTTTTAAGCCAAATTGTGCACTTTGGTGGAAATTGGTCAAAAGGCTAGTTGGAGGTCATTGGTGGCCAGATTTAGGTGTCTATAGTTTGCCCCTGCTTGGGAAAGCATTGCAACATATAAGCACACCAATTTCTTCTCAAATAATGAGAGGTGGTTGTAGACACATAAAAAGTGTCTAACCCTTGGTCCTTTCTCCCCCCTTGGTCCCCTTCGTTCACTTTACTACTCCTAACCCATATCTTGTTAATTTGAAATAATTATTTATTTTAATTAACAAATGTCCCTTTTCCCTCCCCTTGCCACCTCACCACCCTTGGATTCCTTTCTTGGATTCCCCTCATTCCCCCACATGGCCATATTTAACACCTAGACTCCCATTCCAACTTCTCCCCTCATCCATTTAATCTCCTTCGATCGTTTCTCCCTTGGACTAGCTGACCCAGCGGTTGGAAAATGGATGAAAGGCTATTTTTAGCCTTTCTCCGGCCTTTTAGCTGCCGACGTCGATCAACTGTCGACCGACGTCGGTGATATTGCCAGTGCCCACGGCCTTCTTAACCATTTTCTGCACCGTTATCCTCTCTCTCGCTCTCTTGGTCTTCTCTCTCGCAATCCCGACTCGAAATTGAACACTCTGATCATCAATCCATTCTTGGACCCTATCAATCTGCCAATATCTCAACCAAGCATCTAACTCTCTCCCTCAGGTACTCTCAGCAAGCTTCTGCAAGCACAACAGGGATTCTTCATTAACAACAGGTCTTCAACAAGTGGCAACAACAACAGAGATCAATAGGCACAGGTATGTTGTATTATGTGTTTTCATTTGTGCTTTATAGTCATTTGTTTCTAAACTAGATTCAACACTTCTATCTCCCAGACCAAACCAAACCAATCCCAAATCCTATTTCTCTGCTATCTCTACCTTCTGTTTGATTCCTCTATCTCTTTGTTGGCCTCCTCTATCCCTCTGCCCATTCGACCAGACTCTCTACCTCAGTTGGATTCAGAGTTTCAGACTACCTCAAAACTAGACTATCAGACCCAGACCCCAGACCATTTAACCAGGCCCAAACTCTGTCTTAGACCCATCCACAGACCATTCTGCACAACCAGACCCTGTCCACAGACCAAAGACTCGACCAGACCCTATCCAAGCGTACTGTCCCGACCGACGTCGGTCGCTTCCTCCACTGACATCGGCAGACTAACCGACGTTGGCACCTTGACCTACCGACACCGGTAGGACCACCGACGTCGGCGACTGTGGCCAGTTCGACGGCTTCTCTCAGGTAAGCTTTTTGCTTCCTTTTCTTTTTAGTTTGTTATCATTTCAGTCTTTTTAACATTCTGTCTTTTATCAGACTCTTTTTCTATTGACTAGTGGGTTGACCTCCCTTAAGGAAGTTTTCATACTTCTGGGAACAAGCTTTCGCTTGCCAACCCACCATCTATCCATCTAACACCTCCTTTGTCCAGGTCTCTTTCTTTGCAAGTGTCATTCCCCCACAGCCAAAGAGGAGTACTCACAGCGTCTGGATTACGGTGCGCAGACTACATCCAGGTACACAAGCCTTGACCATATCTCTTAGTTTCTTAATCTCTTGAATATAGAAAGTGAAATTTGAATAGAAACATTCTGGCACGCCTGGTGGGACCCTTAGGGCCCTCCTTGGGTTCCTTTCCTTCTTTGTTCATTTAGGTACATTAGGCTTCTTCCTCTTCAGCTCTTTCTTCTTTTTTGAAATGACACTATAAGTAGGAAATAAAAAGAACTTTTTCTTACTTTTTCTTGCATTTCTAGACTAGTCCAAGAATCATTTTCTTCAACCCTTTCTCCAACTTGTCTTCATTCCAATTTAACATTTCGATTTGGGTCTTTAAAACTTATTTCATTACATTTCTGCTTGTGCTTGCATTTTCTAGTCCACACTTAGTAATTAAACCGCATATTGAATTAATTTAGATCACTTGATGTTACACTACCAAACCACATGCACTAAAACAAACATCAAACAATACTTGAGACAAGGCCCGACTGGGATTTCATCCCCTAGCAGATACGTTACCCCTACCTGGCAATCTCACTTGGATTTCATCACCAAGGGGAAAGCCCACTCCGTTCTTTGGTGGAGGATAATCTCTAGGTGAGGTATATCTTGGCTAAGCGAGACCAGCTTACCACTAAAATCGTGAAGTGAGGGGAGCTTGCTCCTTAGCACCAGGCCACGTACCGAACCTAATACAGACTTCTTGAGCGCCTTAACAAAACCTGAAACCATCTTTAGACTACCTTTTCTAGGACCCTTCTCACAACCAACTTCCTCAAACATCACTTTAAGGCATAATCCATAGGATTCTAAAGTTGATTCTTAGGATTTCACACTAGGCTCTGTCTGTCATCATCTTATTTTCTATTTTTATCTATCTTTTTTAAGCTGGTAAGGACATCTTCTTCATTTCCAAAAACTTTTTTTTCTGAGTTTCTGGAAAGCACAGTCACCGGCATCAGTTTTACCACCGACGTCGGTTTCCTTCCTCCACCGGCATCAGTTATCTGACCGACGTCAGCCATCTTTCTTACCGATATCAGTTTTTCAATTGACATCGGTATCTGTCACTGTCCTTTTCTTCAAAACAATAACTTAAAATCCGACCCCATTTTCTGCCAAAACCATATTCTGAGTTTCTGAAATTGCAAACACACAGTTTCTAGAACCCAACCCCCTTCTTGACCACACTCTCTCATCCCTAACCAGTCCTATCATGGAGTTCAACTCAGAGACTAAAAGAACTCATACAGGACCGACCCCGACTCAAATTCCCATCATCCCTAAAGGGGACCAATATTTCGAAAGATTCTTGGACCTTAATGCTGCAGCCCTCCAAAACTATCTCATGAGAAACCCAATGCGAGACCTCTCAGGTGACGTGGCGATGACATCCACACCATTCGCCACCCAGCCCTTTATGACTCAGCCTGTCACCTCAACCATGAACCCGACCATGGCCAATACGCAAAATTTGGCCTCCCCATCCATTTTTAGTCCAACCTCCATCGGGGTTCCATTACCCCCTCAACCACCTACAATTCAACCGAGTTCTACATCATACCAGAACTTAGTTGTCTCGACCCCTCACACTCTTGCACCCATAAACACAGGAGTGCTAACCTTTCCTTCTACCAGTGCCACCATTCAACCACCTTTGGTGGTGCCTAGTCAATTTATACCTACGACCTTCATAACTCAACCACTTTTGGCCTCCACTTATGTCCCTGCGACTAGTCATCCGTACGTTGCCCCCTTACTGGTACAACTGACTACGTCGTATACCTCCTCTAGCCTCTTTCAAGCACCCTACAACCTAGGGGGTGCTCCATCCATCAATCTGTCAGCAGACATCATTAAAATGCTGATGGATAAAATGTCTAGTCTCAAGACCTCTATCTCTGGTTCACGCAATGCTCTCTCGTATGAGCAAATTTGCAACGCGCCCATCCATCCTTCTGTCCCTATCCGACCATACCCCAACCAATGGGAGCTTCCTAAATTCAATCGTTTCTAGAGTAAGGAGGACCCGCAACAACATCTATGGGCATTCAGACATGCCTATTATCTTATTGCCCACGATGATGTGTTACTTTTACGCATGTTCCCTATGTCCCTTTTTGACTCTGCCCTTGACTGGTATAGCTCACTTGCCAGACATTCTATCTTTTCATTCATTCAACTTGCCCAATTATTTCTCAATCATTTTTCTATCAACATCACCAAACAAGTCTCAATCACAGACCTTTACTCCATCAGGCAATTCAACAACGAATCAATAGTCAATTTTGTCGCCCGTTGAAGAGGCTTGATTAACCAGCTCTCTTTCTCCATACCTCAACCTGAGCTCATCGAGCTCTTTTCTCGAGCATGTGCTAGCCACATCTCTTCTACCTTGCAGATTTAGACATTTTGCACTTTTGACGAAGCTTTCACCATGGCTCGAAAGCTTGAACTCCGCACCCTTGAAGAGGATAAGGTCAAATTGCGTAATACCAATGCAAAAACCAATGACCATTCTTCTTCCAGACCTTCTTCCTCTACCAAATCTAAGTCCAAAGGAGTGGCCAACACTGTGGTCATTAGATCACCATCATTGACGTCAACTAATTATTCTCAACCTTCAACATCTCCAAGCATCACCAAACAATTCCAACAACGGTACATCCAGCGTTCATACACTCCACTTGGAGAATCATACACTTCCATTTTGGAAAAACTACTCAAGCAGGGGGTCCTCAATCTCCCTCCAATCTGACCACCTCAATTCGACCCTTCTAAAGCCCTCCCTACATGGTATAGAGAGGCTGACTTCTGTCACTTTCATCATGTCCATGGCCATGACATCGACAATTGCCGAACCTTCAAGAACATCATCTAAGACATGATCGACAAGGGGGATCTTATTTTAGATAACCCAAATGCCCCACCAAATCAAAACATCAACATCTTCAAACAACCATTTCCAAACCATCCACCTACTCAAAACAACATCCAAACCACGATCAATGACCCCCAAGACCATGATATTCACACAATCAACACTATTTTGCCTCTTGTCCCTGACCAACTTCCTCTATCACAGGATGAAGAACTTTCTTCTCCTATTAGTCCTCCATCTACCTCTTTTATACTAGAGGATGCCTCGACCATGCCTACGCCATTAACCTTACCTTCATCTGAAGACCTTACCTTGCCTACTCCTCAAGCAAAAATAGAAGACACGATCATCCATGCCCTCTACCCACTTGAGGAGCCGCACTCTCTTATTTCTTCTCCACCAGGAGAAGACCCAGTCTCTTCACCCATTTTGACTGAGGATGACCCAGTCACGGTGTCTTATTGTCTTTTGCCTAAGATTGTTACATCTCACTCACCTCCGTCCACATCTAAGCCCAAACCCGCACAAGCACCCACCTTACCAAAATAGATTGAACCTCTTGGTGTTCGCCCCACATCTAACCTCACCTCTCGCAATAATGGCCCTCAAACTATATCAAAGAAGGCCACTAGACCACACTGGAGAACTCCTCCCCCACCTTCGTCATTGACCTCTATTTTGGGCCCACATCCGTCCACTTTAATAGGAGTGATTCCTACTCCCGTACTTCACAGAGGCAAGTTGCCTCCATTACTCCCTCAACCCATCAAACATATATCTCCTCCAAACCATTGACCTATGCCTCTTATGCATCCTAAACCAAAGTCATCAACCCCCACTACGACAAAACATCCAGACCCGTTAGCAAGTTCTTATGCCTTGCTGTTACGGTAATTGTTGCAGTCCTCTCACATCTATCTCCCACCACTTAGACCATATCAATCTCTCAAACCAAAACTGCCCTAGTTCGACGACACTCACATTTGTGCGTATCATCACATGCCTGGGCACGACACTGATCATTGTTGTGCCCTCAAGGTTGTCATTCACTAATGTCTGGGCAATGACACCCTTCTTCTCGACCGCATCATCAACAAACCTTCAACACCACTCCACTCATCAACTCTCAGATCAAGGCCATCTTGGTTCGACAACTCTAAATTTTATCATTATCATCACACTCCGGGACATGACACTGAGCGTTGTTGCGCTCTCAAAGCTGTCATTCGTCAACAATGGAGAAAGGATTCCCTTCTGATCAAGGACACTCTTGACCACCTCTTCGACAAATTATCAACACTGACCCATGCCTCTCAAACTTCATCACCTAAATCAAGATCTCCATGCCATGTTATGGCCCCTTTACCACCTTTGACCCCATTATTCGACATCAACACAGTCCATTTAGCCACCAAGCCTCAACCGACCTTGACCAATCTATCCAACATTCTCCCTAAGCGACTGGGGGAACCCAACCTTATCATGACCTCGACCAAATAGTCAACCAAACATTCGACCAACTTTGACCAGACATTCAACCAGCATCAACCAAACCTCGACCAAACTTCAATTATCAAACACCACCCAACCAAGCACTTATCACTTCTTCAAACCGTCATTAATCATTGTGACCAATTTGGAATGAAGCAAATGGGGCAAGTTTGCTCCCAATTGACTTGGACCTTAACACCATCATGGGTCAGGATTTGGTCAGAACCTGAACCCCTTTTATGTCTTGCCTCTTTGACCAATCTATTATTAGTCAAATAATTATTCATTTGATGTTTAACTTAAGCTCGATTCCTTGAGTACTCCCTGTCACCGTCATTCCTATTCCCTACAACCCTCAATCCTAACCCCTTTTGGCAAGCACGAACGCTTCATCTTAATAAAAGGGAAACCCTCTAAACCTCTATAGTCAAGTCCATGACCAAAAGTCCAGTCAGTAAATCAATCCAATATATATAAAAATGGGATGCATATTCCAAGGTCATAAAAATATAAATGTAGACTGCTCCCTCGAAGGACAACTGCATCATTATTGTTGTATTCACTAGACTGCTCCCTTGAAGGACAGCTAGGCCAAGTCATATCAAAAACACATCGAAAAGTAGAATATAGACCACTCCCTCGAAGGATGGCTATGCATAAATTTTGCTACATACACAACACTATCTCTGAAGCTTCTCGCATCGATCAGCTTCACGACATGACCACAAAGCAAAACAATATCCCATCGCAGGCTTCCCACACCGATCAGTCTACCTTAAAAAAAAAAAAACTGACTGACAACCTTTAGAGTCATGGACTTGTCTATAGTCATTCTCGGGGTCACCTATAAAATGGGCAAAGTTGTTCCTACCAAATAGGGTTCCCCCTTCCATCTCATTATCGATCCTATCACCCCTGCACACTCAAGGGATTTCGAGCTCACTTAACGACAAGTGATTCGATTACTGCTCTAACACAACCAAGGTCAACGACGCAATGCATGAATGGGGCTCTTGGTTCTAATAACCCCTATCTATGATGTCATTCTGGTCCTTGTCAATGAAAGAGCAATTCGCCTTTCACTTTTGACACATTTTTGTCACACATCCAACCAAATCATTATTTATCCAACCAAACTCAAGCTAAACCAATCAAACATTTTCAGACCATCGACATGACCTAGACCATTCACATAGTTTTTATGGACACCAATACACATGGAAACTATCGACCCGACACAATTTATGACAAGCATAAACCAATACTTGCTGAAGCATAAATAGACCTCAATTCATTTTTAGCACACATCCATCACGACTATGGAAAATTGCTAAGGATGAAAGACCCCTCGACCAATGTTGCAAAATACACCATTTGGAAAAGGCTGCACCATCATCTTTTTACCCTCATCATTCATCTCAACCACAACCAGTCTATCGACCCGACACAGACTCTCATTCTGAACTACATTGGTCTGAGGCCCTAAGACTAGGGCTATGTAGGCAGCACTCAGATGACACGACATCATCTGGGGTTAGCTCGACCACCTTCATTTGTTCGTCTCTCTGATGGACAAACCTTCTTTCCTCCTTTTTGACCATGACCTTGACCTTGACCTCGACCAATTCATGATCTCGACCTTGACCAATCCACGACCAGTCCCTCGACCACTTTGACCAAGACCTATCAATCCCTTTGACCCTTCCTCCCTTTTAGGGAGAACTACATTGGCCTGAGGCCCTAACGATAGGGGCTATGTAGGCAGCACTCAGTTGACATGGGGTCTTCTGGGGTTAGCTCGGCCATTCTTCTCTTCACTTTTTTCTATCTCCTTCTCTCGTCACCTGTCAATCATAACACAATCAATAACATATTCACATAATCATTAGTATACTCTCATTTTCATTATCACAACATAAGTCATTAGTCATAAATTTCATCCATCATAACTCATTAAACATTCACATAATCCACAAAGTTAAACATTCAATATCATATAATCTATCATCTACAATTAATCAACGTCATCATATAAACATTTCATAAACATTGTCATCATCACATTCATTTTCATTAAGCATCATCATCATATAATCATTAAACATAACATAATCATTTATATCATCACATTAATCATTAGCATCATCATAACATAATCATCATAAATATCATATCAAAACATGCATCATGAAATACATTACACATTAAACAACATCCATAACACATCAATAATCCAAAACCATCATCATATATATGTCAAAATAGTTTTATACAAAAGACACAATCTATGTCTATCTCTCTCTCTCATCATACATCTCTCATCTTCGGCTCGTAGGCCGGTATATACATCAAAAATAATACATATCTAGGGCTGCCCTTAAGGTTGTGGCTGTGGTGGTGGTGGTGGTGGCCGAGAAGAGGCTGTATCCTCTCCTCCCTCTGATCTCTGCCATCTGCGTGACCCAAAAGCTATCACTCATGACACCGATCTCTGTCGGCTTTGTTCTGCCTGCATCTCCGAGTATCGCTGTATCTGAGGGAACCCCCTGATGGCCCTCTCATAATACGCGATCTCATCCAGCGCATCAGTGTATCTAACCATAGATACAATCTACGGTGGACCCATCGGCCCTGCTCCTGTGGCCTATCCTGACCCCTATGGCTGTGGCTGACCTCGGTGCATTGATACTGATGGTCCTGCCCCCTGTGAAAATGATGGCTGCTATAGTGGGCCCTGCCCTCCAAAACCCTGACCTGCGACTGCCTGTGCCTGGGCCATAGCTAGCTATCCCTGTAATAGAGTGACCTACGCTGTCAACATTTCCACCTAACCTGTCATCTCTACCAGTTGCCCTATAACCCCTGCCAGCTATCCCTACAAAACTGAGTCCTGGGCCTGAGCTGCGTCTCTCTCCTGTCATGCAGTGTCCCTCTCCTTATGAGCTGTATCTAGCTCCCTCGTGATAGCCTATAGATCTGGATGGGGACCCACTTGTATGCCTCTATATTGTCCTACCCACCATGTTATGTAGGCCTCTGTACACCCTGGGTCGGCTATCCCAGGTCCTGTCGGCAACTCCTTAAAGTTGGGGTCCTCTGTCTCCTCTGGCAGTGGGAGTGGTGCCTCTATGTCATCCTACCTGTACTATGGGAAGGCAGGCAGTACATCCTGTAGCAGCCCATACTAGCGCCACACTCTCTCAGCTAGAATCCTCTCAAGCTCACTGGCTCATCTGCCTCTGACCCATCACCTGCTCTGAACTCCAACCAGCTGCTCTCCCTGGTCTCTGAATGCTGGGTAGACCAAATATGGTCTCTAGATGATGTCTACTAGAATCAAGGCCTCTAGTACACCTCGATAGTGATCAATATCACTGACCACTCCATCCACACGTGTCTATGCCATCATCTCACGCCATCGCCTGAACCCGACCCTAAAACTAGCCTAGATCGCCACTAGGAGGCCGAGAGGTCGGGTAACCACAATATGCTCATATGCCCAACAGTGCAGAAGGTGGCCCACGCATAGACTATACCATCACCACCGATTGATGCCCCATAGCTCTCTGTATACCTGGGCCAAAAAGATGGGCCACCAGGCAAACACTATTTACTGCTCTAGCATGTCCATCAAAACCCTGATCATAGCCACCGAGAACCTGCCTCCCTCTGCATCTGGCAATGCATAGACGGTGATGCCGATCATCATCAGAACCACCAGCCGATGTGTGCCCTGATCTACTGTGTATAAAGGCTTGTAGGCAAAACTAGCTGAATGGTAGCTTGTCTCCGTGACGTGTTCCTCAAATAACGTCACCATGTGTATGTCGTGCGCCTCTCTCAAGCATGCATAGATATCAGCCCCGTGTACCGGCAGCCACAAAATCTGGTACACATCCTCGACCATGACCGTCATCTCGCCTGTGGGTAGGTGGGAGGTGTTGGTAGCATGGTCCCACTGCTCGATCAACGCCACCATGAGGCTCACATCCCTCACACTCTGCAGTAGCGTCTCAGTCTGCCTAGCCCGACTGCGCTCATCTGCGCCCACTCCTCGACTGACACACCTCTGTGTATCTGCATCAGCAAAGTCAGGAGGCAATCCTGTAGCATCAAAGTCTGCCTCACCTACATCCATCCATGGACAATATCATTTTAACATTGTTCCTATTTTTCCTATTTTACCAACCACTCTGACCATTTTTGCCTAACTTGAAACCTAGGAAGCCCTTGGCGTAGCTTTGACCTTTTGACTTGACCATTTTTCACCACTCTTTCTGACCAGGCATCCACTGACATCAGTTAGCGTGCTGATGATGGTACTCACCTAACCAATGCTGGTCACTTCATGACCAACGTCGGTGGGTTGGTAACCGATGCCGATCACTGGTCGGTCGATGCCGGCGGAATCGCTGATGTCGATGACTGGTTCGGCCATACGGCCGAATGGGGCGAGCCCTAAAAATTAGGGCTTCCCCTCTAAACACTCCTACACCCCCCAAAACCCTCCTAAATCACTCCTAACCTATCCTAGACCCTTTACCCACCTTCCTAGCTACCCTTCCCCTCAATTTCAGCCTAAAACCAACAACAAATTCAAAACAAAAATAGTTTAAATAAGGCTCAGGGCCCTCTTACCTCGTCCCAGCATCGCCGGCATGGTGGCACGATGGGTGCCACTGGTGGTGGACCTCCCACAGGTCCTCTACTCCCCTCTACCATGTCCCCTATGTTTCTCTACCCTCATACTTCCCTTGGCCCTCATGTGTCTCTGTAGCATCCAATCAACTCCTCCTCTTCACCAATGCTCCTCTGCCACCTCGCACCACTCCTTGGTCATCTCTGGGTCACTTTCACTCAAGAAATTCTAGAGCTCTTTTTAAATCTCTCAATCAATTAACAAATGACTTTTGGTGGGCTGCCAATCTAGTTTTGTTAGATTTGGCAGGCCACTGATGTCGGCATTGGCGTGCCCTAAACCACCGGCATCAGCTGATTTTCACCGACGTCAGTCTATTTATCTCACCGACATCAGTTTTGTAACTGATGACGACGGCCTTAAAACTTCATTCCTCTTCAAAATAACCAAAATCATGCCCAACATCAGTCAGTCCTTCAGACCACGTCATTTTAGCCCCCTGGGGCACACTTAAGATCACTTTTGCATCCATCCATCGACCACCAGACCATGGAGATCACACATATCTCCTTAGACCCTGACCACTTCTAAGACAACTCTATCTTGGTTTTGTTTGCATGCCTACTACCTCATGAATAAATAGCAAAATTGTTTGCAGACCTTATTTTTGGACCCTCACAAGTATAAGATCGCAAGCCGGTTGATCCGCAATACTTGTGACTTTTTTCGTGTTTTCAGGAGCACTTCCTAAGCCTGGGATACCTGGAACATGATGACCATTTGGAGCTATAGCTTTAATTTAATAACCTGATCAGCTACGACTAATGCTGGGGCCCAGTTATTTCAATTTTGGCACTCCTCAACCTTTTGACTGTGACCATTTGACCTACCTTTCGTGCAATCATGACTTTTGCAGCATTCACCCTCACTCTCCTTCTCATCCACCTTTTGTCAAATCAGCACCCGACATCAGGTTCCCTTCCCTCGACTCCCACTTTGAGGGGGAATACCTCATCCATAACTCGGGGCAATCCACATCATCCCACACTTGGGGCAATCACTCCTATTTTTGTCTTACAGTTTGTCCAGAACAACTAACAAGACAAAAAGGGGCAAATGTAGACACCTAAAAAGTGTCTAACCCTTGGTCCTTTCTCCCCCCTTGGTCCCCTTCGTTCACTTTACCACTCCTAACCCATATCTTGTTAATTTGAAATAATTATTTATTTTAATTAACAAATGTCCCTTTTCCCTCCCCTTGCCACCTCACCACCCTTGGATTCCTTTCTTGGATTCCCCTCATTCCCCCACATGGCCATATTTAACACCTAGACTCCCATTCCAACTTCTCCCCTCATCCATTTAATCTTTTTCGATCGTTTCTCCCTTGGACTAGTTGACCCAGTGGTTGGAAAATGGATGAAAGGCTATTTTTAGCCTTTCTCTGGGCTTTTAGCCGCCGACATCGGTCAACTGTCGATCGACGTCAGTGATATTGCCAGTGCCAGTAGCCTTCATAACAGTTTTTTGCATCGTTATCCTCTCTCTCTCTCTCTTGGTCTTCTCTCTTGCAATCCTGACTCGAAATCGAACACTCTGATCATCAATCCATTCTTGGACCCTGTCAATCTGCCAATATCTCAACCAAGCATCTAACTCTCTCCCTCAGGTACTCTCAGCAAGCTTCTTCAAGCACAATAGGGATTGTTCATCAGCAACAGGTCTTCAACAAGTGGCAACAATAATAGAGATCAGCAGGCACAGGTATGTTGTATTCTATGTTTTCATTTGTGCTTTATAGTCATTTGTTTCTAAACTAGATTCAGCACTTCTATCTCCCAAACCAAACCAAACCAATCCCGAATCCTGTTTCTCTGCTATCTCCTTAGACCTTGACCACTTCCGAGACAAATCTATCTTGGTTTTGTTTGCATGCCTGCTACCTCATGAATAGATAGCAAAATTGTTTGCAGACCTTATTTTTGTACCCTCACAAGTATAGGATCATAAGCCGATTGATCCGCAATACTTGTGACTTTTTTCGTGTTTTCGGGAGCACTTCCTGAGCCTGGGATACCTAGAACACGATGACCATTTGGAGCTACAACTTTAATTGAATAACCCAATCAGCTATGACTAATGCTAGGGCCCGGTTATTTCAATTTTGGCACTCCTCGACCTTTTGACTACGACCATTTGACCTACCTTTCCCGTGAAGTGGTATGCGCGCAATCACGACTTTTACAGCGTTCACCCTCACTCTCCTTCTCATCCACATTTTGTCAAATCGGCACCCGACATTAGGTTCCCTTCCCTCGATTCCCGCATTAAGGGGGAATACCTCATCCATAACTCAGGGCAATCCACATCATCCCACACTTGGGGCAATTATTTATTTTAATTAACAAATGTCCCTTTTCCCTCCCCTTGCCACCTCACCACCCTTGGATTCCTTTCTTGGATTCCCCTCATTCCCCCACATGGCCATATTTAACACCTAGACTCCCATTCCAACTTCTCCCCTCATCCATTTAATCTCCTTCGACCGTTTCTCCCTTGGACTAGCTGACCCAGTGGTTGGAAAACAGATGAAAGGCTATTTTTAGCCTTTCTCCAGCCTTTTAGCCACTGACGTCGGTCAACTGTCAACCGACGTCGGTGATATTGCCGGCACCGGTGGCCTTCTTAACAGTTTTTTGCACCGTTATCCTCTCTCTCGCTCTCTTGGTCTTCTCTCTCACAATCCCAACTCAAAATCAAACACTCTGATCATCAATCCATTCTTGGACCCTGTCAATCTACCAATATCTCAACCAAGCATCTAACTCTCTCCCTCACGTACTCTCAGCAAGCTTTTACAAGCACAATAGGGATTCTTCATCAGCAACAGGTCTTCAACAAGTGGCAAAAACAATAGAGATTAGTAAGCACAGGTATGTTGTATTCTATGTTTTCATTTGTGCTTTATAGTCATTTGTTTCTAAACTAGATTCAGCACTTCTATCTCCCAGACCAAACTAAACCAATCCTGAATCCTGTTTCTCTGCTATCTCTACCTTCTATTTGATTCCTCTATCTCTTTATTGGCCTCCTTTATCCCTCTGCCCATTCGACCAGACTCTCTGCCTCAGATCGGATTCAGAGTTTCAGACTACCTCAAAACCAGACTATCAGACCCAGACCCCAAACCATTCAACCAGGCCCAAACTCTATCTCAGACCCATCCACAGACCATTCTGCACAACCAAACCCTGTCCACAAACCGAAGACTCGACTAGACCCCGTCCAAGCGTACTACCCCGACCGACGCTGGTCGCTTCCTCCACTGACGTCGGCAGACTAACCGACGTCAGCACCTTGACCTACCGACGCCGGTAGGACCACCGACGTCGGTGACTGTGGCCAGTTTGATAGCTTCTCTCAGGTAAGCTTTTTGCTTCCTTTTCTTTTCAGTTATTTATCATTTCAGTCTTTTTAACATTCTATCTTTTATCAGACTCTTTTTCTAGTGACTAGTGGGTTGACCTCCCTTAAGGAAGTTTTCATACTTCTGGGAACAAGCTTTCGCTTGGCAACCCACCATCTATCCATCTAACACCTCCTTTGTCCAAGTCTCTTTCTTTGCAGGTGTCATTCCTCCACAGCTAAAGAGGAGTACTCACAGCGTCTGGATTACGGTGCGCAGACTACATCTAGGTACACAAGCCTTGACCATATCTCTTAGTTTCTTAATCTCTTGAATATAGAAAGCGAAATTTGAATAGAAACAATGGCATGTATCAAAAAAATAAGATGATGGTTAAATAAAAAAGCTTGAAATGGTTTTGGGAAGCCTATGATGATGCCCCCTTGAGGGAGTGGTCATCACATTTATTGATAGGTGGTCGCTCAAAAAGAAACAAGAAGAAGGATGGAATTAACTCATCATTGAGATTAATCCAAATAAGAAAATTCTTGTGAATTGATGTAAAAAAAATGTTGATTTTCCAAAAGGTGGTTATAATCAAGAATAAAAGTCAAAATAATGATTTTCCCATAGGTGATTATAATCATTAAGCAGACATGGATTAGGTAAAACTAATGGTGACCCAGTTAGGGATGATTAGAAAGAATAACTCAAGGATATAACCTACAATATAGATTAAAGATGAGTAGGTGTAAAGTGATAAAAGAGATGGATAGAGGAATAAGATTAATCATTAGAAATGATTCAATTGTACCTACTAATGAGGAGATGTTCATCCTTATTATTAATGATACAACTAGAATGGCCAATGGGTTAATTTTCTTAAGGGTGGGATGGAAGGATTTTCCAATGTGAAAATTTTTTGGCTCCATTGATTGTAGACCTTCTTGAAGCTAATTTTTACTATAGCATGTGATGGTAAGCTTCATGATAGAACACCATGAAGACTATCCCAAAATATGCATAAGGACTGACTCTTGATCCAATAAACACTTGAAAATAATACACCAATGATAAAAATCATGATGATAATATTAATGTATGAATATGAATAGATTCAAGAATAATGTGCTGAAGGAATCACCCATGAATGCATATAGACTAATTCAAGGCAATCATGCTAAAAGCAAATAAATAGGAAAGAAAAAAAATAGGAAAACAAACAAAAAAAGAACCTGAAAGAAATAAAAAAATAGAAAGCTTGAAAATAAAAGTAAAAGAAAGCATCCTAACAATGACAATACCCTAGTAAGGCAAATCAAGGATAACCGACTAAGCTTAGATAGGACACATATTTTTGTATTTTGAAATATTATGATTTTTTTTGGCATTTTGAGGTATCTTAACTCTTTAGAGAATGACAAGATAACTACTCATAAAATAGAAATGGTGTTTGGCTTAGGTTGCTCACAAAATGGTGAGAGCATATGGAAAAGGGGACTGAGGTGACATCAAAATGAATTGAGGATGACCCACATAAACTTGAAATGACCCTAAGTCATAGTAATTCCATCCACAAAAAAGGTGAGGAAAAACCAAGTAGGTTCCAACAAGTTCTCAAATACAAAAAATGGCTAGTCAAATGAAAATAGTAATGGCAAGGTGATGCAAAAATGCATTATAATTAAGTATTTCCCATAGTTTACACATATGTGGTTATAAATAGTATACAAAACATAGGTTAATTATACTAATTTTCCCATAGGTGGTTATAATTAGTAGCAAGACTGGTGAGACACTAATTTGCCCATAGGTTGTTATAATCAGACTCACATAAATAAAGCTAATAGGATGAAAGATATCTTGCCAGATCAAATATCACACTACTTTTATAGACTATCTTTAAAACACATATTTGATTTATTGTTAAAACTTGATTAGAATCCCCTCACAAAAGGTGTGGGAAGAACTAAATGAACCATGATCAAAATAGGATTGGGTAGGATGACTAAAAATAGGCTTTTGTTTAGATCAGAATGGAATGATAGGATAGATAAAATGGTAAGAGGGTTTGACCCCAAATGATAGGGTGAATATAAATAATGTGTGACAATGGGAAATAGATATGTAACAATGACAATGTCATGGCAATGAAATGACATGGTACATGTTTTTGGCCTGGGTGTGGTTTTTGATTCTATTATTCCTACTGATGGGGAGATGCATGTCCTAATTAACAAATGATATGAATAGAATACTTTATCATGTTAATTACTATCCCAAAATTTGTTTGAATAACTAATCCATCAAGAACTACCTAAAAAATGTGATTTTGAGAATGTTGTTGTGATCTTCATTGGTCATTGATTTTGATTCCTTCAAATGTCAAGGTAAGGTATCTTTGTAACCTCTAGAAAGGAAAGTGTGACAATGGATGGAAAACAAGGACAAATAATGGATGGTAGGTTTCATTGTGAAATGTAATGGTAGATGATAATGGAATGTAGAATGGTTGGAAAAAAAATGAAGATTAGGACATTCAGTCACACGTAATGTTTTTGATGCTAGATTCAACATAACTTTGGTTGTGGTGGAGCCAAAGACTTTTTCTCTTGATAGGACCACCATATTTTGTTGTTGTTTGAACTTGAGAGTATATACCATCTAATTATTCTATAAATTGGAATCTATTTTTAAATTATCTTTGATTTTATCTTCATCAAGTAGTGAATAACTTTTGTGATCAGCTATTGGTGCCTCAAAGAGGTTTTCACCAATGAAGTTGTTTTAATTGTCTTGTATCACCTTCAAGAAGGTTTCACTAAAGAATGTTGAATTTTGAATTTGATTTTCTTATATCACTTTTAAAAAAAGTATCACTAGAATATGTTGATTTTTGACTTTGATTTTCCCCTAGTCTCTTTGAAAAAGTTTCACTAGGAGAGTGTTCTTTTTCTATATGAATGTAGTCTTGGCCTCCTTGCTCATCTTCAATTGATATGTCACCATGGATGCAATTCAACAAAGTGTGATTTTATAGATCCTAATTGACACTTGTGAGAGATGGAATGTCAATGATATGGCTATTTTGGTTGATGGTAATGTCTTATGTAATGGTAATGGAATGGGGAGAGGCTACACAATCTTTGAAGAAGATACTAGGATAACTTATGTCAAAGCTAAAGTAATCATCCTTAAAAACTATAAAAGGATCACAAATGTATTCAAATTCATCTACAAGGAATGCATAAGTAATGTTGTAACAACCATAAACATATTCTTCTTCTAAATCTGATTCTAACTCAAGGGACTCTGAATCTAATGTTGAGATTGATGTTGATTCAGATTTTGATGTCGGTTCAAGAATATAACCTAACTCTAACTCTAATTATAAATTTTCATATTACAATGATGTCTTGTTGAATATTTGGTTTTGGACAAGTAATGACCTATGATGGCATAATGGGCTCCACAAAAACTAGTTTTTTAGAGTGGGACTCCTCTAAGATGGGAGAAAGGTCAAGAGACAACTCCTTAGAGACTGCCATGTCAATAGTATACTCTTGAAAAATAAGCACATGGTCAATGTATTGATTTTTATAAAGATGGTTATAATCATTAAGAAGTGACTTAACAAAAATTAGCTCATTAGTGGGAGACTCCTTGACAACTAGTATAGGATCAATAGGTGATTCATCATAGGATAACTTATCACAAGTGGTTGGTTCAACAAAAACATCTTGGATTGGTTGGTTGTCTAGGCTTTGGTTTCTAATGAGTTGAAAAATACTATTTTTTAACATAGCTTGGTCTTCAAAATATTATATCAATTGAGGTTTGGATGGGATTGGTTCTAGATGAGGAGTGGCTTATGGTTGGATAATGGCAAGGCATTGGGTTTCATGATTGCTTTCATGATCCAAAGGATGAAGTCTTGAAATGGTAATGATAGGGTAGTGTGGAGTTTTATTTCTCACACAAGTCAAAGGACTAGATATTGGAATGATGAAGGGGCATTATGGAACCTAATTAATCACATAAGTCAAAGCATCTAAGTCTTCTTCATAAACCATATCATCCCAATTGTGAGTTGGCTCATAAGATAGTTCTTGACTATGCTTCACATATTGATTATTGTAAAGAGGGTATGGATCCATAGCCCAAACAACATTATCTATAGTTGGGTCTTCAAAGTCCTCCTCACAAGCCTCTTCATACCAATCTAGGTCTCAAGTTGGATTATGAGATGGATTTTGACTATGTTCCCCATATGGAGTATTGTAGGGAGAATAATAAAACTCCTTAGAAAATATTTATCTATAGGGGTTCCTAATGGGATTTTGTGTAGCCATTTTGTCATAAGTTTCATTGTACATGACTCCACCATAAGTGTAGCTGGACATAATTGCATAAATGATGAAAGCTCTGAAATAAAAAGGCTTAGAGTTTTATAAAATTTTAAAAACTATCTAAAGGAAAAATGTTTCAAACTTAGTCTAACTTGGTCAAAGGGGTGGAGCTATATCTCTAATATGGTCTAAAAGTGGATTTGTATCTCCAAAATGATTTATGCTAAGACTTGGCATAATTGCATAAATGATGAAAGCTCTGAAATAAAAAGGCTTAGAGTTTTATAAAATTTTAAAAACTATCTAAAGGAAAAATGTTTCAAACTTAGTCTAACTTGGTCAAAGGGGTGGAGCTATATCTCTAATATGGTCTAAAAGTGGATTTGTATCTCCAAAATGATTTATGCTAAGACTTGGCATAAAATAGTCTAACATAAAATGTCAAATGTCATATACAAAAAAGTTCAAGCATCTAAATAAAAACTGGTAGTCAAAGGTCTAGGTCAAAGTATTCCAAACAAGGTCTAAACTAAGAAAGGGAAAAGTTGAGTTACTAGGTCTTTTTTTCAAACACGAATTCAAAATATAGGCTCAAAAAAATAGGCATATGCTAGGAATTTTGGTCAAATGACATCAAAATCTAGACTTGAAACAAAGGTATCATGTGATTTGATTTAATCTAACAAGTTTGGAAATAACTTTGACATAAACCCAACATACAAAATCAAACATAAACATGATCAGTTGGCATAAGGCATAAGATAAAAGGATCTTTGAAGAAATACCATGTCTTTCCAAATAAAGTAATAAATAATGATAAGGATTGGTACTAAACAAACAAACCATCAATAGTTTTCAAATTTGGGTAATAGATTAACTGAATTTATGTAACCCAAAAGAGAAAGATCTATATATCAACCCCAAGAATTAAGGCCTAAATAGAAATCAATCAATGCTTGAATCCAAACTTGACAAGGATAATTTAAAACTCAATAGTGAAAACTAGGATTTCACTAAACAAGCTAGACAAGATTGGATAGCATGACAATACAAGACAATGCTCTAAATGGTATACACAAAATGGTTTGAAATCATTATTTTTGATACAAGGTAAACTAGTCTTGAAATAGATTGAGTAGCCTAACAGTGTAAGCATGCTTGAATGTTGTGATATATGTTATGTTTCAAAGAATCAAAAGGTTAAAAATGTTTTGACATGATTTGAGCAACATAACACTACCCTCCTCAACTCAAATACATTATTTTGATATGTATTATGAATAAACAAACAATTTTTATTCTCAAAACATACCAAACAAAAATGGCCAAAATACACTAAGTATAATTGTCCAAATCCTAACAAGGGTATGGAAATATGGGGTTGACTAAACTTACAAAAAAATTAATATTTCTATGGGAATCAATTTCACAATGACTTTCAAATAAAAAGATGTAAAAGACAAGCACAAAAATTGGGTGACCATGACATTGGCTAGTTATAATAAAGTCTAGTCCTTTTTACAACCACTACATCCTATTGTTTGTTTAGTGTAATGTGATGTCCAAATGAAGATACATCCCATGTATAAATCAAAAGGGATAAGTGAAGTCAATATCAAGAGTGAAACCCTAGTTCAAATCTTCCTTAAATAACTCATGAGAGGTAATGATGTCCCCCTCGTAAGCTAAGTTTACATAAAATAAAGAAAGCATAAAATATAAAGACATTAGGGTCATTGTCAAAGTCACCCACTACTTTTGTGAGTTTTTGGGGAGTGATTTAGATGATGTTATTTATATGTCTTGGACTAGTAAATTTATAAATAAGGAAATCACTTTTGATTCCATGGGTTCCCTAAAGGGGACAAATGGAAGAACATACATGCAAAATCTTTATATTTTGTGAAAATAAAGTGGTAATTGAAACAATGAAAACAAAATTGACAAGTATGTTCAATTTTAAGCCCAAATGAAAGATTTGGTGGTGTTCTTTTGACCCCTTAGTCTTAAAATTTTAAACTTGGAAAAGTAATTCTAAAAACATACTTAAGCACCTAAATGTTATATTAAGCACCAAAATAATGTTCCTAGTTCATTTTAAAGCATACAAAATATGATTTAAACACATTTTCACAATTTTCTAATTTGGTCCTATAAGAAAAATTTTATTAAGTGGTTTACCTTTGAAGCATCTTAAAGATGAAATAAATATCTTAGGAAAATGAACTCTCAGGTTGACATAGTCAAGTTAGGATCTAAGCTAGGGTGAGTTAGGTCAAGTTAGGCCAAGTTGGGATTTGAGTCAAGGTGAGTTGGGATTAGAGTTGAGGAAATTTGGGATCTGATTTGGGGTGAGTTGGGTCAAGTCTAGGTGAGTTAAGATCTGAGTCAGGGTGAGTTAGGATCTGAGTCAGTGTGAGTTGGGATTTGAGTCAGGGTGAGTTAGGATTTGAGAACAAAATTGTGTGCTCCAAAAAATAATATTTTTTCTCAAATCTTTAACTTTTTTGCTTCCACACTCTAATATCTTGTATGATAATGGTTATTATGTTACTTGTAGGTGCTATTTGATCAAATTTTTGGGGTGTGGTCCCACTAGGCATGCCATTATGTGAACTAATAATTTGACTCAAGAGGGTTTATTAGTATTGTATTAGTCCAAAAATAAAAACAAATTGATAAAAACACACTAATTAGCATACATCTCTAGGCCTATTTACTAGGGAGAGATTAATAACAAAAAAAAATAAAAAACACAACTAAAAGTTAAAGAAAAATAAGAATCCTTCACCTTCTCTAGATGATCCAAATGCTTGTTTTAGTGGTTTTCTTAGCTTGTGCTCATGAAGTTTTTATCAAAGGAGGCTTGGTTATCTCCTCTTCTCCTTAGCACCTTGTGGCTTTGGCTTGGGTTAGCTAAATATTTTGACATCATAAATTTGGCATGTGAGAGCTCTTGGAATCAATTTGACATGGTAACTTTGTACAAATTAAGCTTAAAAATGATGTTCATGGCCTCTGTATTTATATATTTTCAAGAATGACTAAAATCAACCATGACCATCCATCTCAAGATTGAGATGTGTGGTCATGGATTAATTGAATTATGTAATCAAAATCCATAATTATCCTCATTAGTAATTTGGAAGAAGGGATATTAATGAGGTATGGGAGGTAATAAAGAGGAATGGGAGATCCATAATCTTGATATTTGTGGCATTTATGGCCTAGGGATGTCTTCCTAAGAAATGAGGTCACCTAATGATGAAAATATTCGATATTCATTTATAAAAAAAAGTTTTCAACAAGTTTCCATGGAATTATTAATTAGGCCTTGATTTTTATTAATTATATTTTAAGCATGATTAAATAATTTGTGCACAAATTACTCAAATTGATCAAAATGACTTGTTATTGGTCTAAAATTTGACTGAAATAGAATTGGAAGTCAATGTCAGATGCATTGGATTTGTTATCCCATTTAGTATGTTTCCAATACAAAATAAAAAATGCATTCATCTCATATAATAAATTTTATAGAAAAGATCAATCCAGAGCACCTAGGTAGAAAATTGGCAATTTGAGTCAGAATGATATGATCAAAGTTAGTTGGCCCATAAATTGCATTGCCCCATTTAATGATACTTTGGCCACAATCAAAACTTGAATATGTTAGATTCAAAGCTTTTAATTAATTTTAGTGTTTTTAAGACAAATTTTACACTTTGGTGGAAATTGGTTAAAATCTTGGTTGGAGGTCATTGGTGGCTAGATTTAGGTGTCTACACCACATAGTCAATTGTAGGTGGTTGTACATAGACAATGAACTAAAGAATAGCTTCTAGATGATGGCTTAGCCATGGAAAGGTGACAATTGATCCAAGTTATTACCAAATGAACCTTATAAGTATTCAAGGAGGCTTATGCATTTTTTCCAAAGTCCAACCCATGAAACTACACCTACAGGTGCCTTACTCAAATAGGAAATATAGTCAAGTACCTTGACTAGATAGATAGGGTGCATGATTGAGGTTTTTTCACAAAGGTTAAAATGAGAAAGTGATTGGAATGGGTTTGAAAATGGAATTTACATCTCATGAGGTTATGATATCAGGGGAGTAGAGAATAGAAACCCTTTTCAATGGAAATACATAATCAATTTATGACTATCATATGCTAAGTCTACCTTCTCCATAGTCTATTTTGGTTTTCAAAAGAGTTGGAAGGTCAAATGACCTGACCAAGGTATGAATTATTTTGGAAAATTTATTTACAACCTATATAATCTACTTTAATTATTAGTTGGTCTAAAAAACTAGGGTAAGTTTCCTCTATTTTGTCTCAGACAGAGGGCACTCCCTTTATACACAAACCCTATAGTTTTGGAGAAGAATGGCGAAAAGGATAGAATAGAGGATATAGAGAACTTGAAAGGAGGTTTAAGAAGTTGGATAACACCTATAAAAACATGAGTAACCAAGAATAGAGGGAGTAATATGAACAAGATGGCCTAGACCCTCAAACTTGTAGTCAAGCCTATTATGCAGGGTTTGATCCTAGTGTTCAAATGGGAAGTCACATACACTTATAGCCTTATATATGCATTATAACCTATTAGATTATGTTCATAGGGTAGTTTTAGATGTTTAAAATACTCTAATTTGTATAAAAAGCATAAATAATTCATTTTTGAGTTTAGAGACAACATTAGGCCTATACAAATGGAAGGAAAAGTTTGATAAGGTAACTTTAAGTGATCATATCTCCCTTGGAAATTTTCATGGAGATCAAAGGAGTTTGGAGAGTTTACCAAGGGTATTGGACATCAATTTTTTTTGAATTTTTTTTAACTTCTAATGTTAGATATTTATGAATAAATATTAAGGGCACAAATGGCCTAAATCCCTTACAAACCCTAGATAATGACTTGATGAAGGAAATAAAGATGGAAAGATACTTTAATGGACTAGAATGAAAATGAAAGTGGTTGGATGTCATAGAGGAAATTTAGGGCTTCCCCCCATCAATGTTTGTGTTAGCCTATCTATATAGACAAAGTACAAAATGGGTTCTTTTGACTATTTTTTTATTTGTGCAAGTTATACAAGGTTTCAAGAAATGAAACCAAATTTAGGAGAATGATTAGGACTTGGGATAACACCTAATATACATTTCATGCTTCATCAAAACTCTTAAGTGTGTTTATCAACTAATTCATCTCAGCTAATCAAATTGGCATAGTGAACATGGTAGTGAGAAGGGTGTAAAGCTTTAAGTAACTTGATTTTAAGATGTGCCTAATGCCTCTAAGGCCATGAAAGGTATTTCCAAGTGTCATCCACTCTATTTCATTAAATTTCATGGAAAATTTATGCCTTTTTACAAGCTAAGTGGGCAAGGTGTGCGAAAGAGGAGTTTCTTTGACTGTAGGCAGTGATGGCTCTCTTTTAGAAGATTCTAGATGACTAGGAATACAACCAATACATGGAAAAGAATGTATACAACCCTTCCCTCTTAGTCTAATCATTATACCTATCCATAGTCAGTTTTGGGATGTTCAAATAGGGGTGAATGATGAACATAGTTTCCTTATACAAAATGAGAACTCTACCACATTTCAAGAGTTTCATGACTTGGGTTGACACTTGTGATTCCTGACCTTTCATGATCAGTTTCACATTCCATTCTCATGCACATGTAACTCATTTTATTATCTTGAAAAGTGTCCTTACGACATTTGGACTCCTCTCTTCTCCTCTCTCTCTTATGTTTTATAAGAACTATCCATTTTGGCCTTTGTAAAATATGCTCCACCTAAGTATGGTGAAGCCCTTCTCATTTATATACCATTAATCAATAACGTCTACTGATTTTAACTCTTCTATAAATTTTCATAATGTGTTCACTTGAATTATTTATCTTTCTTAATGATGACTATTGTTTCCTTAGCATTGTTGTCTCATTCTCACACCTATTTATAGCTTGAAGGATTCTTACAATAGGTCATGTGAAGTGTTCTATGAAGTTTTAAGTTTGAGTGAGTTAGTCTATTAAAATATTTCTATTTTAGGCCTCTTTTCTAGTCCTCCTAGACTAAACATTAATCAGAACCTCATAATGAAATAATGATGTGAGAAGATTTAGACTAGAGAAGTGTATGTTTAATTAGTATTTTGGTCTCATATGTGACATGAAACTGGTTGGTAGTCATCAATCAATTTGGTGTATCACCACCTTTAGGATAAAATAATTTTAGTTTTCTATCCCTTTTCACATGAAAATATATGTATAGTGGTGATCCAAAAGTGGTACATCAAGGGAGATAGCCCTATCTAGAGATTCACCTCATTTTAGGCTCACCCATAGCTTAGAGGTGTTTCAATTATGCCACTTAGATGAGGAGAAATGAGACATCTCATTAAAGGGTACAAATCCAACTGACAACATATATAGGACTATGTTGTAAAAGCCTAGAAGGAGGCCTAATTGAGAAGGTCTAGCGAGAGAAAAAAAGTCTAGAGAGAGAGTCTGACTTTGAATATTGGCATAAAGGTGAAAATCAATATAGGATTTTTATAACTAATTTTAAAATATATTTATTCATTTTACCTTTTTTGTACAAGGAAAAATTTAAGAAAAAAGGCTATGATCCTTAAGAGACCGTTACAAGCCTTGTGTGTGGAATGGAAGGATGAAGTGTGTTTGGGTACATCTAAGGGGTTAGAGTAGATGTGAATTACCCTTCTATGGTAATATACCATATATTAATCATCCATTGAGACATATATAATCATTTGGTACCTGAGACCTAAAGATGATTGTTTAATATTAAGCTAGAAGGTGAGGGTTTGCAAAAAGTTGAATGAGTGAATAAATATAAATGGAGGAGGTTCACAGAAACTCTAAAATGGGTATATTAGTGGCAATGGTTGATTAAAAGGTGTTATACAAATATATTACCAAGAGAAGACTACTTGGCCTAGTGACAAAGTTGAGAAATCATATTGAAGAAAAAAGTCTAGGGAAAAGTTCCCTAAGAGCTCTAAAATAGAGATCTAACCAATTTTGGTGCTAATATATGAAAATGTTCAAAGGATATTAGATGAATATAAATGATCATATCTTATATCCCTCATGAAGGGGTATTACCAATGAAAATAGAATGGGTGTTTGATCCAAATAGGTGGTGTAATGGAGGCTTCAAAGTTACACATTTTTTCACTAAATCTTTTTAGTGATGTCTATAGTGTTGACACTCTAAAAATGACCTTCTAGTTCTTTCTCAAGTAAGATATAGAATTCATCCATGTTAAATGGTATTTTAAGTTGAGGGAAACACCAAAGATCCAAATAAAATAAAGGTGAGATGGGATATAATGATTTGGTCTTGAACATTACATACAGGTGTGTTTTACCCTCAAAATCACACCTATAGCCTGACTATAGGTATTCATAAACTCATAAGGTAAACCTTGGAAGATATCAAAATCTAGACAAAAACTTTGTCATTGGGAATTGATTTTAGAATGAAAAGACAAAGGAAATCAAAGAATAAATGCCATACACCATGAAATGAGCACCTATACTCTAAAAAGGGCACCTACATGATTTTCTATATTTTAGTTGATAAGATAGAGGATAATGGTGTACAAGGAATATTTCATGTTCAAGATAGTGGTTTAAAGGAACCAAAAAAAAAATATCATACTAGGCTCATCAAAACATATATATGGTGGAATTAAAAGGACCCAAAGTATAGTTAGGGTTAATAACACACCTACAATCACATTTTGGTTTGGATAGTGAGTTGGGTTCAAGATGTACTCAAGTTTGTTTGGAAAAAAGAGTAAGAATTCTCTCAGAATAAGTAGCGAAAGTGGATTAAATGATAGTATTGAAAACTAATAATGGATTTTTTTTTACCTATAGGAGGACTATGTTCAAATTTAGAGATGGTCAAGGTGAGTAGGCCTATCTCCAGGAGGGCAAAAGCTAGTTCAAGCAAGGTACTCTATGGTGGAGTCTCATGGTATGAAGGTTTCATAAGAACATGTGGAGATGGAATGTAATCTAGGTTTATTATATAATACATAACAATGCAATATATATTCATACACTTCATAACCATCACCTACAACACTAAGCATGCAGACATCCATGGATTTTCCTTAAGGAACTTAAGTCATACATGAGTTAAATGAGGGTAAAGGTTGAGAAATGAAGGGGTAAATCATGAGATTATAAGTTTCATGAAAATATTCAAATAATATTCACCTTTATATAGATAAAACCAAGGAAAGTATAAATATAACTCAATTTTGAAATTTGACCAAACAAGCACATGTCACTAGATTTTGGCAAAATCAGCCAACAAGCTAAAATATGCATGATATAATAATGAAATTTGGTGGAGAGACTCATTATTAACTATTATAAATATTAAATATATTTTTGGATTTTTTTGACAATGATAAATATTAAAAAATTTAGTATAATCAACCCTATGTCTAATGACAATCAACGTTAGAGCCTGCCTTGGATAATTAACCATTTTGGGGCATCTACAAGTTAATTCAAAGCATGAAATTTGATATTAATGTCAGAAATGACAAAAAAAAATCATAAAATACTATCTTAAAGGCCCTAAAAAAATGAAAATTACTCACTATTCTTACATAGACCTCTTGTAGTCAAGAAGGTAGCCATTAGATGCCAATTGAAATTTTATTAGTTTTGGGTGGTAAGAAGGAGTTTAGGCATTTGATAGGTCTTAAAATTGTATAATATGATTATATAAACCTATATTTTCCTATATAATTTATAAAATTTATGGTTTTAAATAATTTTTTTGAAGAAAGATAAGTTTAGGCATAGAGGAAACATGTAGGCAACTAAGGGTAAAGTTTGTCAAAAAAGGTCTATAGGATAAAGCATGAATTAAAAAGAATTTAAACTTGGTAATATTTATCCTTATTATATAATATACATATAAATAATATATTTAAGGTCATGCGACAATTTTAAATTCCAAATGTTTATACATAGTCCCCTATATGTCTCATAATGGTCACCATTGGTGCAGACACACTTTTTTGAGTTTTAAGGTGTGTTTGAGGGTTATAGAATTATTTAAGTATTTAAAAATATATATATTATGTTCTAAAACCAATTAAACACATTTAAATAGTGTTAAAACTCAAAAATTCATGAAAACCCCATAGGTAGGCTTAAAACCCCATAAACAGTCTCAAAGGCATAAAGAGCAAAGTTGGTTTTTGATCATTTGAAAATTAATTATGAGATGTTTTAGGTGAAATTAATATTATTCAAATAAAATAATATTATTGGAAAGTTCAAATTGGTCCTTTGGAGGGATTCAAGTTTTTCAAGCCTAAGACATCCAGTTTTAGCCCCTCTTTAGCTACTTTTATATTTCATACCATGAAGAGTTGGGACACGTGATTCTAGTATGTTTTTGTTACAAATATGTAATTTAAATTAATTTTGTATTAATTTTGGTTAAGGTCCTAAATTTTATGAATAATCACTAGGAGTGTAAGCATGTCCAGAATGCTTACAAACCCTACAGGCAATTGTCTTTATGTGTGTATCTTTTCATATCTTTTGCATAGGAGACCAATATTATCAAGAATATTTAAGGGGTATATGTAATATATATAAATTTGAATAATTTTTGGAATATAGTTCCAAATTTTATGAATAATCATATTGAAGGTGAGTTTGTTTGAACTGCCAAAGGAGCTTTTTGACTAGTTTTGTGTTTTTGGACTCATAGGTCAATAAAATGTCCTAAAATGACTTGTAAAAAATCTAAAATGTGTATATGAATCCATAAATATATTTAATAACCTATTTTTTATAAGAAATTGACATGTTTTGGTGCCTAAGAGGCCCAAAATGACTTAAAAATGCCTATTTTTACAAGTATTCAAAGAAATAAATGGTATAAATCCATGGGAAAGGTATAATGTGACACAAATAATATTTATATATAAATTTTAACTCTTTAAAATGTTTTATATGGTGCCTTATTGAGCTAAAGGGTCAAGAACCTATTTTTTTGACATTTTATGAATTATTGCAAATTTAATGGTGATTTCCACCATTGTTGAAAGTCTTTGAGGTTGTCCAAATATTTAGTTTGTATATAATATTCATTTAATTAATGTATACAAGTCTTATACAAGTTTATAAGTGGTATTTAGGGTGCCAAATGGCTTTAAGAGTAGGTTTTAGGGAAATTGGTTAAGGGTGGTGTTGATGCCTGTATGTGTATCATAGGTGCTCTTAGTGTTTAAAGAACACTTATTATTTTATAATTTTGGGAATTAATGGCATGAGTATTAGGTTTTTTTAATATAGTTACCTATGGAGAAATAGAGGCAAATAAAATTAAACTATTCAACAAATTTATATTGATTGGTGGTTGGGATCCCCCATGGTCCTTGTAAATTTTGAAATATCCATTCTAATATTAGTGAATTATGATCAAAGTTATAAACTAAAGACTAATATAAGTTAATATTTATAATAAAATCTAAATTAGAGTGATTTATCAAAAAATAAGTAAAAGGAATGGTAGGGCCTAAATAAAATGAGTGATTATTGGTCTTTGCCTAGAAAACCATGACAAGGTTTGAATTTCAATTAAACATGCATTTAACCAATATCTAATTTAAATTATCCAATTCTCAAACTACACCATACACTAGGAAAATATCTAAGGGAAATATGAAAAAATATAGGTATGAACTAATTTTGACTTAAATTTTTACTACTGCATTCAAATAACATTTGAACATCCTAATACAGAGCAAATAAAATGAGACAAAGTCTAATAACATTAAACTAATCTAGCTTAAACACAAATTATCAACCTTGTATCAAAGTTTAAAATTCATAATTCATATAAACCATTCAAATTTAAGATTCAAAATAATCAATTGAGAGAGAAATCATATGAAAATTAACACAAACAAATTTGGACAAACTTTTTATTATTCATTGTGTCTATTAATTGCTCAAAGTATACAAGTTTTGGCTTCAAACTCCCTCTCTTTAAAAAATGGTAATATTGCATTGTATAGAAGATCAAAGTAGTATATCATTCAGCTATAATATTACACATGAATAAAGATAAGGATACTTATCCTTATTTATAATTATAGAATACATTTCTCTTTCCCAAGTGGACTAACCTATAGACAAATATGCTAACAAACTAACATATGCCTTTACAAAAAAATATTCCACATTCAAATATTACAATGCTGTAAAAAATTTAATATTAATCAATTGGTGGGCCCTACACAAAAGGAATCCCTTGTTTCTCTTGGATAATATCCATAGATCTCTGATGTTGCTCTTTGCTAAGCTCCAAATTAATAGCTGACTTCAAGAGACATGCATCTTCTTCATCATCCAAGTCATTAAATTCACTGTCATTCCTTTCCATAGCCTCGTTGATGCTTCTATATTCTATAATATTATATATATTAGTGAATATCAAGCCCATGATTTATCTATTATCACCCCTTACATGGCCTTGACTTTTACTACTCACTTCCTGCATCATCAAAGTGGCTCTATGCTTGTACTAGTCATCATCAATGATCCCTAGGGCACTATATTTTATAGGATTGGACAACATGGTTCCAAGGAGTTGCTTGACTCTATTTATTAGTTTCTCATCATCTCTTAGGATTCTATTTAATTTTTTTAAACAAGCACTTAAACTTTGGATCTTATCAACAACTATTCCCAATATTACATTCAAGTGGGTTACGCTAATGGTTTTGAAGCCAACAATCTAATATTTAATCATTTTGTTGATGAAGTCCCTTATTTTATTTCCAAAATCTTGACACTGGGCCATAAATCCTTTGGATATCTCACTCTATTGTGTCAGTGCATTATGTCTCAACTTCATGGAATTAAAAGAATCAAACATGACAAAGAAAGATGCCTAAAACATATTTATTATAGCCTCTAGGACTGATAAGATAGCTTGGGTCTCTAAATTCTCCTTTTCCTTCTCTAGATTATGTATCATTTAATTCATTCCCGTTATTCCTACTTTGATCTAAGATAAAATAGCCTTAGTTAGGATTTTTATGTTTTCCTCATAAATGGGATGTTCACTAGGTTGATGTCCTGCAATTGGGGTTAAGCCTAAAAATGGCTCAACCTTTTGAAATGTAAATTCCTCACCTCCAACCATGGCCTTCTTAGTTTTCACCCTCTTTAATCCTATTATTTCTATATTGAATTGGACACTGGTTGATGACTATGTTACCTTATGAGGTTCTAGGACATCCATCCTTGTGTTGTTTGAAGCACCTAGAGTGTCTAGTTGTGTGCCACTTGATCCTATTGTGGAAATTTTTTATTCTTTATTCTTCTTCCTTCATCAAAACCAATATCCATGGATTAATTTCATCATGGACATAAATGTTAATTTTTTGGGTCAAGGCCAAATAATGGGAAAAAGTAGGTATATTTTGCATTTTCACATAAACAAACCATTCAAGGATAATGGGTCCATGAATGGGGTATTCCTCACTGATCAAGTTGACCTCACTCATGGGGTGAGTGAAGGTTATTTTGGGATTATTTCTCCTAATTGTGACCCATGCCAATTCTACTTTCCTTTTTTTGGGGGGTGGTAATGGAACTAGGTCCAAAGCAACCTCCTTCCATTTATCTTTCTCTATTTCCTCAACCTAGGCTTGGTTTTCCTCAAACTATTCTTCTTCTTCTTCTGACCCATATGATTCGATAATAACCTTAAGTGCATCCTCTAATATTTCATTTGGTTTTAATGCAATAATATATAGGTATTAATATAGGGACTCTAGCCTCTTAGATGGGGTTGAATATGATCCCTCCCCAAGTCTGTATTATAAATTCTCTTTACCAGGTCCTTGTGTTATTTGTGCCTGGGGTGGTTGCAATGGTTTCTCTAGAGGAGGCCTTGAGGATGTCCTAGGAAACAAATTATAATAAAAAGGCCATATTTTCACTTGTATTTTCACCATGTGAGGAGATTCCAAGGCTCTCCTCATCCAAGTGGCACAATGGAATCACTTATAGGCTTTTGGGCAACCTAATGAATGAATTGAATCTCTAGATAGGGCTATCTCCCTTGATGTAACACTTGAATACAATGAATACTAACTCTTGGGGGTGTAAATGGATAATGATAAATGAAATTAAACCTAAAATATGGAGGTGATACACTAGATCAGTTTGATGACTTCTAACCAATTGCATTCCACACTTGAGACCAAGAAACCAACTAAAACATACACTTTCCCAAATCTATGTCTTCTTACATCAATATTAAATTATGGGCTCATATATGATATGAAAGGATAGGAGGAATATATAAAATTTATTTAATTAATCTAATTAAAATAACACTCACTTAAACCATGAACATCTTCTGGAACACTTTAAATTCCCTACAAGAAGAGGCTCCAAATAGGTGAAAGAGTGAAGTACAATGTTAAGGAATCCATAGTCTTCACTAAGAAAATTTGAAATTAAAGTAGATAAAACTATGAATAATAATGAAATAGGTAAAAAAATATTAATTTTATTCATAAAAAGGTGTGCAATTGAGTAGGGATTTGCCATAATCTAATGGAACATAAAATACAATGCCAAAATGGCCAAATCTTATAGAGTTTAGGAGAGAGAGAAATAGAGAATTCCAAGGATCACTAAGACACTTTTCAAGCTGAAAATTTCAGTTATACATGCATTTAAATATTATATGGGTTGAACCATGCAATTTCAAGAGCAAAAAGTGACATTCCATGTCATCAAAGTTAGGCAAAATGGCACAAAACTCCTCCTTTTGTATAGAAAACCTATCTTCATGATTGGATATATTTGAGTGAATTGAAACTGATATATAGTAATTAAAATTATTATGATGAAAGTATATGATTTTAGACATGCCTCTCCATTCATTTTTTTCATGCCTAGTCTTCAAGAATCACCTGGTAGAGAGCTATCATCATTTGTTATCCTAAAAATTACCCTTTCATGCACCCTGCACACTGGGCCTCAAAATTGGAATCAATTTTCCATGAAAATACATGTGAGGAAGTTTATTAAACTTTTAAAGAGAATCCATTCCCTTGGAATCATCAAGGGTACCTTAGAATCACTTTAATTGAAGATTTTCTTCCTTTTCTCTATCTTGACATTAGGCTAGTTTTGATTGGCTAAACGTAATGGCCTATTTGGATCACTTATATGTTTATTAATGAAATTAAAATAATATTTAGAGTTATATTTAGTGTATATATTCCATCCAAACCTTTTTTCATCTCCTAATTCATCTTGTATCCTTCACAACACACAAAATAGAGAGGAAAATCTTGTTTTTACCTCTATCTGTATAATTTTGTACAACTCAACATGGTGTGAAATATTTTTTGGGAGTATTTTAAAACATTAAATAGTTATTATGGTCAAAATATTCCCTTATATTTCATCTCTAACTCCATTTTCCAAGACTGGTCCTTAGCAAGGGTTTAGTAGGGTTTTAGGCCTATTTTTGGTCTTAATGATTGTTCATAAAGATGGGACATCCAACTTGAGAAAAAATTCCAATAATTTTTCCTATAAGACCCTTGATAAAATCCCCTAACTCCATTTTCCTCCATATATAGCCTCAATAAAAATATGAGCATCTCAATATGACTATTCAAGTTTGTTTTCCTTCATTCCTACATGATGAGTTGGTTATTGAGCTAAAGGTGATATTTTTTATGGTTAAATTGAACTAAAAATTATTTAACCCATATATGGAGATCAAAAAATCATGTCTAAATAGGTTTTAAAACTCTCTTAAGTCTAGAATTATGAGTGGCCCCTCATTTGGCCTTAGGTTTACATCTTGTCCAATGGCCATGTTTAAATTCTAAACCTAAAAATGATTCTATTGTTGTATTATATTTATCAAAATATCTCCAAAAAAATTATATTGACCTCATAAGAAAGTTTTAATCCATGAATTTCTCATTTTATGTTAGGATTGAAAATGGTCCTCCATTTGGAAACTAGGCTTCACTATGCCTAGTTTGTTTGGTTGTACCTTATCATATATAGAGAATTATATTTGGTTAATTTACCATGTGATGTGTTTATATGATTTATCCAGGTGTATTAAAAATTTTAAAAGCTCATTTAATGATCTCCATAGCTTCTAGTTCACCTTTCTACCTTCATTTTTCCAAACCCTGCTAGTTTTGACCATTAGGGAAGTACCCCTTATCAGAGACAAAATAGGGGGTAATTCCCATATTATATAAAATAATTTTATCATTATATGGTCTCCCTAAATTTTTAATTATGATATCTAGGAAATTTTAACCCTTTATTCTATGTTTATACCCTTAAAAAACATGGAGATTTTAAACAGACTTGTTAGAGAACTATGTGCAGGATCTTCTTTATAAGGACTATGTTTTGATTTTTAGGCAAAAAATTTAAATTAATTTTCATGTTATAGGAATTTTAAATAGTTTATATTATCCAATATAATCTTATAAGTTTTATCTTACATGAATTCTCTTCTCAAGACCTTTAGCTTCAAAATTGAGTCTCATCCTTCTTGATTGAGACACCCCTATTCTTTCACTCCTATAGGTGCTTATGGGAGATGAAACAAAATACATGAATATTTTATTATATATTATGGTAATTTAAATTTTTATATCATTTTAACCTCTCATATGTCACCCTTGGTGATTTTACCTCAAACTTGTATGTTGGACTAAGTGTTCTATAGTTGGATGCAACTGAGTTTTGCGTGTATAAGAGTATCTGTAGGTGTAGATGCCTGCCTTGACCTTAAATAAAGGTAGAAAGATATTTTATACCTATTATATTTTCACTTTTAATTATTTCATGTTCTATGTGTTTCATTTTTGTGCCATTTTCACACTTAAGAAATGTCATCCCATTGCTCACTATCAATCACCACATACAGGGTTTTAGGTGTGCCTCAATTGGAATGATCATGGTCTGAGAAGGTATAAATGAGTCCATTTTGGGTCAAAAAATAACCATATCATCTTTATTTCATATTATATTCTCAATTTAGGTTCAAGATATGCTTATTTTGGACTGAGACACTTTGTTTTAAGACCCTACTAGTTGTAGGTTACTTACAAGCCTGTGAATGTTCATATGTTTTTACATTGTATTATCTTGATGTTAACATATCTTATTTAACCATATAAAATTTTTAAGGTAATTTCTTGATCTTCATTTTTTTTAACACCTAGACATGTTATCTTTCCACTCAAATCCTGACTGTGACAGTCACTTATAGTGGTTGTAGGTCAACATTCCCTTTCAATAGTATGGACTATGGTTGCACATGAAGGTTTGATCATAGTAAATGGGCTCCCCTTAGTATTAATTATGTCATATAATACCATTAAACCATGTCTCATTCCTACACTTCCTCAAAACATGCTTTTTAGGCCTTTCTTCTTTCCTTGTGACCTACAAAATTGTATCTTCTCTTCTTAGGCTTGGTTGTAGGTAGCATGTGGTAGGTTTATGATTTAACCTAGCCTCAAATTTAGTTTCTTAAATTTTTAAGATTATAAAATAATTATATAATCATTTATCCTTGAACAAAACAAGAAGGGGATCAATAAGACCTTAAACCCTATTTAGGTTACTCAAAACACCTTCTTAGTTCCTACAGTTGTGTGTATTGGCTATAAGTAACCTTTTCTTGATCTCACTTTAGGATTATAAATTATTATTTATCCTCGATGTCTCAATTATAATGTTGGAATTTATGTTTCACTTAAACCAATTGAAATCCTCATAAGACCTCAAACCTTCCTTATGCTTCTAATGCTTAATAAGTGCTCTATTGGCTGGTACAAACTATACATGGGTAGAGGGATAAATAATAGTCCATTTATTTATAAAATTATCATTAGTTTTACAAAGGATCTTTAAATAATTAGGAATAATTAACTATGGAAACAATGTCTAGAGTATAACCTTTTGAACTAAAATACAATTTGAGATCTTTCCTATAGACACTACTACATGCTCTCATTGTGTTCAAGGGCACTTTTGGACCTTTTGAAAACTGCCTTCCTTTCAACCTCTACCTTTCATACTTCACATGGACCTAGTATATAATATGGGATACAATTCCAAGCCATTTTAATGCATAAATAGATCATGTAAACATGTCATATGATAATCCCAAATCTTTTATAGGCCTCTAGTTTGTTCTTTTCGGGGATAAGATCCCTAAAGATAGTCATTTGGATATTTTGCATGGTTTGTCTTTTCATTTTCTAGTTTACCTCTTAAAATGGACCTATCATGAATAAATCACATGTTAGGACTTAAAAATTCCTTTAAATCATGTTTCAATGCGGTAACATGATGTCTCCATCTCTCTACTGACATCACCTATAGGTGACTTTCTGAGTTGAATGCAAATAGATAGTGAGTTTAGGAAAGAGATGTACAAAGTCATGGATATTTATGATTGAAACTATTATCTATAAGGATTAAGATAATATATGGTTATTTCAATGAGTTTTATTCAATATTTCCCACTCTAATTCAAGTTTGAAAAAATCTCCAAACACCTGTACATGTAGATTTCAATGGTGGACTATGTATATGTGTAGAATGAGTGCAATCTATGGATAATATTTTTGTAAAATAGGTTTTTAAAGTTAATTTATAATTAATATCACTTGGAAACATATAAAATACATCAATATAACCCTCTAGATTCATCACAAAGCATAAAACCCCTACAAATTGAAAAAAACTCCTCATAATGCAAACTGATGTACCTTCTTAAAAATTGGGTTTTTTAGCTCATCAAAAAAACTTTAAACATGAAACCAAGTGTGAAAATATATAAATTATTATATTAATTTGAAGGTATAAGATTTTTTAATATTCTCCTAGAATCATTCTACTTGAAACTTCTTGTGTTGACCATACCAAGCAAAACATTTCAAGTCACTTCAATTTGCCAAGGAGAGTGAAAGTGGAGCAAAATGGTTTTGAGTAATAAATGTTAGTTTAAAATAAAACCTAATGTGTATTTTAGATTGGGGAATTTTAAGAGTCACATTTACATGTTTTCCAAGTGGCACACTTCCTAAGGAGTTATACAAGTATGCTTTTCTCTTTGTTTAGCCAAAAAAACTACCGTTTCTCTGAACAACCTACCATTTCTTCATTTATGTCAATTTCCCAATACTTCTAAGGACACATGGGGCATGCCATCATCTTTTTTAACTTGAAAAAACCTATAAAAAGCATTAAATTCACTATTTACACCCCTAAAAATGACTTAGAATGATAAATGGACCTGTAAAATGCTTAACCAAATCTAGTAAAACATAAATTGACACTAATTGACCTATAAAACACCTTATGACAACATATTATACCCCATTATATGCCTAAAAGTTATTTTTTTCCTATGGGTACCCTATTTTGACCTAAAATTCAAAATTAGTCAACATGCCCCATTTTCCATATCTCACTTAGTGGTTTATCATCTCCCCTAGCCAACCTAGGCTCAAGCTTGATATTATGCCTTTTCAATTTGGCTAATACCTCTAAGAAACTAGAGGCCATGATGTATAATGGATCATCGGCATTGGACTAGTGCTCATATGTCTTATTTATGGTTTTGTAATTTATATGGTTGGTGATCACCCCATTATGGTCCCATTACCTCAAATCATCTTTTTATAGGGTGAAGGAGTCCTTGTGTCTAGAAATAAAATTTACATTCTCCCAATTTTGTAGCATAATTTTGTTGATTATCAATGGAAAGGGATGGTGAAGGCCTTTTCTTTTCTCTTTGTATAATCTATCTATACTATGAATAAGTTGGTTAGTAACTTCTTATTCTACTAGCTTGGTTGATACATAGATGGGTAACCTAAAGGGCTATCTCAAAGTCACTTCAATCCTTATCACTGTGTAATTAGGGTAGAACCATATCTCCTTGATCGATTCTACATATTTATTAATCAATGGGCTAGCCCTACTCATGGGGATTACTATGATGGATTCCACTGGGGTGGGATAAACACAATCATATATGAATTATATGTTATGTCTATATTTGAATATGTGGAGTTATTAATAATGATCAGAGATAGTGGGTCTTTCATCAGGATACCAATTCTTAATTTTTGGGATCTGGGTGGAGGCTAAAATGGCATCAAGTAGATAGGACATCATGTAAACTTGTTAGATTATTTTCTTCTTGATGGCTATAAATTGGGACTTTAAATGGATATTGATCATCTCACCTAGTGGGGGAGTGAGTCCCTTTTCCAACATGAAGTAAACATAAGACACCTAGACCTTCTCAATATGTGTGGTGTAGGGGGCCCCACATAACCTATTCAATAAGGTCATAATTATCCTAATAACCTTCTTAAATTAGACAATTAGGTTTTTACATGTATGGTCCTAGACTACTTAGGTACTAGTGAGTAGCCATGTCACTAGGATTTTGTTTAAGTTATGTTCCCCAGTATATTTTTTGATGGTGGGCTAATATATCTCAAAAGATAGGGGAAAATGTATGCTATTATATTGAATGTTCGGTCATGTACTATCCTATCATCCTAAATTTTATAGTCAATGAAAAGAGGAGTAATGACATCAATGTAGTGTAGTACCTCAAGCTTGGAAGTAGTGTAGTGTAGGCTAGCCATCTAGATTGAAACCAATCAATTCATTATATCTCCTTAGGATGGTTGCATTATTTTGTTCCTCCCTAGTCAAATCTTTCATCTCCTTGATGGTCCAAAAGAGTTCATACCAATTCCTATTCCCATTGTTTAAAATTGTAGTATCTAGGTTCATATCTTTGAAAATCCTCCCCTCATTATCTAAGGTTAAGTACAACTTTGTCTCATCCCTTTGTTGTTGTCTATGAGCTTCCATGGCTATGTAAGTTGTATTTGCTTACCAAATGAATTAAAATTAATCTCTTAATTAAGTTGTTCTCACTTAGATCATAATTAAGCTATTCTTGGTTTGATTATGATCAATTGAAGTTTGAATTAGGTATTTTATGGATGCTTAAGCCTTTTATATAGATTTAATGGTAGTGGAAATTCAGACATAGGCTCATTTGTGCCTTAGATTTCATTGAGACCAAGGCCTTTATACCTTTTCCCTTTCGATAATAGAAAAACTCCAATTTTATCACTTTTTACTTGTTTGGTGCCCATGTAGCATCCATTTTAAAACATTCATGGCATTTTTAATAAATGACTTGAGGTACTATCTATTTTATTTTCAAAATCAAACTTTTCTTTTGCATCATTTTATCCATATTCATGGATCAACATGGACCATTGATCTTGATCACAGGGCTCAAGAATCATTGGTTGCTTAATGTTAGGCCCTATCATTGTGACACTTGGCACCTTTTAAAGCCTATTATTCCCTACATTATTTGTATTTAATTCATTCTCACCACATGTCAATCTTGTGGGCCTTTTGGGGCTCATTAAAAAGTCTCTAGCAGTTGTGCTCCATCTGATCAATCTCTATGATGAAGTGTAGGATATCAATCCTAAAAAGGGGAGAGAAATTTAATTAATGTCATGATAATAGGAAGGGATGTAGGCCTAAATATTTTAGGCTAAGATTTATTTTGTTTTAATAAACATAACATATACATTGGGTTAAAATATTTATGTTAAATTATTAGAACATGTCCAAAGGGGCCACATAATACAAGGACCAAATGTTAGGTTCTAACCTAGGGTTTTATCACACTAATAAACATGATAAAACCTTAGTTTAAAATAATTTATTCTATGTTTTATATCATAAGGATTATTTAAAATAATATTTAATATAAGTCTTTATCTTAAGGTTTATTTAATTTAAACAAATGTAATTGGGACCTTAGGAAATAGACTTAGACTAAGTGCATGTCTTCATGTATTTAGACCACAATATTATTTTATTACTTGAAATTCATATATCCTAAGTGTGTGATCATCTTCTAGGGATCCCATTGATTTGAAATTAAATCCATAATATTTTATCAACATTTTGAAACATGCTCTTATGTTTTATCAAAATAATTGATTAGCTTAAATTTGACAGTCTCACAGACATCAATGACAACCTTACAGACATCAGATGATAGTTTTGATAACTCCAAATTTAATTTAGTGGATCATTAGGTTTGATGGAATTAAATTTTATGGTCTCATGTAAATCGATGATGGCCTTGTGAACATCAAATAATGATTATGAAAATGTCAAATTTGAGCTCATAAAACCCCTCTCGTCTATAGATCTTGGATTTGATATGCTCCATTGGATCAATCCCTATGATAAAGTGTAGACCATTGATCTTTATTTGAGTAGTTACATTCCATTAGTTTAATTTAATGTGTAGGACCCTTGTTTATAAGCTTTTAATGTAGGAATGCCACATTGTGGCTCCATGGGGATCCCTGAGCATTTGAATTTTCACTACCACATTTGCTTTATTAGATCAATCTCTATGAGAAGCCACATACCATAGATCATGATTTGGATGCTAAAATATGATTATATCCATTTATTATATATTTCAATCATAACATAAGTTTTATTCTAAAGTTTCATTATATTAAAAATACAATGAGACCTTAGGGTAAAACTTAGGCTAAGTTCACACTTAATAAAATGGGCCCTTTAACTTTAACAATGATTTCAAACCATCCAATCCTTAGTCCCATTTAAGCACAAATCATCGATCATGATCTTGGTGATCTTACAATATTGGTTCAATGGATCAAAGCTTTGATTCATTAGGCTTCGTGCACACTATTAGATCAATCTCCTCATGACAAAGCAAGAGCCATTAGATCTACAAAAAGGTAAGGTTCTTAAGTCATGATGTGGGTAAATAAGAGGAACTTATGCTAAATATTTAATAATAATTTCTCATTTGTGATGATAAATATTAATGGGGCCTTAGGGTTAAGTCTTTAGGATAATTTTATGATAAAGGGGACCATGCTTAGATAAAAGGAACCTGCTAACATAAATATTAGACCACATTAGAAACATAAGGAATGGAATGGGGAAAATAAATGGGACTAAGCATTATTTTTAGGCTAAGGTTTGGTTGTGTTGAATAACATGACCAAGTCTTAGCATAAAATTTAGACTTAAGTCCAAGGTTAATTTAAATGTATTCCCACTAAAATATTCCCACCAAAATTTAAATCAAAGGTCTAGGCTAGGGTTTGTTGAAGGAGAGTTTTATAACATGAATCCAACTATGAGATATCATAGACCAAAGGCTATTAAAATCCTAAATATATTTAATATATGAAAATCCCAACAAGATCCATAGGAAAACTCTATGAAGCCTAAAACATAAGATATGAGGGTCAACTATTAGAAACATTCGGCAAGTTTCAAAAAAAGATATGAACATATGGGCTAGTTTCATTAGGTATGAATTATCTATAAAATATAATAAATTTAATAAGATCAATATTTCGTTACTAAGGTTTAAAATAATCACAAGGGTCCCTATTTTTAGAAATAGGGGTATTTTGACCTCAACAGGTAGATCAAGCTTGTGACCTGTATCAATGGGGTCTATGAGATTTGAATGTTTCATGGAGTTTATTTAAGGTTGGATGAGTAAAATAAAGTTGAAAATAGAATAAAACATCAAAAATAAAAATCCAAAAGATAACCTTCATGGTTATTTACGCACCAAATGCTAAGTCAACTACCTTTTGCTTAGCATTTTCTAGAAGAGCAAGTGGAGGGGGGCATGGAATTTTAAAGGAAAGAATTTTAGAGGTTGGGAAGATATTTAGATAATTCAATTAGATTTCAAAGTATTTTGAGAATTTTTTCATTTGAGTTGACCATGACATAATCATCCTCTAAAAGTTTTTTTTCTAGTGTGTTTCTAAGCCAATGAGAAGGCTTGAAGTCTATTTGGACTACTAAGGGTTATTTTGTTGAGTAAATATTAGTTATAATTGATAAAAATGTGGTAGAGACTCCATATAATGTGGTTGTGTCTCATTTATTGAATTCTATTTACTTACTTCTTCTCTCTCTCTTCCTCTTTTCTCCTATATCTCCCTTTTCTCCCCCATTTTAAAAAGATATTCTAATTTGACAAGGAAAAACCCTATCAAATATTTTAAGAAATACCTTTTGAAGAAAAAACATCATTTTTCACTTATCTCTTGCCTATAAATTATGTTTAACAATCTTGTGTATGATGTCCTTGTGAAGAAGTGTTCTTCTATGTCCATTGTCCTTATTTCTTGCCTCTTTTTAAGTGTTTTCAATCTATTTGTAGGTCTAATAATGAGTATTTTCCACCATTAAAATACACTTTGTGTGATTTTTTGAAATCCTCTTTTCTTCACTTATTTCTTAATGAGCCTAGTTTAAGAAATAATTATGCAAATCAGCTAGTGTATGAGATTGTGTGGGCAAGGATTGTCTTATGCTAAATTAGTGTTTATTTCAAATTTATGTTAGTGTTAATTAATTTTATGTATCAAATTTTTAGTGTTATTATTAATCCCATACCCCCTTTTTATCCCTTTTCCAAGTAGAACTATTAGTTTAGGTGATCTACCAAGAGGAATCCAACCTTCTCTGGAGGTTCAACCTCACTATAGGATACCCATAGCCTAAAGTTGCTCTAATATTATAGATGAGAGTGAGAGAGCCTAAAATAATCTCCAAAAAGGGTGAAATCATATGAAATAATGGTTTTTATCATGCCAAGTGGGACCAATTTTGAATAAGATTGGTTAAGTTTGATGCTAGTTTGATCACTTTGTAGTGGTTATAGATTTCATCTTTTAGTATCTGGCAAATCTAAAAAACACTCAATATTCTATTGGTAGAGAAGTTCCTATCTTTCATGTCAAAGGTGACTAAAATATCAACTTATATAGGTATTCCTTTTGAATTTTTTTAATTACCTTTAAACTCAACAAGAAGGTTAATATTTTCTAACACTCACCCATATATGGGAATATTTCCTTATAAACCAATCTCCAAGTTTACATCTGCAAGATCTTTATTGGGTTTTTTCACTACCATGGCTACCACTAATGCTTTTAATTTTATTGCCTTCAATGGTCAAAGTATCCTATACCTAAACTAATATGACCCTATCCTATTTTGAGCTTTTAAAAGTGTTCCTTACTTCATATTAATTCATTCTACAACCCCTTCTGAGCACCTTAGAGATATAGCTAATTTCCACAATATTCATGACATCAATGAAGAGAATGTGGCTATTAGGTTGTTAGACATATATTTTAAGGATAAGGCCATGGATTGTTATATAAAACTTACTTATAACTCTACATATTAGGATCAATTAGGAGATACTTTGTGCAAAATGTTTCAAGATAAAAGTGACCACTTGTCACTTACTAAATAGTTAACTACAATCAAGAGGGGTACTCATGAGGTTATATAGGGTTTCAATACAAAGTTTGAAAATATGTGGGATAGGATTCCAATATCTTTTAAACCTATGCCTAACTAGGATTTCCTTTAATATATAAAATCTCTCAATGGTGGCATTGCAGTGATGATTCAATCTATGGGAGGAAACACACTATTAGATGCTTATGAGGTAGTAATCACAACAAATAATAGTCTAGTATAATCTATCAATATTGCACCTAGGAAACCAATGCATTTATTTCCTAAGATTAAAACACCTCCTATTATTATTATTTTTGTGTCTTCCATTCCACCTATGTTAACACTTGTTTCCATACCTACACCAAAGTAGGAAAGGATTCAACTAGTCAATCTAGTGATTCCCAAGAATAGAAGAACTTCCAAGAACTTAAGAGAATGTTTCAATCCTTAAAGAGGAAGAAATATCAATTCAATAGACCTTGTCAAGCTCCATATTAGCCTCAACAATCTTATCAAGTAAATAGGCCACCATTAAGGGTAAATTTCTAAGGCCAAGGACAAGCGTAGCTTAACTATGCTAGGCAAAATAATTACAATCATAATGTTGCAAGTACTTCCAATAATTTGGTCCCTATTCATAAGAAAATTTCTCAAGAAGGTGGGGGTAATATGCCTTGGAATCAATCATTCAAATAATCCATTATCCCAAACACTGAGTTCAATTAGGCTTTCAATGATCAATGAGAGCAGGGTGTTAGCTATGGATTCAATCAAGATCTTATCACTTAGAATATATAAGTTCCTATGATGACAAAACCAAAATATCCTTATCAAGTTTAAGGGAATAATAAAGAACCAAAATAGTTGGGTACTATAATGTTTAACTATGAGTAGGAAGAATGCTATGAATTTAATCAACATGCTAGTTCTAGCCAATCAAACATTCCAATGGTAGCTAACACAAGGTTCAAAAGAAAGAACATGGATAGAAACCAAGAAGTAGTTAAAGATTCTCCTACTCTTACTCCTTTACTATCAAATCCAAATGAACCTACTACTTTTCCAAAGGTTCCAATAGCTCAAAAAAAGTAGAATCAAGGAAACATCTTTGTACCCCAAAGCTTATTGGTTCAAATCACGGTTGTGGCTTTCAAAGCACAAGAAAAGTTTGGTGGTTTTCCCATTAATATTATTTAACAAATGAAAAATTCCAAAATGAGTGTTCCAATGTGAGCCATGCTTTCTACACCTAGTCAATTAGATATCATTCAAGAGGGTTTGCCAATGATTATTGTTTCTAAGATGCCACCAAGCATGGATAATGTTGTTCTCATCAACTCAACCAAAGGAAATAATGATGGAAAATAAAAAATGTGGTTAAACCTCATCCCTTATACCTTTCTTTAATCATTGGTGACTCTTTGGTACCTAACTTCATGGTAGATAGTAGAGAAATTACTTCATTGATGCCAATGTCAATATCATATTAACTTGGTTTAAAGTATGAGCCCTAATCTAAGGGAGTGTTAAAACTTAATAGATCTTATAACACTCTAATTAGTATTATTAGAGGTCTAAACTTGAACCTACATTCTTATCCTAGTGTTTTAATGGCTCAAGATGTAGTGGTGTTATAAGTGCCTCCTCACTTTACTTTATGCTTATCTAGAGAGTTCACATCTAAAATTTTAGGTTACCTAGTAGTAGATTGGTTCTACATGGATTTTAGGATAAGGTATGAGACTAAGGTTTCTATCAAATCTGAGTCTATTTCCCAATTTCACATTAAACCTTATGGGCCAAGTAGCCCAAACATCAATTATACTATTTTACATGAAGATGACCACCTTATTGGTTAATAAATAGATACTCATCCTAAGGGAATACCTGATATGTTTTTGGATGACTTAAGGAGTGAGAATCAACTAATTTACCATTTGGGAGGTTCTAAAGAAAGAGACATGGGAGTCTATTGCCTACAAGAGGATACTAGTAGTTTGTGAAAATTATTTTTTAATGGATCAAGTAGTAAACATGGAGTAGATGTAGGTGTAATGTTGATATCTCCCTCCAATGACAAGTACTTTTCATCTTAAAGGTTCTAATTTATTTAATATTACAATGCAATTGAGTATGAGGGCCTTATCTATGGCCTTCAATGGACTAGTAAGAGGGGATTCAAGTAGTTATAAGTGTATGGAGATAGTGATTTGATAGTACATCATGTCATAGGCCAAAATGCCAAAAATAAACCCTTGATGGAGTCTTACAAGCATAGAGTGTGGTACATACATGAATACTTTGAAGCCTTCAACATCTAAGTATTGTAAAGAGATAAAAATAAATATACTGATAGGTTGGTAGCTATAGAGACTTAGTTTGATATCCCAAATGAGTTGAAGAATTCCAAAGTACATCCAAATGTCAAAGTGGTAATAATACCATTAGTTCTAGGCAATGATGCTTATTGGTAGGTCTTTGATAGTGACATGCAAATTGCTTATTTCTTATAGTAAGAGGTAGAGTTTTCGTCAATGAACAAAGGTAAAATTTAATGCCAATATGAGGATCAAATTATTTAACTAAGGTCTAACAAACTTACTAAAGGTTTGGTTACACTTGAAGGTATTTTACATGAGGGAGATAATATGAGGAAAGACATGGCAATGATATCCAGTGAGGAAGAGAACTATGAAAGAGTCCTTATCTTCAAAGACAAACTTCTCAATCTTGGGAATGTGAGTAATGAGGTAGAAAGACATGATTTCATTTATCTTTTTAAGGAATATGTAGACATGTTTTATTGGGAATAAAATTATCTAAGAGGATTTAACCCCAAGATATCCCAACACACCATAAATTTGGAGGACAATGTCAAGATTGTGAGGCAGAAGCAAAGGCCTATCAACCCAAAGATTGAGGAGCTAATGAGGAAAGATTTGACTAAATTGATTGAGTCCAATATCATTTCTCCCATCAAGCACTCCTCATGGGTAGCTAACCTATGCTTATATGAAATAATAATGGCGAGATCAGGTTATATTTGGATTTTAAATACTTGAACATGGTCTCTTTGAAATACCACTAGCCTTTACCATCCATGGAACAACCCCTTTAAATGGTTGCTAGTTCAGAATTCTTCTCTCTTTTAGATGGGCACTCAAGATACAACCAGGTGTTGGTAAAATAAGAAGACCAATACAAGAATGCATTCACCACAAAGTGGGGCACATATGCTTATCAAAATATGCCTTTTGGCCTATCAAATTCCAAGGATACTTTTTAAAGAGACATGGACATGGATTTCCAAGGCTTACTAAATTAGATGGTATTTGTCTACTTAGATGACATAATAATTTTCTCCATGAAGGGTAGTGAACACTTCGACCACCTAAGATTTATCTTTGAAAGATGTAGAGATATGAGATCTCAATTAATCCCAAGAAGTATGTGTTTTTTATGCATTAGTGCAAACTCTTGGGTCATATTATCTCAAAATAGGGACTAGCTATTGATATTTTTAGAATAAGTGCCATCTCAAACCCATCACTACTATGCTAAGGAAGAACCAAGTCTTCACTTGGTCAAGAGAAGGTAAAGTAGGACTTAAGTCTATCAAGCAAGCCATTGTTCAAGTATCTACACTTATGAATTCTAAATTCTCAAATTATTTCATATTATATCTTTTCCAAAATTGACAATATATCATATATGTTGATGCAAAATAATGGTGAAGGACTTGACTAGCTAATTGCATAGTTTAGTCAAGGGATTGAAGGGTATGAAGTAAGGTATAATTTTTTAGATAATATAGTCATTTTAGTAGTAATAATCCTTAAAATATTTATACCAATTCTCTCCAATATCAAAATATATATTATGGTGTTTCATCCTAGACTGAGAGACTTCCCTTTATAACAAAGATTTTAATGAGAAGAGGATAGGTTAGATCACAAGGTTCATGGAATATGGCATAGAGATAAAAGTCACTAATCTAGTGAGAGGCAAGAGCTTATGTGAACACATGATTGATGACCTTCATGAAGATAAAGAGGTTTTATAAGTGACATAAGATAACTCACAAATAGATACACCTCCACTTCACACTAGCTAGCTCCAACATATGACAAGGTATGGATAGAGCAAAGAAAATGTATTTTAGACATCAATTTATACCTTATGCATTGGTTGATGGAGTTTTATTAATAAAATAACTAAATGGAGTGCTTCTTAGGTGCATAGATGATGACCAAGTAACTAGGATCTTGGAGAAATTCCATGATGGGATTGTAGGAGGCCATTTTACCCCAAGGACTACAACAAAAAAAGTGATGACAACTATTTATTATTATCCCATTCTCTTCAAGGATGCATATGCATGGGTGAGAAAGTGTCAAAAGTGTGTTTTCTTTCTAGGCAATCATAAATTAGTAGCCCTTCCTCTCAACCTAATTCAAGTATAAAAAACCTTCATGTAGTGGAATTTGGACTTCATAAGGATGATCAATCCACCTTCTAGTGGAGGATAAAAGTGGGTACTCACTACTACTAATTAATTCACCAAGTGGGTGGAATAAATTTCTCTAAAATATTCCAAGGAGACAATAGTGTTAGAATTATATGATAATATAGTAAGGAGGTCTGGTGTACCAGTAACACTTATTTTAGATAATTCCTTAGCATTTGTTGTCATGAAGACAAGTCATTGGTCATTTTATCTAGGCATCTACCTTAGTACATACTCCAATTAATACCCCCAAGGCAATGAACTTTTATATTCAAAAAACAAAAACTTGATAATGATCATTGAGAGAACTATATGAGAGAATTAGAGAGTGTGGCACACAAAGTTAAGGAAAAATGTATGCGCTGATAGAGTGACTCCCAAGGTTGCAATTGGAAACTCACCATTTATATTTTTATATGGGAGGGAAGCCAAGTTACCCATCTATCTTGATTTACTTGCCTTGGATCTAACCCATTAGCTTAAGTTGATGCACAGTGAACCTATGAGTGTGAGTATGGTAGAGCTCATGGATCTTGAAGAAATAAGGAACCTTGAAATGAAGACACTAGAGTCACATTAGGCTTAAGTCAATAAATATTTTGACAAGAGATACATAGCAAGGTAATTCAAAGAGGGGGATCTAGTTCTCAAGTGGGATTCAAATAAGGACAAGCTAGGTAACCATACCAAGTTTCATAACTTAATAAGTGGTTCTTATTTGATCCATGGATGCAAACAACATATTACTTTTTATCTTAACCAACCAGATGGAGAGGTATTACCCATCCTAGTCAATGGGATTCATCTAAAGCCCTGTTATTATAAGAGTCTGTAGCCATTGTATATATTGTATGTTTTGTATAGTTTTTCATGTTTTCCTTTATGTGCCTTATACACATCCTTTCTATTTTTGTGTTTCCCTTACCTAAGTGCCTTGGGCACAATGATGGTTTTGTTTCCTATTATCCTTGTTTGTTCAAGAGGGTTTTTTTTAAAATGGACAACCTTGTATCATTTTCATATCAATTGGTAAGAAATACTTGTGACACCATATTACTAATGGATTAGATAAGGTAACTAATATGTTGAATATAAGTAATGTAATCCCAAGAGGTCATCATAAATGTTGGCCAAAATTGGCCTACATATAAATTTTTTTCCTAGATGGATTATTCCATTCTCTTGGACCTTTCAATGACCTTCTACCCCCCATGACTAGTTCCTTTTTAGTCTTGAGTTGATGATGCATTATATTATCTTAGGAGGTCCTCATGTGGTGTGAGAAGCTGAGTAGAGTTATTATTAAGTGGGTGATCCAATGGTGAGAGGTGAGATAAAAATCATTACCCTATGACATGTCACTTTCAAGATTTTGAAACACTTTAAGCAATATTTAAGGTGAATTTAGATATTTTAAGGAAAAGGCCTAGAAATAGGTCTAAAACTACAAGTGAATGATCCACTAGGTTTCCATAGTGTTAGAGAATTTAGGAACATTAAGTATTTTTTAAAAATTCTTAGACATTCTACTGAGCCAAAAAGAGGCCTAGAGAAGCTATTGTGCCCAAAAGATCCCTAAGAGTGCATTAGATGACTTAAGGGTCCTCAAAATAGAAATTTCAAGTGACAAAGTAAAATTTAAGGAATTAGATTTGTTTTTTACTTAATCCCACCTCCTTATGGATTTTTTTTTAACTATTTAGACATGTTCAAGATAATTTAAAGTCATTTAGAGTGGAGGAGAGGAGTTTGGGAGCAAAAGGATGCATTTTGGAGCCTTTTGGAGCTTTGGTAGAACAAGTTTTTGAAGGATTTAAATTATTTATGGGATTATATATCATATAAATTATTCCATTGTGTCCCTAATATTCTCACATAGGCATCTAAAATCACATTCTATCATAAGAACTAGTAGAGGTAAGGAAAATATATTGGCTGTAAACTAGGCATGAAATAGGTTTTCTACCATTAATGGAGGTCCAAGAATTTTATAAGGTTTATATAAGGAATGAAATGTCATAAAAATTATAAAAATTATTTCCTAATTGTTATATTATATAAGTAGGCTTCTAGTTCTTCATGCTAAGAAAAAACCATTTTGAGCAGTTTTGGGTAGCTCTAGAAGAGCCTCAAGTTTTCACCTGGTATGATCAATATAGAGAGATTTGGGCTAGAATGTTATAGGAAGTGATGGGTAACCTAATTTAATTCCATTTTTTGGCACTGTTGGTTTGGTTCATCTCCCCATATTTACGAATGATTAGTAAGAGTTCAGGGGTGTCTAGTTGGCCTACTCATTTAGATAGGGTCTAGGATTTCTTCTATTGCTTCACTTCAGAAATCTATGAGGAATAATTATTTTAGGGGTGTTTTTTAAAGGTTTAATATGACCTATTAAAATTGTTTTCATCAACTAATTCCTCCTAGGAAGGTACTCATGGCATAAAATCTATTTTCCTTCTTGTCTATATGAATGACCTATTTGATCAATTTTAGAGTAGAAATTAGGTTAGACATATAATGTGCCTCCTAATTATTATACCACATAAAATTAAAAAATTATATGTCTATTAAATCCTTATTATTTCATAAAATCTTTAATAGGTTAAACAATCAAGTTGTTAGTTGAAGCTCCAATGGAGTTACAGGCAAGCTTATCAACTACAAAGGTTTTCCTTTCCTATAGTGGTTGAAAAATAAATTTGATATTATGTTTTCACATTTAATATGTTATGTAAATTAAATTTAATCCTAAATATTATTCTCAAGAATATAATATCATGAAGGTTTTAGTCAAATGTGAGACATAGCATGTTATTTAATTTCACTTGAAGGCATGGCATGTTGGGTCCTGAACATATTCATGGAGGTGTTATGAATATTTAAAATGGGTTTTAATACACTCTTGAAAAATTATAAATCAATATAAAACATATTTAATACCATGAATATAATTGTGGAAGAAAGTTCTTAGACATACAGAGGCCTGCAACATTATTTTATGCCTATAGGTGCCATAAGAGGAGCCAATATTGTTGAGACAATGCATTAGATTCTTTTAAAGTTCCTTATGATGGAAGGGTTTCATTTTAAAATATTTAGGATAACTAATAATTTTTATATGATCCTTTACCATGCTTATTGTTCATGATTGTGTTCACCATCTTCTTTATAACAAAATGTACATCTACAGTTACCCTCAGGAGATGGTCATATTGAAAGGGATAATTTGAGCTAATTGAGGTTATCCATGGTGAAAATAATCCATTTTAATGTGTTTAAATGGTTAAAACCTCATTTAATATTCATATATCATACATACTATCAGCTTTATCCCAGTCATTACATACATACAAGAACACACACCTATAGGTGGCCCCATAGAGATATGAAAGTGTTATATGGAGAGTAATGACATGATTTTAAGCCTTATTGAGGTCTTATATAGTTTTAAATACCATGATAATAATTTATGTAGCATTAGAATATCAAAAAAACTTGATAAGTCACCTCAAGTAAAGGAATTGTGTTTAAGGGACAAGTTCCTGAAAAGCTCTAAAATAGAGCCCTAAGCACTTTTGGATTCAATATATAATAGTGTTTCAGATAGTTTTAATCAATAAAAATGATCATACCTTGTGTCCCTATCTATAGATAACACCTAAAAATAAGTGAGAGATTTGGCAATTTGGTTTTCATGCTAGAAGACTTCAAAGTTGCACTTTTGTTCACTATGTACATTCAATGATTTTTATAGGTTTTGAGCTTTCAAGTGTTTTCAAAACCAAAAATTATAGTATGAAGGTATATCTTCATGATTTAGTGGTAATTTTGAGTTAATAATCCCATTTAAGGTTCAAAGGTCATCAATAGGAGTTGAAATGTAATATAAAAAATCACATCACCTACAAGTGCCTTGCTCTTAGAATATCCACCTACAGTTTGATTGTAGGTGTTCACAAAGCCCATGTTGTGAACCTATAGACACTAGGCCTAAAAAAATTAATAAATTTACATGATAATTTGATTCAAGGACCTAAAATGGATAACATACCATATGGCATAGATATTAATATGGGATACTCACTTTTATGACCCCTATTTTCCATTAGTAGAATAACTACAGTCAACTGTAGTTGACAATGCGATAGAGTATGATGTGATTGGTTTTGACATAGATTGAAACATGATGTGAATGAATAAAAATTATTTCCAAAAATAATTATATACCTTAAGGGTATAATGAGGTAGTAGCGTAAGGTGTAAACTATATAAGACCACCTATAGGCACCTCTTCCAAGGCAAAGAAAAACATAATCGATCAACCTACACTCTTAACCAATCAATGTGTGCAAGGAATTATGTGTAAGGTTGGAGCATTAAGTATGTTTGTATCACATCATTCATGGTGATAATAGTCTTAATAAACTCTCACATAGTGAAAACAAGACATAGAGAGGTTTTCAAAGACATCACACAATCCACATTTTAGACCCTGCACACAATGAGCTTCCCCATGAGTTTACCTTGAGTTCTATAAATTTTGGAGGGGTTATCCATGTGATCAAGAGCTGAATTTTTTCACATAACATCTACATCACTTTTATAATCCCACCATACGTTTGCTTTGTAAGGGAAAATAAGGAAAGTTACCTTTATTTTATCTCAGATAGAGAGTACTCCCCAAGGGTAAAAACCTACAGGATTTAAGAGAAAGGATATAAAAATGTTAAATATATGTTTATGAGACATTTAAAGAGGTTTTTTATAGATATTATATACATTTAAAAATATTAAAAATAATGCACAAGGGTTAGAAACTAAATAAGGTGTCCCAAACCCATATGGATGTAGTTAAATCCCACTCGGCAATATGCCTAAAAGTGGTTCAAATTCGTGTATAGTGATAAATTAGAATTAAAAAGAATTTAAACACCTTAATGGAGAGTCATAAGGATTTTTTTAAATATTTTAATGTGAAGGAAACACAAAACACACTTACAACCTTGGAATAGGCATGCATACCTTTAAGTTTGAGGATTTGATGCACCAATGCCATAATGAGGTTCCATGTTTTATTTATGTTCATGATAATAAGTAACCTATTGTATCTTCCTTTATATTATGAAAATATGGAAAAAATAAGGGTATTTTTTTCATCTATAAGAGACGTATGTTCAATATTTAGAGATAATCAATGAGGACGGAGTTGTAAAGTGGACTACTTAAGGGGATGAGTAATGAATGGAGAGGATTATTTGAGGTATAAGGAGGAGTTATAAGATTTTTAATTAAGGATTTATAAATTATTAAGTTTTTTTTAAAAACCTTTCACAAAGATAAATACATCATTCTGACCCTTCTTGGTGTATAAAGTCCTATAACAGTTAAAGAAACTTACATAGTCATACTAAGTCCTTATTGAGAAAGAGGAACAAAGGATAATTTAAGGTTATATAATGGTACTAAGAGGTTTAATGGGTTAAAAAATATCTAATAAAATGTTCATATTCTAAGAAAAGGTTTCAAAACATTCACAAAGTATTTTTGTGTGCTCTTGGGTCTAAACCATGGTGTAAAAGCCCTAAATTAGGGTTTTGTTAATTCCAAGAGTTTTAACCCTCCAAATTTACAAAAATATTGTAGTGTGATATATTTTTAGTTTACATAAGAAATTAAAGAGGTTATATACCTATATGATCTTATTTTTATGGTCTATATAGGACTATGTTGTAAAAGCCTAGAAAGAGGCCTAATTGAAAAGGCCTAGTGAGAGAAAGTGGGTCTAGGGAGAGAGTCTTACCTTAAAAATTGACACAAAGGTGAAAATAAATAGAGGATACTTTTAAATAATATAAAAATCTCTTTATCCTTTTTTCTTTTTTTTTTCAAGTCAAATTTTAATTAAATAAAGGATACAAGCCATAAGAGACCATTGTGAGCCTTGTGTGTGGACTGGAAGGGTGAAGTGGTTTTGGAAACATATAAGGGATTATATTAGATGTTACTTTACCTTATAAGAGCATATAATATATAATAATTATCCCTTGAGACATATATCATAATTTGGTACCTGAGACCTAAAGAGGAAATTATAATATTGAGTTAGAAGGTGAGAGCTTGTGAAAAGTTGAATGAGTGAATAGAGATAAATAGAGGAGGTTCATAAAAACAATACAATGGGTATATTGGTGGTAATGGTTCATTAATAGGTGTTATATGTAATAATACTTGGCATAGTTCTAGATTTGAGAAATCATCTTTAGACTGAAGAACAAAGTTTAGGGTCAAGTTCCCTAAGAGCTTTAAAACAAAGATCCAACCACTTTTGGTGTTAATATATGACAATGACGCAAAGATCTTAGAGGAATATAAATGATAATATATTTTATCCCTCATGAAGGGGTATTATAAATGTAAATATAGTGGTTTTTAATCCAAATAGGTGGTGTAATGAAGGATTCAATGTTACACATTTGTTGATTGAGGCTTTTCAGTGATGTCTATAGTGTTGGCACTCTAAAAATGACATTCTAGTTCTTGTTCAAGTAAGATAGAGCATGAATCCATGTTAAATGGTCTTTTAGTTTAGAGATACACCAAGGATCCAAATAACATCAAGGTGATATGGGGTATAATGTTTTGATCTTTACCATCACCTACAGGTGTGTATTACCCTCAAAAGCACACCTATAGCCGAACTGTAAGTATTCATAAACTCATAAGGTAGACCTTGGAAGATATCAACCTAAAGACAAAAAATTTACCATTGGGATTTTATTTAATAAGGATAAGACAAAGGGACTTAAATCCTGAATGGCATACACCATGAAATGAGCACCTACGGTCTAAAAAAGGTACCTACAAGCTTTTATAAAGTTTGGTTGATACAATGGAGGCTAATGGTCTAAAATGAAGGTTTCATGATCAATATAGTGATTTTAAGGAACCATAGAGAACAATATCATCTTATTATCATCAAAAAATATATATGGTGGACTTTAAAGGACTCAAAGTATAGTCAAGGTCAACAACACATCTATAGTCATCTTTTGGTTTGCACAGTGAGTTGGGTTTAAGATATACTCAAGTTTGTTTGGAAAAAAGAGTAAGAAGTCTTTGAGACTAAGTAGACAAAGTTTATTAAATTATATTATTGAAAAAAAATCATTGAATTGCTTCTCACCTATAGGAGGACTATGTTCAAATTTGGAGATGGTCAAGAAGAGTAGGCCTATCTTCAAGAGGGCAAAAACTAGTTATTGACCAATTTTGACTTTAAAGTCAAAATAGGGCACCCATAGTTAAAAAAATAATTTTTATGAATATAAATGGGTGTAATATATTTTCACCAAGTTTTTATAGTTAATTTGATGTCAATTAATGTTGTACTAGATGTAGTCAATTAGTTTTTAGGTTTATTTATCATTCTAAGTCTTTTTAGGGGTCAAAAAGGGGCATTTAATATTTTGTATGGGTTTATTGGGAAATTTCCAAGTGTAAATGGGTGATTTCATGCCAAATGTGTCAAAAAATGTCTTAATTATTAAAAAAAATTGAAAGTTACAGGTGTAGGTGCATAAGAAGAAACGTTGATTTTCCTAAAGAAATGGGAGAGTTTGACACTTGTACGGCCTCTTTGGGAAGCATGAAACTTGAAAAATGTTTAAAATTGTATTTTATTCTTACCCATACTATTTTCCATGATTTATTTTTCTTTTAAGGGTCCAAATTTGGCCAAAACCATTCTTCTACTTTTTCACACTTCTTGGCAGATTGAAATGACTTGTAGGTTTTTGCTTGGTATATGCAGCTCATGTGGTTTCAAGTCAAATACTTATGGGAGGTTATTATAAACTAGTATATCTTTATATATATATATATATATATATATATATATATATATATATATATATATATATTTGAGTAATTATGGATTGTGATTCATGAACCATTTGTTTGAAGTTAAGCTTTGTAACCTATCTGCTCATGTATGCACCCTTTAAGTTTTGCCTTAGTTTGAGAAATTACGTGAAAAAAAGTTTCTCATATCTAGTATAGAGGATTTTTGAATCATATTATAAAACTTAACATATTTTTTTCATGTTCTAATTTGTTTTGATAAGCTAATAACCTTGAAATTTGTAGATTATTCTTTTCTGGGTGCAACATATAGTTTTCTACATTTGTAGAGGTTTGGATTGCATACATAAGATTAATATGAATATAAAGTGGTGTAACACATGTTTAAATTTTATATATTTCATATCATTTCAAGTTGTGTATTCAAAATTCCATGGTTTGATCAAAATCCCATTCCTTTACCATGTTAAACAGTCATGTGATGCCCTTGCTTGTTATGTTCCATGTACAAACAAGTGTTTTCAGTTTTAAAAAGGGTATTTTGAAGTTGTTTCTAAGATGTTTCTTGATTTATATCATAATTTTTAGGATTTAAAGTTAATTTTAGTGGATTTGAAACCTTTTCCCTAACAATTCTTGCTCTTTCCATATCCTACCTACATTATCTATTCAAAACACTCACCTACAAGTGGTGTCAACAATAGGTTTAAGTGTCTTATGGAGAAAGTGAGCTAATGATGAAGCCTAATTAGAGTTATAATATGTCATGGGTAGTATATAAAATCATTTTTAGTATCTAATTTTTAAATTTAAGGTGAGATCCCTTCAAATCATGATTTAACTGAGGTTTAGGCCCACTGTCCCTAAAAATGCTAAACAAAAGGCTATGAGTTTTTGTAGACCTTATCCAACATATCTCCTAAGGATTTTGATGAATCTTAAGGATTATAATTTTTATTACTATCATATTAAAAGATCTTATGAAAATTTTAAAGGTAGAAAACAAGTAGAGGGTAGAGTTTTGGAGGTCTAAAGTAACCTATAGAGCCATTAAAACTAATCAGTGATCTCTATAGTTATATGAGCTAGTTGGTTTTTCAAAGAAAATAAATGAATATTAATGTATAATAGTATATTAGTATGGCATAGTTAACTAAAGATAACATAACATATAAAAAAATGAGAGGGATAATTGAAGGTGGGTTTCACTCTTTAACTCATTCCTAGTTCGTAAACTGAGCGAATGTTGACCTACAACAGAGTAATGAGGAATGGATCTCAACTTGGTGTCCTAAGTGGTGTTTATAATTTAAAAATAAAAAAATTAATAGGTAAATTATTAATTTATTTAATGTTCATTAAATTATCTCACCACATCATGATCAATACTTGGATAGATAAACCCACACCTATAATCAGTTGTAGCTGACTGAGATAGGGAAAATAATAAGGTTTTAATGTTTTGATGGTGATTTAAGGGGAATTAAAAGTGAATGATAAGGTAAAAATGAATTGTGTCACATAAATTATTAAAAGAGGAAGATTTCAAGCATCTAAAAAGTCTAAATCTTGCACAAATATAACCTACAATAGGCCTTGTAAGGCACTTATCTCTACTAGGTAGATAATGATCAAGTCTAGGGTCTAGGATGATAGAGGAGAAAATAGAAGTAATAAAATGGACATAATAAACTAATAAATAATCATATAAAACATTAAATAGATTTATAAACATGTTCTCAAATTTTAAATGCTCCAAAAGTAACTTATAAGCAAAATTGTAAGGGTCAAATGTCTCAGTCCAGTAGGGTTGGGAAATGAATCAATATTGGTGCCCTTGATTATTTATGGATTATAGAGGGATGAATGTAACATAAAATTTGTGTATTATGACCCAAAATTATTTCAAGGAGGATCTACCGACATCATATTCAAGTTCTAAGAAACCCTAATGCACCAACAATAGCAGTTAATAGGGTATTTAAATAATGACCTAAATTTAAGGCCTAATTGGTGTTTCAAGATATTAAAGGGTGAGAAAATAATGTGAGTATTAAATCAGGTGGTTTTTAGGATTCATATAAATATTAAAATAATCTACAAGTGTCAATTTAGATAGTTGTCTCAGTTAACAAAATAGAAACACAGTTAGGCAAGCTAACTCAACCTTGTAAGTTCCAGATTATGGAAAGCGATTAAGGTGTTAGATGATTAGAATGAGGTTTGGTTTCACTATAAAAAGGATATGCTAATGATTATGGGCCTTAATAAATGGATATGGAATAGGTGAAGGGTATTAAAATATGAAAGCATAGTCTACATACAATACCCTTGCAAATAGTTTGCTCATAAAAAGTTTTTATTGGAAATGGAATAAGTTTGGGGGTCTAGAAACATAACCAAGGGATATAAATTTATACATAACATAAACATGAATTATTTAATCCTAAAATTTTTATTTTTATTTTTAATAGGTTAAGTACCCCTATTTTGTCTCAGATAGGGGGTACTTTCCCCTAGCACAAACTATGCAAATATTGAGAGATGGTTAATAAATTGAAGCTAGAAGATTTAAAGACATGGATAGAAGGTTTATATAGTTATAATTAACCTATAAAATCATGGGAAACCTATTAGGGGAAGGCAAAACCAAAAAATTACTTTATACCCCTATATTTTTAAGGAAGAACTTTTGAGACATAACACCCAATAAGGGGTCAATTTAAACAATAAGCCTAAGTGAGATTTACAAAATTATTGAGAGGGCCCTTGGGAAGTAATTAGAGGTGTTTAATCCAGTGGAATGCAAGTAACCTAACTAGAGTGGTCCAAACCATAAAGTGGTAGTTAGGGCTATCAAGAATGGTGAAGCATAGTGATAGATGAAGGGGTCATCTTGCATTTATAGCATATTATGATCACTCTATACTATTGTATCATGTTCATAGGGCCACTATAGAGTTTTATAAACTTTTATTTTGTAGAGAAAACCAAGGAGAGACCATTTTTGGTCCAAAATCAACCTAGATATGCAAGAAGATAAGGAGACAAGATCGATAAGACATCTTTAGAAACTCACATCTCCCATGAGTATTTCTATGGAGACAAGATAATTTTAGGGAAGTTAAGAGGGGTCTTAAAAAATAAATTTGTGGAATTTTTTTGCGTCTCCAACTTTAGGTTTTTATGAAATAAGCTTAAAGGTGAAAATATGCCTAAAATCCTACTAAACCCTTGCTAAGGACTAGTCTTGGAAAATAGAGTCGAAAATGACACTAGATGAAACATTTTGATTATGAAATATATTGGACCTTGGATAGGACTCACTCAATCTCCTTCCCATGCTACCTACATGTATGAAATTGTATGGATGGAGGCAAAAATAGGCTTTTTCTCATTGTTTTATGTGTTGTGTAGGATACATGATGAATTAGGAGATGAAACAAAGTTCAGGTGGAATATTTACACTTAAGATAATTGTAAATATTAATTTCATGAATAAACTTCTATGTTCCCCAACTAGGCCATTAATTTTAGCCAATCAAATTTGGCATATTGGGCAAGCTAGAGAGAAGGGAGGAAATATTCAAGTAAAGTGTTTTTAAGGTGCCCCTAATACTTATAAGGACATGAAGGTTATTTAAAAGTGGAATATTATTCCTCCCATGGATTTTCATGGAAAACAGATGCCAATTTTGAGGCCAAGTGTGTAGGGTGCATGGAAGGGAAATTTTTAGGATAGCAGATGATGATGGCTCCTTTTTAGTTGATAAGAGAATACCAATGAATGAAAATTCATGTCTGATGTCCCTACCTTATGTTACAATAATTATACTTACTCCAAGTAATTTAAAAGATGTTCAAATAGGCCTAATCATGAAGGTAGTTTTTCTCTACACAAGGAGTTTTGTGCCACTTTGCATAACTTTAATGACTTGTATGGATACTTGGACTTCAAAACCTTGCATGGTTCATCATATGTCCTTATAAAATGAATAAGTAACTCCTCTTCTTAGGTTTAAAAGTTTCCTTGTGACCTTTGAACTTCCATTATTCTCTCTCTTTCTCAAACTCTATAAGAGTTGGACATTTTGGCATTATATGGGATGTTCCACCTGAGTATGGTGAAGCCCTACTCAATTTTACACCTTTTGATAAATAAAATGACTAAGTTTTACATCTTACATGACTATATTTAGTGTGTTTAATTGAATTTTTGATCTTCCACAAGTGAATACTAAGGATTTCTTAACATGTTGCTCATTTGTTTCATCTATTTGCATCTTCTTCTTATAGGGCATGTGGTGTGTTCCAAGAGATGTCAAGATTTAAGTGATAGTATTTTACTTAATTCCCTCATAGGCCTAGTCTTCCTAGATTTTTAAATTCATCTATAACCCCATAATGTAACATTTATACAAGGAGTCATTGATTGGAGAGTGTATGTTAAGTGTGAGATACTTATGGTTGGATAATATCAACATATCTAGTGTATCACCTCCATCAGAGTAGATTTGATTTAGTTAGCCTTCTCTCTTTTCACCCCAAAAAATCTATAAATAGATTTGAGCTATAGTGATACATCAAGGGGAATTAGACCCTCATCTAGAGGTCCACCTCTAATTTAGGACACCCACAGCCTTGAGGTGGTTCCATTATGCCAATTGAATGAGGAGGGACTTGTAATCTACTCAATGGATGAAACTTCAAGTGATAAATTTTTTTGGCATGCCTAGTGGGACTAAAGGTCCTTTCCTTGAGGAGTTTTGGTGTTTTCCTTAAGATACCAGCCTTAGAGGCAATTTCACTAAGCACTAATGGTGACTCCAAGCATAAGTCTACTTGTTATGGAGTCCAATTATCTTATTTTAAGTTTTTTATTGTTATTATCACTTCTCATGAGTTATTCATGGATTATTTTGATGTTGAGTTTGTCTTAACAAAAGTTGGGGAGACATATCCTTCTTTGCCTATTCCTCCTTAATATGAACAAGTACTTGGCCAACCTTTCCATGATCTCTATCAACCTCCATATGGCCTTCATTAGCTTCAAAATAATACTTTTTATCCCTATATAAATATCCATTATCCCCATGAGCCATGGCATCCATATGTTCCTTCATTCCCCTCTTCATATAAACAACATGTTGTTGGGCAATCCTATGGAAATGGCTATCAAGAAACACATTTCTATCAACCTCAATATGAGTCACACCCTTCATGATTTGATGAATATCATCCTCAAGAATATTCTTATGAGATTTTTCATATGAGATTAGATTATCCCATGGATTTTACACCAATATATTATAGACAAAGTGTAGCTCCTAATCATGCTAATGTTTCCCTTCCTAAGCAGCCCAATGTTTCACTTCTATATGAGCTCACTAGTGCTTTCTTCTTTTCCAAATATTATCATAATCCTTCTAATTCATTCCATAGTCCATATATATTCCTTTTTCATCCCACTACATCTCATAATCTAGCTCCTTTACCTAAAATCCATGAGCATATCCATCAATTCTTCACTTCACCCCTTCTCAAGGAGGAATCTATTTTACGAGAGGTATGTAAAGAAGAGAAAATTGAATTCATGGCTGATCAAGAGAATATCATGAGTGATTATGAGGATGAAATCACCATATGAACTCCCATTGGTGAGCAAAATGATATCCCAATATCTAATGGTTCTATGTTTAAAGGGATATGTGTCCATGAACAATATTCTACACTCCACCCTCAATCTAAAATTGAGCTCTATGTGCCACCCCCACCAAATAGTTCATATTGCCCACACCTCATCACACTTTTTATGAATAAAATTATGGTATGGGATCATGAAGGATTATTTGGATGATAAGGAAAATGAGCTGTTACTTGAATAAAACCTACCACCTTGGCAACCTCGTTGGGCTAGAGAACATGATTTCAAGATGTCTAGTATTTGTATTTTCATGAGAGAGGAAGAGATGGGGGATCTTGAAGAGAAATCTATATTTGATCTAAAGGTTTAAGATGATAATCATGAGCATGAAGTAAAATTTAATTTCAAGTATGAACCTCTCAAGAAATGGCAATCTTAGGAGAGCTTCATGAAACCAAGGTAGAAGAGTCAACTCTTGAAGATGAGCATGAGGAAGAAAACTTGTTGCATATATTTGAAGACATATGTAGCGAATTTAAAAGCCTCAATAGGCCTCCAAATCCATTGGAGATGACTAAAACTAATGACATGGTTCAAGAAGAAGACATGAGGCACACTTATATGTAAATATTCTAAGAATATGAGGATGAAGGGAAAGCAACTCTTGAGGACATTACAGCGAAAGAGGAAGCTTTTCCAAATGTGCCTAATGAGGAGATTGAGATTGAAAACACTATTTAAATATAATTAGGAGAGGTAGTAGGTATGGAAACATGTAATTATTATGAGTTATCACTATCTTTACTTGATGGATTCCCATTTTATTTTGATGAATATGGTAAACAAATTATGGGATGTGATGATGAAGATCTCCAAGAAGCTTCTCATGAGCAAGATGATGTCTTAGTCCTTGATCAAGAAGAAAAACAATGAGATTGGTATGAATTTGATATTAAGGAAGGAGAATATGAGTAGATTGAACAAGCAAATGATTCCTTTTGGGATGAACTTGAATACTATTATATTAATTCTGACATAAAACTAGCTTCCCTTCCTTAAGAGAATAGTAAATAGGATAGAAATTAGTTTGTCAATCTTCTTAAAGAAATAGAGCAGTTGGAGGGCAACCAAGATATGCCTAAAATAACATGAACCAATTCAAACTTCCTTAAATGAATTGATAATTATGAACATCTTGGGAGAATACACTAGCGTTGGAGACTAGAAAAATAATGTCTTGAAGATAAAAATTAGTATGTGTACATTGGAAACTTAATTGATGGTGATCCATTCAGAGTTTCTCCAAGCAAAGTGGCAAGCAATAAGGTTGATTCACCAAAAATTCACTCCAACAAGAAGATTATTTGGCATGTTGGTGCATCTAGTAGAGAAAGAGACTCAAGAAGTTTTATTTTTGACCCAAGATGAAGGGTATGCCTAGTTTTTAGTTATACATAGTATTTTTTCTTTACTTCTCCTAAGTGCTTAGTGCACGTGTGTGTGTTTACTTTCTTTGTTGTGTGTGTCCTTTGATTTTATGTAAGAGATAGTCATTAGTGTCTTGTTGATCTAAGGTTTGATTCAATGGTAAAATTATCTTGTTTGTCTCAGTCCCTAGATGACTCTATAAGCCCAATGGATTGATAAGGCTACTTGTGTAGTTAGTATAGTAGGCATACTACCCCTATCATTTACCAATTTATTGACTAATTTTAACTTTTAAGTCAAAATAGGGCACCCATAGTAAAAAAATTATTTTTAAGGCATATTGATGGGTTTAAAATATTTTCATAAGGTGTTTTATAGGTCGTTTGATGTCAATTAATGTTGTACTAGTTTTAGTCAATTAGTTTCTAGGTCCATTTATCATTTTAAGTATTTTTAGGGGTGAAGAAGGGGAATTTAATGATTTGTATAGGTTTATTGGGAAAAATTCAAGTTTAAATTGGTGATTTAATTACCCATGTGTCTAAAAGGTCTAAATTAACTGACAAAACTAAAAATTTTAACTGTATTAGAAGAAAATTAAGTTTTCCTAAAGAAATGAGAGAGTTTGGAACTTGTACAACCTCCTTAGGAAGAGTGCCACTTGAATTTTTTTGAAAATTGTATATTAATATTAACCAAAATATTTACCATACTTTATTTTCCTTATAAGAGTCAAAATTTGGCCAAAACCATTTTGTTACTTTTTCACCCTTCTTGGCAGATTAAAGTGACTTGTAGGTTTTTGCATGGTATGTGAAGCTCATGTGGTTTCAAGTCAAATGCTTAAGGGAGGTTGTTAAAAACTATGATACCTTAAAATAAATATAATAATTTTGAGGAATGGTGTCATGTTCTTCATGAACCATTTGTTTAAAGTTTAGCTTCCAAAATTTCTTTCTCATCTAGGCACCCTTCAGGTTTTGCCTTAGTTTGAGAAATTATGGGAAAATAAGTTTCTCATATTTTATAAAAAGGATTTTGGAATATACTATAACAATTCCCACTTTTTTTCATGTTCCAAGTTTTTTTAATGAGCTAATAACCTTGAAATTTGTAAACTAGTCTTTTATGGGTACAACAAATAGTTTTCTCCATTTGTAGAGGTTTGGATTGCATACAGAGGATTCATATGATCATAAATTGGTGTATAAAATGTTTAAATTCCATTTATTTCATCTCATTTCAAATTATGTATTCACAATTCCATGGTTTGATCAAAATCCCATGCCTTCACCATGTTAAACAGTCATGTGACGCCCTTGCTTGTTATGTTCCATGTACATACAAGTGTTTTCAAATTTGAAAAGGATATTTTCAAGTTGTTTCCAAGATTTTTATTGATTGATATAATATTTTTAATGATTGAAAATGAATTTTAATGGCTTGGAAACCTTTCCCCTAATAATTCTTGCTCCTTCCATATCCTGCCTACATAATCTATTAAAACACTCACCTACAAGTGGTGTCAGCAGTAGGTTTATGTGTCTTATGGAGAAATTGAACTAATTATGAAGCCTAATTAGAGTTATAATATTTCATGGGGAGCATATAGAATAATTTTGAAGATCTGAGTTGGCAATTTGAGATGAGATTCCTTCAAAGCATGAGTTGATTGAGGTTTAGGCCTAATATCCCTAAAAACACTAAATAAAAGGCTAAGGTTTTTTGTAGACCTTATCCAACATATATCCTAAGGATTTTTCTAAATATTAAGCATTATAATTTGTATTACTATCATATGAAAAAAACTTGTGTGATTTTGAAAGGCAGAAAACAAGTAGAGGGTAGATTTTTTGAGGTCTAAAGTAACCTACAAAGCCACTAAAACTAATCAGTGATCTCTATAGTTATAAGAGATAGATAGTTATTCAAAGAAATGAGATGAGTCTCAATGTATAATAGTAGAGTAGGATGGCATATCTTAATTAAATATAACATAATCACCATATAAAATAATGAGATGGATCATTGAAGGTGGTTTGTACTCTCTAACTCATTCTTAGTCTGTACACTGAGCCAATGTTGACCTATAGTTGAGTAATGAGGAATGGATTTCACCTTGGTGTCCTAAGTGGATTTTATCCTTTCAAGATAAAAAAATTTATAGGTAAATGAGTAATGTCTTTCATGTTCATGAAATGACCTCACCACATCATGATGAATTCCTAGATAGATAAACTCATACTTACAGCCAACTGTAGCTGCCTAAGACATGGCAAACAATAAGTTTTAAATGTTTTGATAGTGATTGAAGGGGAATTAAATGTGAATTATAAGGTATAAATTAATTGTGTAACCTAAAATACTCATATATTAAGCTATCAATAATCTATAAATTCTAAAACTTTCACAAATAGATACTTCTCTCAACTAGACAGACATTGATCAAGTCCAAGGTCTAAGATGATAGAGAGGAGCCAATAAAAGTAAGAAATTGGACATAATCCATTGATACATAATTATTTAAAAACTTTAATAAACTTAAAAATTTGTTCTCAAATTTTAAATTCTCCAAAAGTAACTTACAAGCAGAGTTGTAAGGGCCAAATGTCTTAGTCTAGCAGGGTTGGGAAATGAATTAGTATTATTGCCCTTTATGATTTAAGGATTATACATGAATTATTGTAAGATAAAAATTGAATATTTTGGAAAAAAGATTTCAATGAGGATCTACCAAAATCATAGTAAAGTTCCAACAAACCTTAATGCACCTACAATAGGAGTTAATAGGGTATGTAAATAGTAACCTAAATTTGAGACCTAATTGGTGTTTCAAGACATTGAAGGGTGAGACACTAACATGAGTATGAAATGAGGTGGTTTTTAGGATTTTAATAGAGATTAAAAGAATATAAATGTGTCATTTTAGGTAGTTTTCTTAGTCAACAAAGGAGAAACACAGTCAGGCAAGCTGACTCAACCTTGTAAGTTTAAGATTATGGAAAGTGCTTGAGGTGTCAGATAATTAGAATGAGGTTTGGTTTCAATTTAAAAAGTCTATGATAATGAGTATGAGACTTAAAAAATGGATATGGAATATAATAATGGTCTTAAAATATGGAATCTTAGTCTACCTATAATACCCCTATAAACAGTTTGCTCATACAAAGTTTGTTTTGGAAATGGAGTAGGTGTGGGGGCCTAGACACCAAACCAAGGGCTAGAAATTTATACATATAATTAAAATTAATTAATTAAGCCTAATAATATGTTTCATTTTTATAAAAATATGGTAATTACACCCTATTTTGTCTTAGATAGGGGGTACTTTCCCCTTGCATAAACTATGCAAATCTTGAGAGATGTTTAAAAAATTGAATCCAAAATCTTGAAAGACATGGATAAAAGGTGTATATAGTTTTAATTCACATAAAAAATCATTGGAAACCTATCATGGGAAGGTGAAACAAAATATATTAATCTATACCCCTATATTTTTAAGGAAAACCTTTTTGGACATAACACCTATCAAGGGGTCAATACTAACTATAGCCCTAAGTGAGATTTCCACATTGATTGAGAAGGCCCATGGGATGTCATTAGAGGTTTTTAAGCCTATGGAATACATGTAACCTCAATGGAGTGGTACAAACCATAAAATGGTAGTTAGGTATATAAGGAATGGTGAATCATACTGATAGATGAAGGGGTCATCTTAGATTTCTAGCATATTATGATCACTTTATATTATTGGATCATGTTTAGAGGGCTACTATAGAGTTTTTTCACCTTTCTTTTTGCATATAAAACCAAGGAGAAACCATTTCTGGTCCAAAATCAACCCAAATATGTAGGAAGATAAGGAGACAAGATCAATAGGCCATATTTAGAAACTCACATCTCCAATGAATCTTTGAATGGAGACCAGAGAAGTTTAGGGATGTTATGAGGGGTATTCAACAACAAATTTGTGGAATTTGTTTTCAAATCCAACGTCAAGTTTTTATGAAACAAGCATAAGGGTGAAAATAGGCCTAAAACCTTACTAAACCTTGCTAAGGACTAGCCTTGGAAAATGGAGTTGGGAATGCCACCAGATGAACCAATTTGATTAGGAAACATATTGGACCTTGGATAGGACTCACCCAATCTCCTTCCCATGCTAGCTAGATGTACATAATTATACAGATGTAGGCAAAAATATGTTTTTTCTCACTATTTTATGTGTTGTGATAACTATGTTGGGTAGAATATTTACACTTAAGATAACTTCCAATATTCATTAAATTTCATGAATAAACTTCTAAGTTCCCCAACCATGCCATTCATTTTAATGAGTCAAATCTGCCATATTGGGCAAGCTAGAGAGAATGGAGGAAATCTTCAAGTAAAGTGATTTTAAGGTATCCTTGATGCTTTCAAGGCTATAGATAGTCTTGAAAAGTGTCATAATCTTCCTCACACATATTTTCATGGAAAATTTATATCAATTTTGAGTCCAAGTGTGCAGGGTGCATGGAAGGGCAATTTTTAGGATAGCAGATGATGATGGCTCCTTTTTAGTTGATTTGAGAAGACCAAACATGCAATAAATACATGGAAATGTATGTTTTATGTCCCTATATTATGTTATAATCATTATAATTTCTCCAAATAAGTTACAAGATGTTTAAATAGGCCTAATCATGAAGGTAGTTTTTCTCTATATAAGAAAGAGTTTTGTGCCACTTTGCATAACTTTGATGATTTGTATGGAAAATTAGACTTCTATACCTTACATGGTTCATCCCATGTCCTGATCACATGCACAATTAACTACTCTCAAGTTGAAAACTTTCTTTGTAACCCTTGAACTTCCATTATTATCTCTCTTTCTCAAACTCTATAAGATTTGGCCATGTTAGCATTGTATAGGATACTCCACCTAAGTATGGTGAATCCCTACAAAATTGTACACCTTTTGATCAATAAAATGACTAAGTGTTACCTCTTACATGACTATACTTAGTGTTTGTAATTGAATGTGTGATATTACACAAGTTAAGAATAAGGATTCCTTAGCATGTTGCTCATTTGTTTCACCTATTTGCATCTTATTCTTATAGGGCATGTGGTATGTTCCATGGGATGTCAAGGTTTAAGTGATAGTATTTTGATTAGTTCCCTAATAGGCCTCTTGTCTAGTCTTCTTAAATTTGTTAATTCATCTATAACCCCATAATTTAACATTGATGTAGGAATTAATTTATTGGAGAGTGTATGTTCTATTTGTCTTTTTATTTCAAGTGTGAGATACTTATGGTTGGATAATATCAACATATCTAGTGTATCACCTCCATTAGACTAGATTTGGTTCAGTTATCCTTCTCTCTTTTCACCCCCAAAAAGCTAGAAATAGGTTTGAGATATAGTGATATATAAAGGGGAACTAGAGCCTCATATAAATATCTAACGCCAATTTGGGACACCCATAGCTCTGAGGTGGTTCCATTGTGCCACTTGAATTAGGAGGGACTTGTCCTCTCCTCAATGGGTGAAAGTTCAAGTGACAACCCTAGATTAAAAAAAGGTTATCTATGGTGGAGTCTCATGGTATGAAGGTTTAAATTGAAAATGTGGAGAAGGAATTAATTCTATGTTGATTATATAAGACATCAAAATGCAATATATAGTCATACACTTCATAACCATCACCTACATCATTCAGCATGTAGGCATATATCAATTTCTTGTAAGGAGCTTAAGTCATACATGATTATATGAGGGTAAATATTAAGAAATTAAAGGTAAAATAATTCAAGGATAATTTTAATTATAATATTCAAATCAAATTCAACTTGTTATATCTCAAACTAGGGAAAGGAGAAAGAGAAATCAGTTGTGAAATTTGACCAAGTAGGCACATGTCACTAGCTTTTGGCAAAATGGGCCTATAGGGCAAAATATGCAAGATCTAATCATGAAAATTTGTGGAGAGACTAATTATGAAATAATATAAATATTAAACATATTTTTTAATGTTTTTTTTTAAATATTAACTATTTTTTATTGTAGTATAGTCAACCCTAGGTTTAATCATGGTCAACATTGGAGCCTACCTTAGAGAAATTGGCCATTTTAGGGCAACTATAGGTAAATTAAAATCACCAAATTTGGTATGAATAATTTTAATGAAAAAAAATAATCCAATTCCATATTAAATTCCATATAAAGAGTGAAATTACTCAGTGTTCTTACACATACCTCTTGCAGTTAAGAAGGCAACCATTAGAGGCTAGTTGAAGTTTTGTTAGTTATGGGTGCTAAGAAGAAGTTTAAGAATTGGAAAGGTATTAAAATGATATAATATGATGTTTTAAACATATATTATCTTATATAAGTGATAAAATTTAGGTTTTTAAATCAAAAGTTTAAATAAATACATGTTTAAGCATGGAAGAAGAATGTAGGTAGCTCAAGGTAAAGTTTGACAAAAAGGGTCTACAGGACAAGATATCATTATAACAGACTTAAAAATTGGTAGGATTTGTAATAATGACATAATATACCTATTAATAATCTCATAAATGTCATGTGATGAGTAGAAGTGTCCACTATTTATACATAATCCCCTCTTTGTCTCATAATGGTCACCATTGGTACAACAATAATTTTTAGAGTTTTAAGGTGTGGTTGAGTTTTATAGGTTTAAATAAGTATTTTAAAATAATTTTGGGATGGTTTTAATCCAATTAAACACCTTTAGTGAGTGTTCACAGTCCAATATTCATGTAAATCCCACATGCAAGCTCAAAACCCCACAAGCAGTCTCAAAGGCATAAAGAGGAAAGTTGCTTTTATATCATTTAAAAAGGTGTTGTGAGATGTTTAAGGTAACATGAAAATTATTTCAAGAAAATAATATTATTTTAAAGGTAAAAATGGTCCTTTGGAGGAATTCATGTTTTTTAGGCCTAAGACACCTAGTTTTAGCTCTTCTTTTGATGCTCATATATTTCATACCATGAGGAGTTGGTCCAAATTATTCTATTAATTTTTTAGTACCAATATGTAATTGAAATTAACTATGGATTAACATTGGTTAATGGCCTTAGTTTTATGAAAAATTAAAAAGAGTGCAAGCATGTCCATAATGCTTGAAAACCGTACATGCAATGATCTTTACATGTGTATCTTTTCATACCTTATGTATGAGAACCCAATAGTTTCAAGGATGTTGAAGGGGTATATGTAATATATATACATGGAAATAAGTTTTAGAATAGTGTATTGTATGAATAATCATCTTGAAGGTGAGCTTGTTTGAGCTACCAAAGGAGTTTTTTGACTAGATTTGGATTTTTAGACTCATAGGTTCATCAAACGGAAAATAATGACTTGAAAACCATCTAAAATATGCATATTATTCCATAAATCTCCTAATCAACCTATTTTTTAGAATAATTTATCATGTTTGGGTGCCTAGGAGGCCCAAAATGGATAAAAATGCTTATTTTTGTAGGTCTTCAAAGAGAGAAGTGGTATAAAGTAATGGAAAAGGTCTAATAGGACCTAAATAATATTTATATGGAACTTTGAGCTCCTCACAATGGTTTATATGGTGCCTTGTTGAGCTAAAGAGTCAAGAACCTAGTTTTTTAACATTTTAGGGATTTTTGTAGGTTTAATGGTGATTTCCACCGTTGTTATAGGTATTGAATGTTGTATAAATCTTTACTTTATTCCTTATATGCATTAAATAGACATATGGAAGTCTTTTATAGGTCCATAACTGGTCTTCAAGGTGCCAAATGGCCTTTAGAGTAGGTTTCAAGGTAGTTGGTTGAGGGTGGCTCAAGTTTTTGACCTCCATCAATGGGTTCTATGAGAGTTGAATGTTTCATCAAATTTATTCCAAGTTGAAGAGAAAAGTAAAGTTTAAAATAGAATAGAACATCAAAAATCAAACTCCAAAAGATAACCTTCATGGTCAGTTAAGCATAAAATGATAAGTCAAATAACTTTTTCCTATCATCTTTTAGAAGAGCAAGTGGAGGGGGCATACAAGTCTAGAGGAGAGAAGTTTAGAGGTTGGGAAGACATGTGGAGTATTTAATGAGTTTCAATAGTATTTGGAGAATTTTCCCTTTTGAGTGGATCATGACATCATCATCCTCAAAAATTTGTCTTCTATTATGTTTTTAAGCCAATGAGAAGGCTTGAAGGCTATTTGGACTAATGGGGGTTATTTTTTTGAGTAAGGATTAGTTATAATTGATCCAAATGTGGTTGAGACTCCATGGAAAGTGGTTGTCTCATTTATTAAATTCTATTTGCTTGCTTCTTCTCTCTCTTCCCCTTTTATCCTATATTTCCCATTTCTCCCTCATTTTGAAAAGATATTCTCATTTGAAAAAGAAAAAACCTATTAAAATTAATAATAAATACCTTTTGAAAAAATAAAGATCATTTTTTTCACATATATATTACCTCTAAATTATGTTTAGTAAGCTTGTGTATGATGGCCTTTTGAAGAAGTGTTCTTTCATGTCTATTGTCCTTCTTTCTTGACTCTTTTTAGGTGTTTTCAAGGTAGTTATAGGTCATAACCTAAGATTTTTATGCCATTAATGGATTATTGGTGTGAGTTTTTGAACTCATCTTTGCTTCATCTATTGATTAGAGAGCCTAGCTTAAGAAATATTTATGCAAATAAGCTAGTTTGTGAGATTATGTGAGTAATTACTATATTATGCGAAATTAGTGTTTGTTTCAAGATATGTGAGTGTAAATTAATTTGTTTCATCACCATTTTAGTAAAATTATTCATCTTATACCCTATTTCTATCCATTTTCCAAGTATAAGTATTAGTTTAGCCAAGAGGAAGCTGACATTATCAAAAGGTTTAACCTCACTATAGGATACCCAAAGCATGAGGTGGCTCCAATATTTTAGTTGGAAGTGAGAGTGCCTAAAAAAAATCGCAAAATGGTATAATTCTATGCTACAATAGTACCCAAATTTGGTCAAAATCAAAGACTTCAACTTCACTTGTATGACTTATACCATTCACTTGAAAATGGCCTTTATGAGCTTGTAAAGGGATTGATGGATGAGAAAGAGAGAGTAATTTGAAAATTTGAGGCTTGAAAATTATTTACATCCATGATTATAACCTATAAAATATTAAAGGACACTCATAAACTATTTTTACCTAAAAGTAAGTTCTTAAAGTCTGTACAAATGCATTGAACTCCCTTCTAAGCATTGAATTTCAAGATTCTGACCAATTTTTGACTTGTTAACATATGTGGCAATTATGTAACTACTCCAAGGACCTTTGAAAGAGTTATTTCACATATTATTCCATTTAAGAGATTTTTCTTATGTTATAATTAGTTGAAAACATCATTTTCATTTATTAAACTTACCTTAAAGTCCATAAAAGAATCTTAAACTTTTCAAACCAACATGAAATGGTTGTATAAGATTATTAAGGAATTAGATGACCTTGAAGGACACCTAAGGACATATTCTACAACTTGACTAACTTTTATCAGTCCATGATATGGCTAAACCATTACAAGACCAAAATAAAACATTACCTTAATTTCTCCAAATTTTCCTTAAATAATGCTAATAAGTTTTTAGAAATACTTTTTGAGGAATAATAAGGTATGAATAAGACTATAATAAATCTAATGAGAAATTAAAACATAAGTTTTCACCTATATGGGTTGAAATTTTGACCTTGGGGGTAACAATAAGTCAACATGACCATTATCCCTTACCACTAATAGAATAGATAATATAGTTAGTGGTTGGTTCAGAAATGTTTTCATTACTAGATGGTTATAGTGGGTCTAACCAAATGCTTGTGAATGAATAAGATAATTTCAAAAAAAAAATCTCCACCAAGTGGGTAACCTTTTCATATCAAATAATATCATTTGGATTGTCCAATATAAGAGTAACATTCTAAAGAGCCATGGATATGGCATTTCAAGGTTTGATTAATAGGTTTGTTCTTATATATTAGATGATGTTACAATGTTTTCAAAGAATTAAAGTGATCACATGCTTCATAGTAGAGAGGTATTCTAGAGATTTAGGCACTATTGGGTGTCTTTTAAACTACATAAGTGTGTCTTTTCAGTGTATGAAGGTAAACTCCTTAGTCATGTTGTTCCTAAGCATATTTTGAGTACTGATATATAAATAATAGATTTTATTATTACTTTATCCTTGCCTAAGCATAATAAATCATTTCAATGTTTCCTTGGAAAAATTAACTTTATAAGAATGTATATATATAATTTTAAAAGTTTGTCAAGGCCTCTTATAGCTATGCTCAAGAAAAAATAGAATTTTACTTTGAAGAAGGAAAGTATTAAAAGTTATAAATAAATAAAGAAAGCCATTTATAGTGCTCTCACTCTCATCAATCCTAATGTTTCCAAGGATTTTGTATTGTATGCATATGCTAATGTTGATATAAAAAAATAAATGAAGTTTGGAGTAATAAATATAATTTTTATTCAAGGCTTACAAGAGTATGAAACAAGGTATACATTTTTTGATAACAATGTGCTTTTCACAATCATATGTATCAAAAAATTTAGGAACCTATTATTTAACAACAAGATCCATGTGATGGTTGCCCATCCTAGAATCAAATATTTCTTGTTGAATAATGACATATGTGAAGATTAGGATGGATAACAAGGGTCATGGAATATGATGTGGAGATAAAGGTAACCAATCTGATTATATGTAATGGGTTGTGTGATCATTTGGATAAATAATTAGAAGAAATCAAGGAGGTAATTTTAGTCTTTAATGATCAAGATATTAAATCCAATCATACACCTTTAGAAAATTTGTTTCAAGGTATTATAAGGTACCTTTAAAGTGGTATGTATCTTCCAAATCTAAGTGGTTCAAAGAGAAGTTAATTTAGGATAAATCTATTCCTTTTCTTCTTGTTGAATATATATTATTAAAAAAGGACATGGCATGTTGTTCAAATACATAGAGCTAGGTGAAGTTAAAACATTACTTAAATAATTTCATGATAGATACAGTGGTGGCCAATTTTAAGCAAGGAAAACAAACATTAAAATCATTAGGGTTTGATATTATTGGTTAAAAATATTTTTATATTATCATGCTTGGGTAAGGAAGTGCAAGAAGTTTGGATTATTTGTAGGAAAGGAAAAACATGTTGCCTTACCTGTTCAACCTATTTTAGTAGATTATCACTTTATCCAATGGGGTTTAGAATTAGTTATTTTCATAAATACACCTTATAGATTAGGCCAAAAGTGGATTCTCATAGCCATATATTACTTTACTAGATGGATAACCGTAGTGGCTTTGAAGGAAGCAAATGAATCTAGTGTCTTGGAATTATATGAAGGTTTGATCAAAAGGTTTGGTGTCCCTAACACTATAATTTTAGACAATGTTATGGAATTTTTAGGTGTTAAAATCAGTTAATATGATTCCAAAATTATGTGTATCTCAACACTTATTCCAATTATTATCCACAAGGTAATGGCTTTGTCGAGTCTACTAACAAGAACTTGTTGAAGATCATTAGGAGAACAATTGAAGATAATCAAAAGGCTTAGAATTTGAAGTTAAAAAAAAAATTATGGGATGAAAGGATCACCTTCAATAGGTCCATTTAAATTCACCCTACAAGATAGTTTATGAGATAGAATATATATTTTAAATCTCACTTGAGTTATCTACTATGGAGCTAATGCATCAACTAGATTTGTTGGAGAGTGAGCATATGGAAGTGGGATTTGATGAACTTATGGAGTTAGAGGAACCCATAAATAAGTCCATAATAGATATGGATATGAATCAATCACAAGTAAATATATAATTTTATGAAATAAAATATTAAATGAGTTTCATGGAAGGTGAATTGGTTCTCAAATGGGATGAGAATAGAAAAAACCTAAGAAGACACACAAAGTTTGATTCACATTGGATTAGTCCTTACATGATCTCAAGTTGTAAGCCTCACAATGCATTCCAACTAAAAAATATTAATGGTGATGAGATAAAAATAAAAATTAATGGGATTAGTAACCAAATAAATTGGATTTAATCTAATGGCTCCCGTTCCAGCGCGTGCGAATCAAAATTTGAAACCGGTTGCTGTGTTTCGAGCGGCCGGTGAGGCTGTGGATGCTGTAAGGGAGGAGGTCTTTTCGGTTAGTGGTGGAAGAAACCAGAATGCACACAAAGGGATTTCGGCAAGGGGGATTGATGATACTATATTTGCGGGTCCGACCTATGTTCCTGGTTCAGGGCATGAAACAGGGGTGCAAACCTATGCGGATGTGGCGGCCTTTGAAGCAGAGATACACGAAGCTCAGTTTCAAAGAACACCTGTACCTACTCACATAATGCCTGTAAGTGCTTTAAAACCTATAAGGGTAACTCTAGACCCTGAATTAGTAGAAAATATTTTTGAAGAAGAAAAATGGTTTTCCCCTTGTGCTGCCATTTTCTGCTTCCGTGGTTTCTGGCCCTCTTTTGTAGATCTACAAAATTGGATTGCTAAGAGTTGGTTTCATATTAATGACGGTCAAATCCAGCCTTGCGCCAGGGATTTTTTTATAGTAATTTTTCAAAGCCCTGAAGATAGGTAGTCAATACGGTGCCACAATAAATTTTCTTGGCAGGGAAGATTTCCTCTTATGGCCAAACCTTGGCATAAGGATTGTAACCCTCTCTCAGAATCCTTTAACAAGATTCCTATTTGGGTGCGGCTCCCTTATCTTCTGATATAGTTGTGTCAAGAGGCAGTTTATAAGACCATTGGTAATGTTATAGGGGAGTTTCTATATGAAGAAGACAGTACGAAGGGCCACCATTCGACTTGTGCTCGATTTCTCACTGATCTGGATGTTTCAAAGGGCCTTCCTGAGGCGATATGCATTGACTCCCCTAGGGGCACCTGGACACAGATCTTGGATTATGAGGGGATTACTTTTAGATGCAGGAAGTGTCACCAGATGGGACATATTGCAGCCCGTTGTGTTGCTGGGAAAAATAATCCCAGACATTCACCTTCTTGGTGGCCAAAGGATTTATCTGAACATAGTTTAGACAAACAACCTTTGGAAACAACAATAGATTCTGAGTCTGAGAATGAGGAAAGGGTGCAATCCAAATCGGAAGATGAAGAGGAACCACTAGAGAATCTATCAAATGAAGCCTCTGAGGAGGCTGTAGTCAAAGATACAGCTGAGCCTGAGGAGGAGGCAGTGATCTCTTCCCCTATTTTGAAGGATCTATCTAAGAGCCAGACTGTGTTAGACTGTCACCAGGAGGTTATGTCTACTGGTGTCCAAAGATCATTGTCCCCTGAGGCATGGGTTGCTGAGGCAACTAAGGTAGAAGACGGTTGGATAGCAGTCAAAAGAAAGAAGTCTAAGCCTTTGGTCCCTCCTCTTGATATGAATCTTTGGTCATGCAAAAAGAAAAATCTGAACTTAAAAGATTCATCCAAAGTTCCTTTCTGCTGATTGGTTTTTTGGGGGCAGGAAACCGGTCATTTGTTCAGTTTGCTGGTTATGGAGCTGGAAGCTAGTGGTTAACTTTTAGTTATGTGTTTTGACTGTTGTTTTGTCTTGGTCTTATTATTGGTTTCAGGTCCCAGTAAAACCTGGTGTTGGTTCTTTTTTGTAATCAGGTTCCTTTGTTAACCTGGTTGTGCTTTAATGTTTATCTTTCTCCTTGTTCAGGGTTTTGGGGCCCCTTCAAAACCTATTTTTACCTTTAATCTAAAAAAATTAATGGGATTAATAAATAATCATTATTGATGAAGATAGGTATTTATTTGTACATAATATTTTAGTTTTCATTTTATTTTTGTTGTCTTGCACATTTTTAGTTGGTAGTTGTCTTAGTTTTCAGTTACCTAATTACTTATGCACAAGTTTTATATTTTATTGATGGAATTTTAAGTTTAATATTTGGTGATGTTTTCATAACTCCATATACAAATGTTTAAGGTTAACAGTCTTGAGTTTTTAGTAGGCAAACATCTGAGTAGGGTTGCCAAGAATGTCACCAAACTTTGCCATCATTGGTTAAGTTTGTTTATGTGCAAGTTTGAAATAAGACTCCATTAATGGAGTGAATATTTATAAAATTATATAAAAATTCATACAACCTTAATTAATCCTAAACCTTATTCTATAATATCTCATAGGTCAAAGTTTTGGCAGTTGTTTACTTTATTCCTCTAGCAGGCTAGTTGTAAGCTAGTAAGGGAAATTTTCACATGTTCATTTCATGAAGGATAATAAGAGTTGGTTAGAATGTTATTATGGGTATATAGGTTAAAATATGACATAAATATTTAATTAATTGGTTTTAGGTTATATGGGATTAACTTTATGAACAATCGTTAAGAAGAAAAGGTGCTCTAAAACGCTTCACAAACCCCAATAGTTTAGTTTTAGGAGATCTAATCACATTTTTGAGTTATTTGTTGAAAAAAAAGTTTTTTTAGAAAATATGGGGAATATTTAACCTTAATAAACCTTATTAAATCAAAATTTTAAGTTAAATAATTGATAAAGGTAACTGTATAGGTTGTAGGGTTTCAAGCAAGCAAGAGAGTCAGTCATAAAATGCTTTTTTTATATGTTTAGGTGAATGTTTGAGTGTATAAAATGGTTGTAATGATTATATGTGATATTAAAGGTAATAATTAATAATAATTAGGTATTTATGCCTCATAAATATTAATAAAATAACAAAACTCAGACCTATAGGCATTCAGAAATGAAATTGTGCAAGCTAAAAAACACCCAAAAGTGCATATTTTGAGTTTTATTAAATGAAATCTCTTTAAAATTGATATGGAAGTATATTTTGATTCAAATAAAGTTTTTAAATTTTTTTAATTTCATAAATTTACCTTTAGATAGATAAAATATCAAAACATAGGTCTATTAATGAAGGGAATCAGGGTTTTGACTAAATTTGGAAACAAATGGAGTTAGAAATGAGTGTTTCAGATCCTTATAAAGTGTTTAAAAAAAATTTAAATGGTTTATAATTCATGTAAATTTATTAATAAATTATTATAAAATTAAAACCAATTCAACATAGGATCTGACCAAAGAAAAATATCTCCAAATCACTCTGTGGGCAACAAGAAGGCACTTTGTGTTAATTTTTATTTGAGAGTTTGGTGAATAGTTTTAAATATTTTTAAAAATTTAAAGGTATTAAAAATTAATAAATATAAAAATATAATAGGATGAGTGTTTTATGAGGCATATAACTCATTTTATAACCCCAAATCCAAATCAGGGTTTACAAAATGACATTTTTTGAAGTTGTATGTGGAATTTGGAGTTAAAAATTTATTTGAAGGTCTGTTCCACCATGGTTATTATGTTAAAATAATATATAAACTATATATATATATATTAAAATAATTAAAATTAATAAATTTATAGTTTCTCATGGTGTATTTAAGAAGTTTGTCAAGTTTGAGAAGATAGACATATCCAAGAAGAACCAGTATGGAGAGTTATGGTTATCATCATAAAGTTAAATTTTAGAAAATATATTTAATTAATAATTCAAAAAATGAAAAATTATATCTCTCCCACTTCTATGCCACCACTGATGAATAAAATAATCAACAAGTTCAATTAATGTATTGTGTTCTCAACAATGTTGCCTAGTCAAACATATGTCCTCTTTGTTAAGTGGACATCAAGTAGATAAGTGTTGGTTTTAAACACTAAATAAAGGTCAATAAGGATTATACATGAAAATAATAATAAATTATATCTCTAATATTCCCCATTTGAGATAAATCTATAAAAAGTCAAGAAAATAACAAGAAGCCTTCAATCATCCCTAGAAAGGTAGAGATGAAACATGAAAGAATGAAGGAGTTGAGTTGAAGTATTCATTAAGCCTTGATTAATAATTTATTTTAAGATAATACTTATAAAATAAACACAAAATTTATCTCCTACTACTCTACCTTAGAGTAACTTGGGGAAGTCAAGAAGTGAAACATGCATGCAAGATATCATAAAGATAAACTGTAGTCAAACTCCAAGATGGAATAAAGATAACTAAAGTCAAAATTCAAGATAAAATGAAGATAAATAAATTAAAAATTCAATATCCATTAAAGATAAAAAAGTAAATCAATAAAATATAAAAAGGATTTAATTGAACAAGATGAAGATCTCTTCAATATTGAAGACCATTCAAGCATGCATGAGACCTTTGACTTTTCAACAAAATTCAAACAAGATTATCTGTCATAATAAACCATACTCAAAGAAAATATATTGAAAATAAAAATATGATACATTATAATTTAGTGGAGTTGAATTTGGATTTTAAGGTGGAGTTGGAGTTGAGTTGAAGGAGTGAACTATAACTACGATGATGACTCATCCCTAGTTTAGGGTGGATTTGTCTCCTCTCTCTCTGATTCCTTTCTATATGTATATTCATTTTTTATAAATTATTATCATATTATGATTTTTTATTACAAAAAATATGAAAAAAATTGTACTACATCACTTTTGAATCAATACAGAGTTGATTTTTCCTCCATTTTTAGGCTATTCATGAAGTGTGTGTCTCATGTTTATTTATGTAACTTAGTGAATTATTGGTTTTCCTATGTTTATGTCTAAAATTTTCACATTTATGCATAAAATGATAATTATTTAAAGTTATATAAAGTTTATAAGTTTGATTTCTATATAATCTATAAGTGAATTCAACCATTATTCATTCCTTCCAAACTGGTGAGTGTTTATCTAGACCTTTATGTGAAATACGGATGCAAGAGTCATTATATGAAGATGACGTGAATGTGTTCAAGATATTTATATTAAAAAGTTTATAAATTATATGCATAATTGACCTTGATATTGGTGCATCATTCTAATTTTCACTTTTCATTTCCATTTTTAGCTTGAGCATTGTTCCTTTTACCCTTTTCTTAGTCAAGAAATCTCCAAATTAGAGAGTTTATACATAAGTAGGTGATTTTACCAAAGGTAACCAAACGTTTATATGGATATTATATCCAAATTAGTTCCACCCATATCCTTGAGAGTCTATATTGTGTCAATAAGAGTGATACAAATCACACATTCTTAGCAAGGTGCACTTTTGAGTGATAACACCATCTACTTCAAATTGATAGAGTTATTTCATGGAGTAAAAATATGGTTTAGTAAATATTAAAATAAAATAATTAATTTTAATAAAATATAGGAACAATTAAATTATTTAAACCATGGAGGAATTGTTGTGTGACTAACATACCCCATTTTTTTGCTTTATAAAATAAGGACCCTTGTAAATGTTTCAAAACATTTGTATCCTAGTCTGACTTTCATGAGGTTATTTTTTTTAGAATTTGAAGATAATCCAACTAAAAATGGATGGGTCCTTACATTTTTAATTATGATTTGTGAGCTAACCCTATTGATTATTATCCTTGGATGGCTAAGTGTAGGTTTTATGAAGGAAGGTAGGGTTCCTGAGCAAAAACCCTAAGGGTTCACATTCAAATTTTCATGGGAGAAAATTTAGAAAGAATTGGTCCTTTTAAAAAGACCCTAAGTCTAATTTTACAATAAGGCTTTGTTATTTTTATAAAAATGTCCAAAACTTGACATAGAATTATAAGTGCCCTTTTATGTTCCTTCCCCTTTTTAAAACCATCCTAACCTCGTTAAATGTTATGTCCATAAGGCAATTTTCATCCTAGACTAAGACCTTATCAATGTTTAGCCTAATTTTTAATCTTGAAGTGTCTTTTTGTTTGTTCAAAATGTATGATGCCTCAAGGATCCTAAACTTTATTTTGAATCACTACACGTGTCATGCTCTAGTTTGATGACTTAACTTGGATGTAGATCTAATGGTCCTCACCAAAAGTGTGAGATCATCCTATGATGGACTATGTAATAAACCCAACTCACTTTAAAAGTTTCTATAAAATTTATTTTTATGACCTCAGTCCCATCATTTGACATTCATGAGGATGCCATTTAATGTTAGTGAGGCCTTCAAAATAAACCCCATCCAAACTTTTATTCTTAGTCTAAAGGGGGACCTTCTAAACATTTAAACGTTAGGCTTATCACATTAAAACTTAGAACATATTGTTTTCTAATACTATTAATCTAAGGTTAAACCCTCAACTTAAGCTTATGTGCATCATGGACTAACTTAATATTCATGCATCTTATAGGATCTGACTACGCACATTCAGCCAATGACCTTGACCCAACAAAACAAGATCAAAGGGACCCCAAAGTTGAGATAATAATATAAGACTTCTTAGATCATGATCAATGGTTCAAATTCATCACATATCTTGATCCAATAGACCATGTCAACCCTAAAATCATGAGAACACTAAGAATGTGATGTGTGATATGATATCATTCAACCAAAGGAACTTTACAAACTTAAATTTGACAATCATGATCCCATAATGAGATGTTTATGAGGACATCTTTGACATTAGCAAGACCATCTAATTTAACCATAGCCAAATTCTCAACTAATAAACTTTGACCTCCTACATCATGATTGATAGTTCTTGCTCAATCATTGATCTTGATCCAATGACATGAAATGAAGGTGGAATTTTCAACCAAGGAAACCAAATCTTGATAGCTCAAAATGTATATGAATCACATCTAGTCATTTCCCAAATAAGTTAGAATGTGCCACTTGAAATAATTGGGTCATTTAAGATCTATGTGACTAATCAAAAAAGACCTTTGGGATCTTAATCAAAGGCTCGCATTCATCCTAGGATCCTAATCTAATGGAATGACATAAAAGGCTTCAATTAAAAGCTAATGACTAATTTTTTAAAGGTATTTATATGGGAATGACACAATAATAAGCTTAAGGAGGTCTATGTATGTGCCATGTAAGTACTAATGCACAATCCTAAGATTTGGAATTCCCAAAAAGATAGGATTTTCATAATTGGTGTAATCCATAAGATCTAAAACATGAATACATTTATGAAATCTATGACCTTCACAATTAAAGACTCTAAACCCCTACTAGAGTAGCTTAAATCCTTAAACCTTGACTTAAAGCCTCAAAACATAACTATTAAAGACATAATTACATTAATCAAGCTCAAAGTGTCATCCTAAGCATCAATACCAATTGTATTCCAAGGCAATTGAGATCACAAAGGTGGTAAGGAAATAGTGGAAAGAAGAGGAGACATGTATCTATTTATAGACCATGAAGGGAGGCACTTTGGAGATACTAAATTATACATAGGATCATTGGTGAATGGCATGAAGAATTGGTTTGAGATTTTCTTTACAATTGAGGAACTGTAACCTCTATCATCTAGTGAGCAAAGGGTGTCATTCACCAAGAGAAGTTTTAGGACTTGGTTATAATTCAAATGATGGGTCTTCTTCAAGTTTTTGATAAACCTAAGGTATTATATTTTATTTACATCTTTTCACCCCTATTTGTTTATTTTAGAGTATACAATGATTGGATAATCAAAGAAGGAAGGTTAACAAGAACTGCCTATATTACCCTAGTAGCTTTTAAAGGTTACTACAAGTTCCTTAGAGCTCACATAGACCTCCCCTCGATCAAAGAATGGACTACCCAACATAATCTAGATTCTATCCTGAGACCTTGGTTGATCTAAGAAACTCATGTAGCCAAGAACCATGATGGAAAAATCCCTATAATTTAATTTAGATAAGGGATTAGGATCATTATGACCGTATTGTGTAAAACTTCAAGGGTAACCACCATAACAAATTTAGACACTATGTGGGTTCCTTACATTTACTTCATGGTGGAAGAGAATCTGACTCCACCCATTATAGAGTTGATTAGCATTAACCTTAGAAGGTAGTTCTAAAACATTAATAGGAAGACTAGCTAATGTTTCATAATGATGTCCTATCTATTAGACTCATTAATGGCCTCCTTACATAACCTTGACATTAAGAATTTTTTCCCTCACAATAGAACCACTATATCCCTCCATTAATCTAAGATATACATCTTCAAGTATAGGGATCATATGTAATTCATTTGTGATTACATATATCCCACATTGGTTTAAAACATCATAGGGAACCCCATGCCCAGGTTGCACTCTCTTGTCAAGAAGAATTTTGAACTCATGGGAGATATTTGGTACTATTTAGAATGTACCATTATTAGAATAGAATGGATCATGACCCAAGCATTCAGGTTGTCTATGTATGTCCCCCTCATGTTGACTGAGCAAGAAATTACTCACCAAATCTACCAAGGAATTTATAATATTTTTAGGGAGAAGAGGAAGGTCATTATACATTTCTTCCCATTATTTATTGGGAAAACTTTTATTTAAGACTAGAAATAATTAGACATCATGTCCAGACATAGGGATGCCTTCTACTTTTAGAAGGATGACCTAAAGGAATGGGACCCCAATAACAAGGTTGTCCCTCATTTGTAGTCAAATCAACTAGCTAAAGTAACCTATGAGCATATGTTTGGTCCATATGACCATTTTTACACCAAATCTACAAACTTTGAGGAAGGCCTTACTAGGTGTAGGCATCATGGTTTCAAGCTTGAACACAGAATATGAAGAGAGGAGAAACTAGCTAGGGAGAGATGGTAAATGAACCCATTATAATATCATATATTTAATTCCACTTCTAGTGCACCTCTAAGTCAACCAAAATAATAATCACTCCAAATTCAAGGACTTGGTGAGAACAAACTATACTATCCTTGTTGAAAATTTCTCAAAATTCAAGTATTTCAAGTGAGGGCATGAATCTTACACAAGAGGACCTAAGGCTAGAATATAGCATTGTGTTATAATATAGATACTTTAAAAATACTCACATGGAATTAAATTATGCCCCCAAGAATCCAAAATATTACCTAAGACCAAAGCTCTATTATAAGAATAATCATGTATGTGGAAGGAAGTTCAAAAGATAAGGCATATGCATGGCTGCAATTAAAACACATGCCTATCTGAGATTAAGGTTTTAACTAAAGGTGATTATCCTAAGGCCAAAACATTTTATGAAATACTTAAAACCTATCTATCCTATCTCCCAACCTTTTTTAAAAAGGAAAAAGACACAAAAAAGGGACTTAATACTAAATTTAAAGATATAAAGTCAAAGGTGATTTAGGAAACCTCCACCAAGGCTATGGATGCCTGACTAGAAGTGGAGAGAGGCCATGTGTGAAGCCAAAGGTATATCTATTATGGATACGGATGCCTAGATGGTAGTAGAACAATGCTCAAGCCTCCCCTAAACTAAGAGCAATTATTCCTTAAAGAATATCAAAATATGCTCAAATTTGGATGCAATAGTCAAAAGGATATGAACTTGGATGTTGTTCCCTGAATTCTCATGACAAATAGTAAATGGAATAAAATCACACACACATCATGTTTAGGCTCTAACATGAAGATTTAAATTCTACACATTTGAAGCTTTTTTTAACCTTGAATTGACCTAAATAATGATATGTGGATCAAAGGAGATAAAAGACTTATGTGTTGGTTTAAACTAGAGTTTATAGGTTCTAACATATTTCTATGTTTCACTTATGAGTATCCATTGTTGTTGGGACCAACGCACCCCATTTTTTTTCTTTGTAAAATAGGCACCCTTGTAAATGTTTGAAAACATTTGTATCCTGATCTAGATTTCATGAGGTTATTCTTTTTAGAATTTGAAGATCATCCACTTGAAAAGGGATGGGTCCTTGTATGTTTAATTATGATTTAAAAAATAACCCTACTGATGATTACCCTTGTATGTCTAAGTGAAGTTTTCATGGAGGAAGGCATGTTTCTTGAGTAAAAACCCTAAGGGTTTAAATTTAAATTTTCATAAGAGAAAATTTAGTAGGAATTGGTCATTTTAAAAAGACCCTAAGTCTAATTTTACATTAAGGCTTGGTTATGTTCTCAAACATTCCCAAACCTTGACTTAAAATTATACTTAAGTCCCATTTTATGTTCCTTTCCCATTTTAAATCCCTCCTAACCTCATTAAATGTTATGTCCATAATCCCCTTTTTGTCCTAGACTAAGACCTTATCAACATTTAGCATATGTTTTAATCTTGAAGTGTCTTTGTGTTTTTTCAACATGGACAATGCCTCAAAGATCCTAAACTTTAGTTTGAATCATTGCATGTGTCATTCTCTAGTTTGATGTCTTAACTTGGATGTAGATCTAATTGTCCTCACTTCTCTAAAGGCCTGATCCAATGGTATAAGATCATCTTAGGATGGACTATACACTAAATCCTACTCACTATAATATTTTCTATGACATTTATTTTGTTAACATTTATCTTGTTATTTGACATTCATTATGACACCATTTGATGTTAGCAAGGCCTTCAAAATAAACCTCATCTAAACCTTTATCCTTAGTCTAAAAGGGGACCTTATAAAAATTTAAATCTTAGGGTTATAACATTAAAACTTAGACCATAATGTTTTTTAATACTATTAATCTAAGGTTATCCCTTTATCTTAAGCCTTTGTGCATCATTAACTAACTTAATTTTCATGCATCTTATAGTATCTAACTAATGACATTCACCTAGTGACCTTGATCTAGTGGTGTGGTATCAAAAGGCCCCCAAAGCTGAGCCAATTAGAGAAGACCTCCTGGATCATGATCAATGGTTCACGTTGATCACCTAGCTTGATCTAATGGAACACATTGACCCTACGGTCTTGAGAGTACCAAGAATATGATGAATGCCACACTATCATTCAATTAAATAAACCTCATGAGCTTAAATTTGATAGTCATGCTCCCATCATTTGATGTTCATGAGGACATCTTTGATGTTAGTGAGACTATACAATTTAACCACAACCAACCTCTCAACTAATCAATTTTGACCTCCTCGATTATGATTGGTGGTTCTCACTCAATCACTAATCTTGATCCAATGGTGTGAAGTGAAGGTGGAATTTTCAACCAAGGATCCTAGAGGCCAATAGATTGATATGTGGATGAATCACATCTAGTCATTTCCCAAGGAAGCTAGAAAGCACCACAAGGCATAACTAGGTCATCTAAGATTTGAGTGACTAATCATAAAGGAATTTTATATATTAATCAAAGGCTCAAATTCATCCATGGATCCTAATCCAATAGAGTGACATAAAAGGATTTACTTACAATCTAACAAATTATTTTCAAAGGAATTCCCATGAGAACAAGATTAATGAGGTCCATGTAAGTACTAAAGGATAATCCTAAGATTCAACATACCTAAAAAGAAAAGATTTGCATAAGCAGTACCATCCATAAGATCTGAGACATGAATACATTTATGAAATCCATCACCATCACCATTAAAGCCTCAAAAACCCTAATAGAGTAGATTAAAGCCCTAAACCTTGAATTAAAGCCTCAAAACTTGACTGTTAAGGACACAACTACATTAAGCAACCTTGAAGTGTAATCTTGAGCATTAAGACAAATCATATTCCAAGGCAATTAAGATAATGGTAGTAGTAAGACAATAGTAAAAATAAGAGGTAGACAGGTATCTATCTCTAGACCATGAAGGGAGGTGCTTTGGAGATACTAAATTAGACACAAGAGCATTGGCAAATGGCATGATGAATTGGTCTAAAATTTTCTTTGTAATTGAATAAATGTAATCTCTATCATCCAGTGAGCAAAGGGTGTTAGTCACCAAGAGAAAGTTTAAGGACTTGGTTACAATTCAAATGATAGGTCTTCATCAAGCTATTACTAAACTTGAGTTATTAAATTGCATTGACATCCTTGCAACCCTATTTGTTGATTTTAGAATAGATAAATAATGGATCATCAAAGAAGAAGGGTCAAGAAGAATTGCCTATATTACCCTAGTAGCTTTTAAAGGCTACTACAATCTCCTTAGAACTCACATAGACCTACCCTCTATCAAATAATGGACTATCCAACATTATCTATATGTTATCATGAGACTGTGGTTGATCTAAGGAACTTGTGTAGCCAAGAACCATGATGGTAAAATCCTTGTCATTCAATTTAGAGAAGGGATTATGATCATTATGTCCCTATTATGAAAATCTATAAGGGTAACCACCATAACATATGTAGACACCAAGTGGGTCTCTTACATTTACTTCATGGTGGAAGAGAAGCTAACTCCACCCATTGGAGAGTTGATTAGCATTCACCTGAGAAGGCAGTTCTACAACATTAAAAAGAAGACTAGCCAACATTTCAAAGTGATGTATTATTTATTAGACTCATTAATTGCCTCTATACATATCCTTAGTATTAATAATTGGTCCCCTCATAATAGAATCACTATATCCCACCATTACTCCAAGCTATACATCTTCAAGTATAGGGATCATATTCAATTCATTTGTGATTATATATATCCCACATTGGTTTAGAAGATCATAGGGAACCCCATGCATAAGATTCACCCTCTTACCAAGAAGTATTTTGATCTCATGGGAGATATTTGGTACTATCTAGACTACACCATTATCAAAATAGAAGGGATCATGACCTAGCCATTCAGCCTATCTGTCTATGTCTCCCTCAAGTTGGTTGAGTAAGAAATTTCTAACCAAATATTCTAATGAATTGATAATTTTTACAAGGAGAAGAGGAAGTGAATTTATCATCCCTTCCCATTCTTGATTGGGAGAACTTTAATCTGAGACTGGAAATAATTGGACATCATGTCTAGACATAGGGATTCCTTCTGCTTTTAAAAGGATGACCTAAAGGAATGGGACCCCAATAATAAGGTTTTCCCTTATTTACAGTCAAAGTAACTAACCAAAGTAATCTATGATCATAGGGTTGGTCCATATGACCATTTTTACACCAAATCTATAAAATTTGAGGAAGTCCTTTCTAGGTATAGGTAACATGGTTTCAGTATTGAACACAAACTATAAAGAGAGGAGAAACTAGTTGGGGAGAGATGGAAAATAAACCCATTGCAGTATCATCTATTGCCTTCCACTTCTAGTGTACCTCTAAGTCATACACAAAAATAAGCACTCCAAATTCAAGTACCTGGTGACAATAAATTGGAAGAAAGGCTAGGAGAAGGCCTTCCATCATTATCCCAGCCTCCAATACCATCTTATGTAGAACACATTGATATGGTTTCCCTAGAGCCATTTGAGATGGTGGAATAATTATTCAAGGAAAATAGACTTATGGGTCTGATCAAGAAGATGAGGGAACCATAATTAATGTGGCACAAATTAAAGGATCTCAAATATGTGAGGAAGAGAAGGGAAAAGAAGTGGCATTGGAATTGGTCCCTATCACACTAAAGAAGAGGGAAATTGAGTTGGCCCTTATCCCTAGGTCCTCTAAAAGACCAAAGGTGACATGGACCCACCCCACTAGTGAAGTAAATTTGTTTAGTGATGAGTTCCCCATACATGGACTTATCATTCCTAACTAGTTCATATATGAGAAACTCTAAAAGGTTCCTTCCCAATCACACTCACTTGAAATTACCATCTATGTAGGTGGAGATCTCATTGATAATGTCAAACCCTAGATTAAGGAGCTCATGAAGGAGCAAGAGGAAAGAAGAATTATCCAAGTATCTAAAAAAATGACAAGGAAATAAAATATCCATGAGCATTAAGTGGAACTAGGATTGAAACCCCAGAAATACCCAAACTCTCTAAACTAGTAGTAACTGTCATGTATAATCTGGATACAATAGGGTTTGAAAGCGTGACAACTAAGAAATATACCATTGCCATTGAGGAGTTAACCTTTCAAAAGTTATAACCTTTTGTAGGCCTAACTCTTATACAAGGGTAGGCAAAAGCGGAGCATCCCATTTATCAATAAGATGTGTCAAGTTTGGTGCTAGCCCAATCAACAATGACCTTGGCTGGTATCAAGGGGATGAAGCAAAAGATAACAAATCTAGAAAAGGAGAGGAAAGACTTAGAAGCATAGGTTACATTTCCAATCCCTGAGGATATAATGAAACTACTAAATAAGTCCTTCTTTGACACATTTTAAGGATTGAAGTCCCTAAATATCAGATCAAATAAGCTGACCTATAAAACTAGAAAAGCATAGGCATTAATCACTCAATAGTAGAACTATAGAGATCAGGTAACTAAATTGATTAATGTCCATAACACTAAGCAAGTCCAAGGTGTCAAGATCATCATGTTGAAGCATTTACATTCCCTCCTAAGATTCATTGAAGATAAGATATTAGAAATGAGAAACTAGTGTGATAGTGTCAACAACTTCATGGAAGAGGACAAAGGCTTGATAACAAGGATGGAAAAGCTCTTAAAGGAACTATTGGTAAACTCTTATAAGACCAACACCACAGGATTGATGGATAATTAATATTTCAAGCAAAGGGTTAGGACCTTCATCCAAAACATCAAGGACAACTAAGGCTAGCCTATCAAGGGAAATTAAAAGGTCCTTGATATCACCATTACATCAATGAAGTATACTTTAGAGGCCTAATGCATTTAGGAACTTAAAGCCAAGAATGATAAATAATTTAACACATTGGTAGGTCAAGAAGAGGATTATTTGATGAAGCTTGCAGTAGATTTTAAGCTCATCAAAGAATAATATACTAAGGTGAAGAACATCCAGAAGTAGTAACCTAAGGGACACACCAATGTAATATAAAATAATATTCTTTTTTAATATATGATAGTCTATTAACATATATTAGTCCTTTTGTCAAAATTGGTATAGAAATCCTTTTTCATTGTAATCTTTGTATTAAGGATAGTTGTCCTTATCATACACATGGATATTTTGAAAAGATAACTAGTATACCACCTATGTTTCCTATAAATAGGCAATGTTTACCATTTTGTAAAGGGAGAGACTCTGAGCAATTTGTATACAAGAGAGCATTTAATACAACTAAGGAATTTTAAAAAGATTATCTGAATAGTTTGTTCAAAGCCAATGCGGTCTCTTAATTACATGTTATTGTATTAAATTAAATGGTTCTCTACATTTTGAGCTATATTTTTTATCATAGGGATATTAATTTATGCTAATACTAGATTAACTAATAATATTTTAGGTATACTTCATATTATTTGCTCTACATTTGGATGTGCATATGTTATTTAGGTTATAGTAGAAAACATTTAAAGTAAACTTAGTTCTTACTTGTGGTTTATATATCTCCTTTGAAGCTTGCCTAGTTTGTGATTCAATCTAAGTTTATACTATTTTACACCACAAACTAGTTCATGTATGCTCAAATTAATTAAAATTTTGTCATAATATTTGAGAGGGGAGTTTGCAATCATGTTCTATTTTCTACCTTACCCTTCCTTTTTCAATTTTGTTTATCTATGCTCACCTTGTTTAAATATCATTGTTAATATCCATTTAGATTGACTTATAGGCTAAACATATCATAAAGATGTAGACCCTAGTGGCTCCCAACCACCAAATAAAATATATATTGTGGATATTTCTCATAATCTTCTTCTTTTCCACCATGGACATCATTGAATTGTCATAAATTGAAGCTCATGCCTTGGATTATTTGAATCCTAAAATTATAAGTGTTCATCAACACTAAAGAGCACCTATGAGGAAATTAGAACAATCAATTAGAAGCTCTTGTTGGTGCTAGAAGGAGGGCCTAAGGGTCAATTGTGATATTTATTAACCCTTATGAGTGATTCTTCACTCTAAGTGAAAAAAACCTTGATTTAGGTGGTTTTCACCTATCTTTGTGGTTTTTTAGGCAAAGATATTAGTTCTCTATAAGGAAATAGTTAAATTTTGGTAAAGCTAGCTTTAGGATTTAGGAATTCATAATATTTGAAATTAGAATGGTTTATTTTGGTTGAAGATTGACAATTCTTGGTGAATCTTTAGTTTATTTGAGTCACAGGTTGCAAACAGTGGCCATCTTTGCATAATTCAACACATATTTGAGCTTACTCAATCAAATATCAGTGTCCTTTATCCCTTTACAAGAAAATATTAAACAACATATGCTTAGTGTGTAGGTTGATTATAGTTGTTTGTGAATTCTAACTTATTACATCATATTTCAAATAGGATATTTAAAATTCAAGCTAGAATTGCCAAGAATTAGGACCAAATCACATTCAAAGATAAGAGAGCCCTTACTCAAGCTAGAGACCCATAGAAGAACCAAGAAAGATAGATGAAGATATAGGTGTTTAAAGTCTCTACCATATTCACCCTTGTAAAGGGTTCATGTGTTCAATCTTCATCCAAGTATGGCCTGGCTTGGAAGTTACCCCATCAGCATACTAGGTGTGGTTCATGATTTTCCATATAATCCTAAAAAATAATTTCCAATATTTAGTCCAACTAATGTTGAAACTCTAGAAGAACATGTCAAATATTTAAAGGCTACCTTAAGGTTACTAAATGGCATCCGTGAAGATGTATCTTGTAGATTATTTCCTTTTACATTTAAAGATGATGCATATGAATGGTTTCTTTATTTGCCTGACAATTGTATTACATCATGGAATAATTTTGGCACTATCTTTATTGATCAATTTTGAAATATCATAAGTCCCTATGTCATTTATTACTAATTCACAACTATTAAGAGGGATGCAAATGAGCCCATTAGATCCTTCAATGCTAGGTTCAAAAAATGTTCAGTCAGACCATGGATCCATACAAACCTAGTGAGGATTTGGCTCTTTAAGTTTACAAATATGTAGTGGATCTAATGACTTTTGTGTTTCTAAAGATGTCCATCCTACCTATCATCACATTATCCCAAGCTTATTCTGAATTAGTGGTTATTAGTGTCCAAATTAAACCTCAAGAGTAGATTTCTTATTTTGTCATAAACATTAACCCTCAAATGCCTACATTAGACATTTTCACAAAAAATAACCAAAATTCTTTAGCATCAAACTAGCTCTATGTTCTGAATGTATTACCTACTAGCCATGTTGATCCTAATAAAAACCTATGTTTCTTGATTCATCAAGTTAATAATGGATTTCAGACCAATCAAAAAAAGGTTTTATTACCAGTCAATGGTACTAACAATAACTAAGTCCAAAATTTTGGAACCCCAAAGAATGAGAATGACTCTATACTAAAGATGGTCCAGAATCTCAGCCTAGATTTCTTGCAATTATAAAAGTAAGTTGGTAATGATAATGAAAAATCTAAAGGTAAATTTACCTTATAAAATTTCAACAGGTCTAAAAATATATTTTATAATGATAGCTTCTACAATAATAAAGACAATGAGCCTTCCTCTATTAATAAGACAATGGATATTAATCGCATTGATATTACCTTGCCAGACTATTGTAGGGTGCATTTTACCTCTAAACATGGTGAGATTTATTGCATTGAGTTATGAAAATATTTTGAATATTTTACAAGAAGATCTTGACACATTTGAAGTAGTCCTAAACAAAGATACTACTACAAGTTTTTTTTAGATCCAAGCCATCTAACCAAGTATACATTTTAGAGACATTTCAATTACCTTTCCAAGAAGATAATGAGCCTAAGAATATCCTTAAATACATTCAAGAATTGCAATAATTATTGAAGACATACCCTATGATAAATAGAGAATAAAATTAGCCATAAACTACTTCAACCCCCTTGACAATTATGGATTCCCTCTGGACACTACATCAAGGAATGATCCTGAACCACCCAAAGGTAGTTATTCCAAAACCTACCACTGAACCCTCAAATAATATTGGTTAAAATATTGTGGAGGATATGAAAAAATCAAGGCCAACATCACTCTCCATGAACTCACCCAGATTATAGAACAAAGACACCTACTCTTGGAATCCTTGTCTAAGAAACCTAGGAAGCTTCCAAAGAGTGATAGTGCAAATGTAACCATATAATGAACTAGAGTAGAGTCTCCACCCTTCTTTCTCATAGTGATGATATTTGGGAAGAATGTCCAAAATTGTCTCTTAGATTATAGAGCTTCAACCATTGTCATGCCTAAAATAATTTGTGAATAACTTGGATTAGCCCCAATCAAGTCTAATAGAGTGGTCATACAATTGGATAAGTCATAATTCAAGGTCATTGGGGAATTATTGAATGTACACATGTAATTGGCTAATTATCTAAGGGTTCAATATTTAAGAGACATATAGGTGGTAAATATCCCTAATGCTTATGAATTACTCCTTAGTAGAGAATCGACTAAGTCCTCGAATGGATACATGTCTACTAACTACTCCCATTGTTGTTGCCTTGGAAGAGTGTTCCAAATAAAATAAGGATAGAAAGGGAACCAAGGATGAAACATATGATAACTGAGTATAACATTGTCAATGAGAAGGTGAACTTCCTAGATTTTGACTTAGGAATCTTCACTTTAGAAGCTACAAAAGAACCTAGTTCCAAGGACACTCCTCTAATGCCTGGTATATGGAAACTTTATGTGGATGGTGCTAGATCTAGGTTAGGATCATGAGCTAGTATTATCTTGATAAATCATATAGGAATCTAGCATCATGCATCTTATAAACTACAATTCCCATATACTAACAATTTGGATAAATATGAAGCTCTCATCCTAGGGCTACAAATTGCTATCAAGCACAAAGCCATGGAACTTCTTATTTATGGGGATTATAAACTTATAGTCAATCAAATAAAGAGTAAGTACCAATGCAAGTTTTCTTACCTTGAGAGGTACAAGTTTAGAGTCTAGGACTTGGTATAATATTTTGATGCCTTCAACATCTTATTTATACCTACAGAAGAAAACAAGGTTGTTAATGAGTTGGCCTCTAGTGCAACAAATCTCATGTCCAATCATGACTCCCCTAACTTTAGTATTGAGCTACTATCATGCCCCTCAATCCTTGATAATATGAATCACTTTCAAGTCTTTAATTATGACCAATAAATTCTAGATTTCTTGAGTAACTATAGAGCCTTTAAATCTCACATCATTATGAAGTTTATGAATGTTATCCTAAAATAGAGATTAATGATAAAGTCATCCAACTAAGTGAAAATAATATACCTAAATGGGTGATCTCATTGGAAAGGCTATTTGACCATGAAAATATTGTTAGGACACCTACGGTGCCTAAGGTAAATGGTAAGGACTATCATGTAGTAGATATTAGCTCACATGATCAACCCCAACAAGTAAACGTTTGAAAGACTTGCACTAAAATGGAAAATAGAAATGCTAGGGAGCTACTTACAAAGTATAAAGATGTAATTGCTTGGTCTTATGAAGATCTAAAAATATTTGATCCAAGGGTTATTACTCATACTATACCTCTCAAGGAGAGTTTCAAAACCTTCAGATAGAAACAAAGGCCATTCAACCATATCTTATAACCCATGTTCTTTAAAGAGGTCAAGAAGATACTAGATGTAAGGATTGTGTTTCTTATTAGGCACTCTACTTAGGTTGCCAACCTGGTCCCAATCAAAAATAAGAATGGGGAAATAAGATTATGCATATAATTTACAAATATGAATATAATATATAAAAATATAATTACCCCTACCTTCTCTTGACCAAGTCATCCATGTTGCTTCAACATCAACCATGATGTCCTTTTTGGATGGATTTTTTGGATACAACCAAGTGCTTGTTTCTCAAGGAGATAAGATGAAGATAGATTTCACTACCAAGTGGGGAACATATTCTTAAAAAATAATTCCATTTGGATTGATTAATAAAAGAACCACCATTCAAAAGGCCATGGAACATGCTTTCTAATGTTTAGTGTCAAAATGCATCATCATATACATGGATGATCTTACAGTGCTCTTCAAGAATAAAAAGGATAATTTCATGTACCTAAAGAAAGTGTTTTAAAGGTGCAAGAAGCATGGCATATATCTAAACCCCAAGAAAAACATCTTCTATGTCACTGAAGGAAAATTATTGGGACATGTCATCACCAAAGAAGGGATCTCCATAGATTTTGAGCGATTCAAATCCATTTCTAAAATTGAGCTACCCAATAGCTGAAAGGAACTAAAGTCATTCTTTGGTAAAATCAACTTCATGAGGAAGTTCATCTCAAGATTTGTTGAGATTATAAAACCTTTGAATGATATGCTTAAGAAAGATGCTAAAATTCCTTGGAATGAAAAATCCAAGAAAGCTTTTACTGACATCAAAAAGGCAATCAATCAAGCCCCAATCATGATAAGTCTTGAATTTTCAAAGGAATTTTACTTATATTCATTTGCTTCTAACCACACTATGGATATGGTCTTGACTCAAAAGGTGGATGGAAATGACCACCCTATACCTTCACGAGCACCAATTTCAAAAATGCAAATTTAAACTATTCCTTGATTAATAAGTAGGCCTATGTAGTGGTGAAGGTAGTGAAAAAGTTTAGGAATTATATCCTTAGAAATAAGGTGTATGACATCTTACCAGACTGAACCATAAAGCTTATGTTAAGTTAGAATAAGATTGGGGAAAGAAGAGGCAAGTGGATGGTAATCCTAAAAGAGTATGATATAGAGATGAAGATTCCTAAATTAGTGAAATTTCAGGGCCTAGTCTAGATGATTGCTAATGCTAATCCAAAACTTCATGTCATACAAGTGGATCATCAAAACTTCTAGCCCAATGAATGGTATAACTTTTTAATACATCTTATCATCAAAGGTAGTTGTCCCCCAAGACTCACTAGAGAAAAAAGGAGATACTTAAGGCTCAAATAATCCCATTACCTCATCAAAGATGGAGTCCTACATAGGAAGAACTTCTAAGGGATATACTTAAGGTGTGTGTCTAAAGAAGAGGCTTCTCAAATCATGTCTACTTTTCATGAAAAGTTAGATAGTGGACATCCTTCAAGGAGAACCATAACCCACAAGATTCTTAGGGTTAGGTACTATTGGTACACCATTTTCAAGGATACTCATAAACATGTGAGAGAGTGCAACTCATGTCATATTTTTAGCACAAAAGAGCCAAAGGAAGCCATGACTTTAAAACTTATGATGGTAGACAAATCTATTGCATAGTGGGGATTAGACTTTGTAGGATTTATTAATAAAAAATCCTCTTAAGGCCACAAGTATGTCCTAAGTGCTATAGATTATTGTACAAGGTGGATTAAAGATATATCCACCAAATAATGTAGGATATAAGAAGTGATCAACTTCTTAGAATAAAATATTTGCACTAGATTTGGAACCCTAATTTCCTTGGTTTGTGATAATGGATTTGCATTCATATCCATTAAAATGATTGAATGGGATTATGATAATGGCATATCTTTGAAGTTTTCCTCCAATCATTATCTTCAAGGAAATGGAGTTTCTGAATCTACCAATAAGATTCTTATAAAGGGCATCAAAAAGTCTATTGTAGACAAGCCTAGAACATGGCATAAGATACTTAAGTATCCATTATGGGCTAATAGAATAAGGATCAAGTAGGAACTCAAGGCTTCACCATTATTATTTTTGTATGGCTAAGGACCTATCTTTCCCATCACCTTCAAGTTACCCACATTCACATTCATGAGATATGACATGGAAAAAGCTAAGAGCTAGCCAATTCTAGGTTATTAGACATCATTCAAATGGAGGATGCTAGACATAAGGCATTCATAGACTTTAGTAGGCATCAAAAAACTATGAAAAGGTGGTTTGATAATAGATCCAAGGTAAAAGTGTTCAAATAAATAGACTTAGTCCTTCTTTGGGACAAGGTATCATAACCTAAGGGCAAGCATGGTATGTTTACACCATTATCGATTAGCCCATACCAAATTGTAGAAACCTTAGGCACCAACACTTTCAAGCTAAAAAGATATTCAAGGAGCAAAATTCACATTTCCCACCAATGGGTAATAACTCAAGGATTACTTTGTTGCTACTCCACTAGGGGTATTCATGGAATAACATCATTAATATTGCTTAGAGTTAGAGTAGGTAGGCTAGTTAGTTTCCTTTCTTTATTTGTTTTCTTACCTAGATTGTATATATTTATTTTCTTATGTTTTTTTGTTTCTTATTGTCTATTTGTTTTTCATTTTTTAATTTCTTCTTGCTTGTGATCCTTTATTTTAAGATAGTCTCATAGACTATCCTTTCTCAAAATTTCTCAAAATTCAAGTATTTCAAGTGAGGGCATGAATATTGAACAAAAGGACCTAAGACTATAATATAGAATTGTGTTACAATATAGAGACTTTCAAAATACTCACATGAAAGTCAGTTACCCCCCTAAGAATCAAAAACATTACCTAAGACCAAACCTCTATTGTAAGAAGAATCATGCATGTGGAAGGAGAGTTCAAAAGTTAAGGAATATGCATGCTTACACTTAAAACACATCCTTATCTAAGATTAAGGTTTTAACTAAAGGTTATTATCCTAAGTCCAAAAAAATTGACCAAATCCTTAAAAATTGGCTATCCTAGATCCCAACCTTTGTTAAAAAGCAAAAAGACATGAAAAGGGACTTAGTGCTAAATCAAAAGATTTAATGTCAAAGGTGATTTAGGCAACCTCCATCAGGGCTACAAACACCTGAATAGAAGTGGAGCAAGGCCATGAGTGAATCCAAAGGTATATTTATTATGGATATAGATGCTTGGTTGGTAGTAGAACAATTCTCTAGCCTCCCCTAAACTAAGAGCAATTATTCCTAAAATAATATCTAAATATGCTCAAAGTCAGATGCAATGGTCAAAAGGATATGAAACTGGATGTTATTTCCTAAAGTCTCAGGACAAATTTTAAGTGGAATCAAAGAACATACATAGCATGTTTAGGCTCTAACATGAATATTTGAATTTTGCACATTTTAAGCTTGTTTCCACTATGAATTGACCTAAGTAATGATATGTGGATCAAAGGAGATAAAGGACTTATGTGTTAGTTTAAACCATAGTTTATAGGTTCTAACATATTTTTGCATTTCTCCTATGAGTTTCCAATATTTTTGGGACCAACATACCCCATTTTTATGCTTTTCAAAATAGGGACCCTTGTAAATGTTTCAAAAAATCTATATTTTCATCTAGATTTCAAGAGGTTGTTCTTTTTAGAATTTAAAGATCATCCACCTAAAAAGGGATGGGTCCTTTCAAGTTTAAGTATGTTTTATGAGCTAACCCTACTGATCATTACCCTTGGATGGCTAAGTGTAGGTTTTATGGAGGAAGGTAGGGTTCCTAAGTAAAAACCCTAAGGGTTCAAATTCAAATTTTCATAAGAGAAAATTTAGTAGGAAATTGGTCCTTTTAATTCGACCCTAAATCTAATTTTACATTAAGGCTTAGTTATGTTTTCAAACATGCCCAAACCTTGACATAAAATTATACTTAAGTCCCCTTTTATGTTCCTTACCCCTTTTAAATCCCTCTAAAACTCATTAAATGTTATGTCCAAAAGTCCCTTTTCATGCTAGACTAAGACCTTATCAAAGTTTAGTCTATATTTTAATCTTAAAGTGTCTTTGTGTTTGTTCAACATGGATGATGCCTTGAGGATCCTAAAATTTAGTCTAAATCACTACATGTGCCATGCTCTAGTTTGATGTCTTAACTTGGGTGTAGATATAACATTCCTCACTTACTTAGAGGCTTGATCCAATGGCATGAGATCATCCTAGGATGGACTATGTACTAAATCTTTCTCACCATAAAAGTTTCTATGACATTTATTTTGATGACCTCACTCCTATCATTTGACATTCATGAGGATGCTACCTAACGTTAGTAAGGCCTTCAAAATAAAATGCATCCAAATTTTTATCCTTAGTCTAAAATGGGACCTTATAAATGTTTAAATATTAGGATTATCACATTAAAACTTAGAACATAATGTTTTTTAATACTATTAATCAAAGGTTAACCCCTTAGCTTAAGCTTATTTGCATCATGGACTAACTTAATGTCCATGAATCTTATAGGATCCAAATAATTGCATTCACTCAGTGAACTTGATCAAGTGGTGTAGATAAAAAGGCCCCTAAAGTTGAGCCAATCAGAGAAGACATTCTAGATCATGATCAATGGTTCAAATTCATCACCTAGCTTGATCTAATAGACCACATAGACCCCAAAGTCTTGAGAGCACTGAGAATATGATGCATGCCATGCTATCATTCAGCCAAAGTAACCTTATGATATTAAATTTGACAGTCGTGCTTCCATAATTTGAAATTTGTGAGGACATATTTGATGCTAGTGAGACTATCAAATTTAACCATAGCCAACCTCTCAACCAATCATTTTTGACTTCCTAGATCATGATTAGTGGTTCTTACTCAATCACTGATATTGATCTAATGGTGTGAAATGAAGGTAGAATTTTCAACCAAGGACCCTAGAGTTTGAGAGCTTGACATGTGGATGAACAATAACTAGTAATTTCCAAAGGAAGCTAGAATGTCCCACTTGGCATAACTAGGGCATCCAAGATCAAAGTGACCAATTAGAAAAGACCTCTGAGATCTTAATCAAAAGCTCACTTTCATCCATGGATCTTAATCAAATGGAGAAACATAAAGGACTTTAATTAAAATACAACAAATAATTTTCAAAGGGATTCCCATGGGAGTTCCATGGTAACAGGCTTAAGGGGGTCCATTTAAGCACCATGTAAGTACTAAAGGACAATCTTAAGATTTGGCATGCCTAAAAAGATATGATTTGCATAGGGGGTGTCATCCATAAGATTTGAGACATGAATACATTTATGAAATCCATCACCTTCACCATTAAAGCCTCAAAAACACTAATAGATCAACTTAAAGCCCTAAACCTTGACACAAAGCCTCAAATCTTGACTGTTAAGGACACAACTACATTAAGCAACCTCAAAGTGTCATCTTCAACATCAAGACTAGTCATATTCCAAGGCAATTAAGATCATGGTAGAAACAAGATAATAGTTAAAATACGAGCTATACATGTATCTATCTATAGACCATGAAGAGAGGTGCATTGGAGACACTAAGTTGGAATAAGAGCATTGGCCAATGGCATGAAGAATTGGTCTGATATTTTATTTACAATTAAAGAACTACAACCTTTATCATCTAGTGAGCAAAGGTTTTTAGTCACCAAGAGAAAGTTCAAGGATTTGGTTACAATTCAAATGACAAGTCTTCATCAAGATACTACTAAACTCGAGGTATTACATTACATTGACATCCTTACACCCCTATTTGTTGATTTTAGAATAAATAATGACTAGATCATCAAATAAGGAAGGTCAAGAAGAATTGCCTGTATTTCCCCAGTATCTTTTAAAAGATACTAAAATATCCCTAGAGATCACATAAACCTACCTCCATCAAAGAATAGACTACCTACTATACTCTAGATGTTATCTTGAGACCTTGTTTAATCTAAGGAACTCATGTGGCCAATAAAAATGATGGTAAAATGCCTGTCATTCAATTTAGAGAAGGGATTAGGATCATTATGAACCTATTGTATAGATCTTCAAGGGAAACCACTATAACATTTTTAGACACCAAGTGGGTTCCTTACATTTACTTCATCATAAAAGAGAAGCTAACTCCTCCTATTAGAGACTTGATCCACCTAGGAAGGTAGTTATACAACATTAAAAGGAAGACTAGCCAATGTTTCATAATGATGTCTTATCTGTTAGACTCATTAATAGCCTCTTTGAATATCCCTAGAATTAATAATTGGTCCCCTCATAGTATAATCACTATATCCCACCACTATTCTAAGTTATACATCTTCAAGTATAGAGATCATATGTAATCCATTTATGATTGCATATATCCCACATTGGTTTAGAACATCATAGGGAACCCCATGCCTAAGATGTACCTTATTTTCAATAAGTATGTTAAAATTAGAAGAGATATTTGGTACTATATAGACTACACCATTATCATAATAGAAGGGATCATGGCCCAACCATTGAGGTTGCCTTTCTATGTCCCCCTCAAGTTGGTTGAGAAAGAAATTGCTCATCAAATCTTCCAAGAAATTGATAATTTTTGTAGGGAGAAGAGGAAGGGTATTTTGTATCCCTTCCCATTTTTGATTGGGAAAACTTTGATCTGAGACTAGAAATAATTGGACATCGTGTACAGACATAGGGATGCCTTTTGATTTTATAAGGATGACCTAAAGGAATGGGACCCCAATAATAAGGTTGTCCCTCATTTGTAGTAAAAGTAACTAACCAAAGTAACCTATGAGCATAGGGTTGGTCCATATGACCATTTTTACACCAAAGATACAAAATTTGAGGAAGTCCTTACTAGGTGCAGGTAACATGGTTTCAAGCTTGAACATAAACTATAAAAAGAGGAAAAAATAGATAGGGAGAGATGACAAATAAACCCATTGTAATATCATCTATTGCCTTCCACTTCTAGTGCACACATAAGTCAACCAAAATAATAAGAACTCCAAATTCAAGAACTTGATGAGAAGAAAATATAATAAAGGCTAAGAGAAGACCCTTCATCATTAGCCTAGCCTCTAAAACTAACTTTTTTAGTGGAACACATTGATATGGTTGCCCTAGAACCATATGAGATGGTGGAATAATTATTCAAAGAACTTGAAAAGACCTATGGGTTTGATCAATAAGATGAGGAATCCAAAAATAAGGTGGCATAAATTGAAGGACCTCAAATAGGTGAGGAAAGGTAAAATAAGTGGTATTGGAATTAGTCCCTACCACACAAAAGAAGAGGGAAGCTGAGTTGGTCCTTATCCCTAGGTCTTATAAAAGACTAAAGGGGACATGGACCCATCCCACTAGTGAATTAAATTTATTTAGTGATGAGTTCCCCATACATGGATATATCATTCTTTATTGTTTTGTACATGGGAAACTCCAAGTGATTCCTTCCCAATAAGACTCACTAGCAATTACTAGCTCTGTAGGTGGAGATCCCCTTGACAATGTCAAACCTTGGATCAAGGAGCTCATGAAGGAGTAAGAGGAAAGAGTAATTGTTCAAGAAGCCAAATAAAGTGGCATGAAAATAAAATATCTAAGATCATCAAGTGGAACTAGGATTTCAACCCTAGAGACACCCAAACTCTCTAAACTAGTGGCCATTATCATGTATAGTCTAGATACAACAAGGTTTGAAATGGTGACAACCAAGAAAACTACCATTGGCACTGAAGAGTCCACCTTTCAAAAGGTGGAACCTTTTCTAGGCCTAAATCCTATACAAAGGTAGGTAGTATGGGAGTATCCCATCCATCAAGAGGATGTGGCAAGTTTGGTGGTGGTCCAATCAGTAATGACCTTGGCTAGAATCAAAGGGATGCAATAGAAGATCATCAATCTAGAAAAGTAGAAGAAAGACTTGGAAGGACAAGTTACATTTCTAGTCCCTGAGGATATAATTAAAGTACTAAATAAGTCCTTTGACACATTTTAAGGGTTAAAGGCCCTAAATTTTAGATCAAATAACTTGACCCATAAAATTGGGAAAGCACAAGCATTAATCACTCAGTGGTATAACTTTAAAGATTAGGCAACTAAATTGATTAATGTCCATAACACCAAGTAGGTCCAAGGCATCAAGATCATCAAGTTGAGGAATTTTCATGCCCTCCTAAGAGTCATTGAATATAAGATATTGGGCATGATATATTAGTGTGACATTGTCAATAGTTTCATGGATGAGAAAAAAGGCTTGATAGAAAGGATGGAGAAGCTCTTAAATGAATTATTGGTTAAACCCTTATAATACCAATACCATAAGCCTGATGGATGATGAAGAGTTCAAGAAAAGGGTTAGTACCTTCATCTAAAACATCAAGGATAACCAAGGCTATCCTATTAGGGATAATCAAAAGGTCCTTGATATCATCATTACATTAGGGAAGTAGATTTCAGAGGTCTAATACATTTAGGAACTTAAATCCAAGAGTGACAAAGAATTTAACACATTGGCAAGTCAAGAAGAGTATTGTTTGATGAAATTTGTAGTAGATTTTGAGCTAATCAGAGAACAATATACTAAGGTGAAGAACATCATAAAGAAGTAACCCAAGGGACCCACCAATGTAACATAAAATAATATTCTTTTGTAAGATATGATAGTCTATTAGCATATATTAGTCCTTTTGTCAAAATTAGCATAGCCTTTTGCATTGTAATATTTATATTAAAGATAGTTATCCTTATCATACACATAGATATTTTGAAAAGATAACTAGTATACCACCTATGTTTTCTATAAATAATAAAATTTTATCATGTTGTAAAGGGAGAGACTCTAATCAATTTGTATACAAGAGAGAATTTAATAAAACCAAGGAATTTTGAAAAGATTATCTAAATAGTGTGTTGAAATTTAATGTGGTATCTCAATTGCATGTCATTGTCTTAACTTTGAATGGTTCTCTAAATTTTGAGCTATATTTTTTTATCATAGGATGTTAATTTGTGATAATGCTAGATTAAATAAAAATATCCTAGGTATACTTCATTTTATTTTCTCTACATTTGGATGTGCATATGCTATTCAAGTTACAATAAAAAACTTTTAATGTAAACTTGGTTCTTACTTGTGGTTTATATATCTCCTTTGAATCTTGCATGGTTTGTGATGTAATCTGAGTTTATACTATTTTACACCAAAAATTGGTTTATGTATGATCAAATTAATTATAAATTTTTCATAATATTTGAGAGGGAAGCTTTAAATCACATTCTCTTTTCTACCTTACCCTTCCTTTTTCTATTTTCTTTATCAAAGCTCACCTAGTTTGAAGATCATTGTTAATACCCATTTAGATTAACTTGTAGGCTAGAAATATTGCAAAGATATAAACTCTAATGGATCTCAACCACCATATTAAATAATTTTTTTGGATAGTTCCCATACTTTGCTTCTATTCCACCACAGACATCATAGAATTATCTAAAACTGCAACTCATGCCTTGGATTTTTTGAATCCTAAAATGAGAAATGTTTATCAACATTGAAGAGCACCTATGAGGTAATTAGAAGCATAAAAAATAATCCACATAAATGTACCTAAAACCATCAGAGTCCCAAAAATTTAGCTACAAACATTTCTATGGGTTAGAATAGTAGTTGATATAGGTTAATTTTGGGAGACATAAATTTTGTATATGGACTCAAATTGAGATACCATTTTTTTGTAAGTGTATAAAATTTTAAGTGGAATCTAAGAATGTAATAATATTCAAGATCACAAATATATTTGATTTCATTTTTTCCATTTTTACAAATCTAGTTTGGGTTAGCCGATTAATACATGTAGCCACTTGTTAAAAGATGTAACAAAACTACTACCAAATGCCTATATATTCAATGGGTTTATTTGTATTGAAAAATTGAAAGCATATTTGGAATTATAAATTTTAAAAATATTAAATCCATTTGACAAAACCATTTTATTATACTCCTTTATTTATAATTCATAGAGTTTATAGATAACAATAAATATATGTAACATAGGTGAAGTATATACTCATTAAGTATGGATGATAGTTATAAAAATGGCCAATGAAATGAGATTCTAGGATAATTAAATGATGGATGAGTGATATTCATTAGAATCATAAATATGGGTTGATATTATTTTAATTCAAATTATGTAATATGTCACATGTTGTATTTTCCATATCATTATCATCATTATCATATGAATCTATAATAATGCAATAAAGATATTTGGAATTGATCAAAAGATGTAGATCTTATATTTTATCCTCTTGTTTGTGGTAAATGTTAATTATTTTTGTGTATAATCTTTAATTCTCATGGTTAGTTCATTGTAATGATTTATACTTGACACATCCACCTCATATGTATGCATCTAATCATGTGGTATGGGTTGTGTAGTTAGTATAATAAAATAATCCTAAAATTATGACTGTGTAATTTTTTTAATATCTGAAAGGAATATCATCCAATAGAATATTTATTCATTCCATAATATAATAAATATATGGAATGTAGGAGGTATAACCTCCATTGAATCAATCCAAGGTCACCCCAATAGTAAGTTGTAGTGTAATTAGTTAGACATGACTTGAAAAATAGCAGGCACCATTTTGGGACATACTAGTAAATCCAATGCAATAGTTATAAGTATTTGACAAAGAAAATTATTGAGTACCTTCATATACTATTATAACTTTTGAATTTTCATATTTTCAACCCATTTATATAAAAATAAATATCTAAAAATATACATCCCTTAGACATTGTCAATCAATACATGCTTGAATATCTTGTTATGTACCTAAATTTGATTAGATAGTGGAATATATTGATTTGTTATATGATTAAAAGGTAATCATTCCTTATTGAAGGTGATGAAATTTTATATAATATTAATTACATTCATTATATAAGAAAATAATGAGGGATTTATATTAAAAGGAAGAGTTGTATCACATACCATTTCATATATTTACAGACTCTTAATCTCTTTAATAACTCAAAAAAATAAAATTTAGTGCGAGTATTCTATAATTGATCAATTATATTGTAACCATTAGATTGAATATATTTCCTTGTGGTATTCTAATGGGATTGAGAAGGAGTATGTTAACCACATTCATTATTTCAAGGGGGATGAGTTATGCACTCTCATATATTGTTGACAACATGAAAATTTGAATATAATATAACCCATGGATCAATAATGGGAGCATGATGGAAAGTGATACCGACTTGAGGTCTTGGGGCAAGAGGCACAAAAATATTCATGCACACCCTTTGGTTCATGGTGGTGATAGGTAGTAACTTGGATTAGATATTACAAAAATGTAAATTGAGGAAGGCTTGATATTGTAAATTTTCATCTTACCCTTTTTATGATATTTTAATTTGATTAGTGCAATTATATGGATAAAAATATATAGAAAAAATTAATTCATTTGTCATTATTTAATTTTTGAACTTTTAGATTTTTAATTGGTATAAGAGGTATAAATAGATAGGTTATGTTTGTTTTAGAGACTCTTAGATATACTAATCCCAATCGTAAATAGTGAAAAAGGTCCAAACATTAACTAACTACAAAGGATTCCAATATCATTAATCTCACTATCTCATGTCTAAGGTATGATGACAATAAATTCCCAAGGTTAACTACTTATTGCCAAACTACCAAAAAATTAAATAAGAGGCTTCCTATATTTTAAAAGTGAAAACTCTATACATTTATAATATACAATGAGGTATGTGTAAATTAAAGTTCATGTAAATTTTTTTTAATGGATTTATTATCAGATCGATACCCCTCACACCATGGATCAAGAAAAAATGATGACCACTTTTCGTAGAACATAGATCCTATGAGTGATACAATTACCACAACATAGTTATAAAAAAATGAAAATGTAAATAAAAATAAATTTAAAACCATTAGAAAAAAAGATTTATTTATATGGAAATTAGAATAAATGTGAAACACTAAGACAAAAATTAGAAAGGTAAATATTAAAAAATGTATGGGTTCACTAATAAATTTTACCCTATTTTTATTTAAAAATTAAATGATTTTTAATAGGTATAAAACTTGATGGATCTATTTAGATTTTAATATATGACATTTAAGCATAAATCTAAATGTAAAAGCATAAATTACTAAAATGGAAATTGACAAGTGGCATCTAAAACTAAAAAGTAAAACCAAATAGAAGATAATTAGATTTTATAATCTTTAATTGATTGTAATTAATGTATAATAGTGGAAATAAAAGTGAGATATACCTATGCTAGTTTAAAATCAAGAAAAAAAACTAAATATATTTATATATGGGTATACTCTTCTTAAACAATAAATAATGTCAGTTAGGTATTTTAAGTATAGAGTTGTCTGTGTTTACTACAACAAATTTGTGATAGATCTATCGCCTATGCCTATGTATAATGAGAGGGATTAGATATTTAACTTATGTGATTAGTTCATAGAAATCACTATTTTTCTTATCTTTGACTTGGAAACCTTAGGGTTGATTGTGATAGTTATAAATCTACAAAAAAAAGAGGGGACTGTAATGGGATGAACTTCCCCCCATCACCCCCTTGATATATACTACAAGGAGGGAATCAAAACACACTTATTTATCCCACCTAGAGTGATTATGTAATTTTTATCCTTGACTATATGTATGTAACTAAAAATTTGGCTTTGATACTTGACAATGTTATTTATTTACTTGATTTGAAATTTTTTAGACTTAGATTAGAATTATCCTAGTTAATAATATTGAATTTGGGAAGAATAAAGAATATTTTCTTAATGTGGAATAGTTTATAAATGATCAATAGATTGTGCCAAGATAAGAATAATGAATTACCTTTGATTTATATTTATATTAAAACCTTTTTACTATTTCCTTTAGTTGACTTTATGAAACATGAGGGAAGACCCAAATGAATATTTCAAAAAAATTAAACTATTCATCAAATGGTGTGGGATGAATTTGTATTAAGTGGATACGTCCACGATAGTAGACTAATTTTCCTGATATCAACTTATCACAAAAATTTAGGGACAATTGCCTTGAGGTTGTAACAGTCCAAGAGATGATATAATATGGTTTTAACATTGAGTTTTAAATTACTTTGAATCCATGAAAACTAATAGAGGGTCAAACATGTATATAGATAAATGGATTTAATAGAATGAAGAATAAGATTCATGTATTTAGGTGCAAGTCATGTTGTTTAAGATATGTAAATAATTAATATTTTTAGTACTTTTGACCAAAATTATTTATTTACTACTTCTTCCTTTACGTATTTAAAATGACAAGCCTATTATTAGGTTCTAAAACTACATTAATTGTTACTTTAGACTTTTTTTTAGTATCATTTGACTTATATTTGAATGTTGGTTTGCTTTAAAACATTTCATTGTAAGGTGTTGAAGGATTAGACCCATAATTTAGCTTATTCACATAAATTAGATTAATTACATGGTCTTTAAATATATGACACATAACATTGAAAATTGGAGGCATTTAAAAATAGTAGACTCTTATATAGGAGTAAGTCATATTTTATTGAATATGTGTTACAATTTTGTCATTTTAGAAATTATAGTCTCATAATGAACCATATAATCATTGATGTGATCATTAGGTCATTTCTAAAGTTTTATATTTTTAGCATAAGGGACATTCTTTCTGATATTTATAGAAAAGTCTGCTAAAACCTGATCGACCAAAGGATTAAAATTATGCATTGATTGAAAAGAGAGGTGACAAAACCAAATCATAGTCTTTAAGAATACTTGGAAAAATCTTGGTCAAAAATTTATCATTATATGAATAGTCCAAACATGCTACTTGAAATGATCTATGATGATGTTCTTGATCATCGTTACCATCAAAAGTACAATATTAGGTGCAATGAACCTATAGGTAAAGGATAAACATAAAAATTTGGGGTCAAAATATTATTTAGTAAAGCTTGATAGTTATTAAAATGGATTTATCTAGAAGAATCTTGTTCCAATTTTAAAACCTTAGTTTGAAGATCATTGATAGTTTGCATAATGTTTTGAGTAATAGGTATAAAAGATATAGTTACAATTAATGATGTCATAAGAATAAAAAACCTAGATGACATAATATTATGTTTCATATTAATATCCATATAAATATGAGGATTAAATTTTCTTTCCCCTACACCATGAGTGGGAGTCACATGTGTATCCATAGTTATAGACATACGAATATTAGAAATAAGAGTAACAGTCTAAACACCTACTATAGAATATGTGCATCTAAATGGTAAAATAACATCACTGAAGCGATTATAATGTTTTTCCTAAGATTTATCTACCTTATCATTATTTAAATTTTTAGCCTCTAGGATGGAATTCAATATATTATCCATATCATTAGGTTGCATATGGATTTGATTTTAAAAATTTCAAAGTGTTACAACTTGTGCACAATCTTCACCATTAATATTATTGGGATGTATTATACCATGATATTAATTATTATATTCATTATGATATTCATAAGTATTTTCAATTTTAGACATATCATCATTAAAAACATGTTACTATACATCTATGTTTTCTTTATTACCACTTGCATGAAAATAAGAAGGAACTTGAATTTTATAAAATATATCCATTTTAGATTACACACAAATACATGGTTATATAAAAGTAATTTGATATGCTAAATTAAAATACCAATTAATCTAATTATTTGTCTTATAGGTATAATAGAGATAACCATACTATATCTCATACATTACATTCATGAGAATGTCAATAAAACTAGGGAAAATGATTAAATTATTGCTTATTAAAGGGAAATTATAAATAAATTTAAAAACCCTAATAATGAGATGTGAAACCTTAAGGGATAATATGTTTTTTTGTGATCAAAATAAACATTATTTATCAAATTGACCAAAAAAATATGGGAGCAAAGGTACTTATATTTTATTTAATCTTTACTACTATATTTAGTTGTCACAATCCTAAAAATGACTCTGTAATAGCTATGTAATTGTTTAAAACATGACACAATCCATCATATCTACATGGATGCTTTTTTATGAAAGACATAGACCTATATAAAATATTAATTTACACTATATATCAACATTTTATAGTTTGATTATGCTATTATTTTATTATAAATATCAATACACCTACCTTTGAAATGATTTTTGTGTACTTGTTTTCCTCTGGTTCTATGCTTAGATTCTAAATTTATCTCTCTTAGCCTTAAAACCCTAGATTCATTTTAGAACTTAATTAAATTGGAAAAAGGTTTATATATATGGGTTGGATATTCATAACCACTCGTTGCTTAGTGATTAAGTGTTTCCTACATTCTAATACTCTAAACAGGGATTAAATGGAGCATAGTTATTCTACCTAAGTATGTGTATGTGTGTGTGCTCAATTTTATTCCATTAGAATGTAATATAATTATTAGTTTTCAACACTTTAAATAATGAAAATTTCACCTTGAATTAGTTTTCAAAATTATCTATAGGTATGATCCTTTGATGGGTTTTCAAATGTGTATGATTTTTTGGTATTGTCTCAATGGAGTGAAAATGGATTTCTCAAGGTTGATAGGACTTCCCAAGATGAGTGTTATATATATATATATATATATATATATATATATATATGGATTTATAATCAATTTTAATATACATAGAGAGGTAAATCCCACATATCTAAAATTGGAAAAAATATTAGTCTAACCCAGAGGAGGCATTTTATTTTTAAAAATAACCTGTAAGGATATTGGGACACTATCAAAAAAGCAACACACTTGTAATAACCACCAACATATAACTATTAATTACACTATCTAGAGAGGGAGAATTAATGATCTAAAATATGGTGATAGTTTCCTTAGATTTATATAGTGTTATTTTTAGAGACTAGGGAGTCCTAAATATGGGCATTATGAACTGAGGTTGATCAAGACATGAGATAGGTACACAAATAGTGGAAAGTGTGCACAAGATTTAATTATTTATGAATAAATTTTATATCTAAAAAATGATGTTTTAAAGTGTCTAATACAAAATTTATGTGTCTAAAATGGAAAAAATATTTTGGAGAGATAAGGGGACATCTATATGGTCTCGAGGGGACATAAAAATTGGATAAATGTGTTAATAACACGTAAGTTGGAAAATAGTTGACAAGTACACAATATTAAGATCATATAACTTAATAATAAAAAATCTTGAGGCCATTTTAAGTGTCTAAATTTTCCCCACACTCATGTGTGTGTGCATGAATATAAAAGGAGAAAACATAAAGGGTGTGCAAATAAAGTTATGTGTATAGAGCTTGAGTAAAAAAACAAATGTACATGTGGGTGTAAAAAATATTTCTTTCACTTTATATACATACATTTATGAATGCCAAATAATAAAAATATGTTAAAATTTGAAAAAAAAATACCTAATCATTATGGGTATATAAATCTAATTTTGGTGCATTCTCTTTCTCTATGTCATTTATTATATTTTCTCTCTCTTCTCTGTCTCTTATTTTCCTTAGGGATCCCATTATCTCATATTACTTCATTATTTTTATGTTTAGGTCATAATCCACCAACTCTTATCTTTTTATTATTAATCATCCATTGATTATGACCCTTTTATATTTTGGGGCCATTTCCCCCTTTTTCCTCTTTACCTCATTGTGTGGGACTATTTTATTATTTTTTATATCTTTTATTGAGTTTAATTATATGCCAAAAGGTTATTAATATGAATTAGACAACTATATATATACAAATATTCATAAAGGATTTTTAATAACAAGTATCAAGGAGAAACAAGTCATGACAAGTCATAGGCACACTAACAAATTTATATTATTCTCTTCAAGGCTTTAAATATAATACATACTTATAATAAGAGAAGGATTAAGTAAATGTTCATGTAATTTCACTTGATTATATAGTGAGATAAGGTGATGTCATATGTCATGCCCATAATTTCACATCCATAAAATGTTAATGGCTTAATTCTTATAACTTAACAAAACCCACAAATTATACACAACATGGGATCATTGCTTAGTATGGGATTATTCCTTATACATAACATCTAGAGATAAATGGTTCTAATTCATTATTTAACACCAATATACCAACATGAAAATAAATATTGGAAGGGGAAATGGAACTAGAAAACATAAAATAAATTGGTGATGCACCAAATTAGAAATGAGAGGATTTCCAATCTATTTAAACACAATGCTACCAACATATAAGAAGGGAATATAATATAATAAATAAAATAAAGTATAAATGGAAATGTAGATCCTAATATAGTGGTAACACTACCATTCACATCATAAAAATTCCTTGCATCAAGATATCTTAACGTCATCTTAGTATTGACACACCTAGTTTTGTATAGGGAAGGGCATGTATAACTCCCTATACTAATGAGGAAATGGATTCCTACCTTGTGTTTACCTGATAATAAATTATGAGTGTTTACAAGTTACCTCACAAGTTCCATTAAATCCCATTTATCACTTACATACCTTGGGAGGGTGTAAGGGCAACCACTAAATCCTCCTACTCTGATGTATGAGTATATGGAAAATTGAATGAAATAGGATCCCCAATTTGTAATATCAGAAACAAAAACATTATATAATATCTTATTTTCTAACTCTTTGTTAAACATGACTATGATTCAGTATATGAATTCATCATTTATCCTTATGAAATGTTTCCTACTTGCCTCAAGGGTGAGTTTAGGGTAATATTTCAAGACATTGTTGACTTGGTCATGTATTGTGTTCAACCCTATAAAGGCTCTCCCATTTGCTAATATGGATTCATATGGAACTTCCCTATGTTCCATACTTCCATCCATTATTTGTTAATGGAGTCATTAATCATTTGGGCCTTGTGGATGTACTACTTATTCTGGTGGATTACACACATATATTGGTACATCTAGTCTTGAAAGTTCTTGGCATTAGGGTTCCTAGTGACTCTATGCAGGAGTATGATTAAATCACCAACTTCATATTTAAAGTCTATCCTTGCTAGTATTTTGGGTAGTCTTGTAGATGTAAACATACAAAAGTTTATCCATTATTTATTAATTACCCTTATACATCCAATGTTATTGTCTTGATAAGACTTATTTTACAAGTTAGGAGTTATATTGTGATAACTCTCATATTCTAGGATCAAGAAAACTAAGTCTATGAAGTTGGGGTTCAGTTTAGAATCCTTTCCCCTTTGTCATTAAATACATATCTCTTCTCTACATCATAGTTCCTCTCTAACGTGAGAATAATATTAGGGATTTGCACTAACAAGGGGAAGGATGATGCTTGGGGTAGCCTACAATCATAAATGCTCTAAATCTAGTCATTTTCAAACATAGCATTTAACCTTATCTAGAAATCATCTAGGTCTATGTGACCTAGGTATTTTTTCATGATCTCATTAGTGTTGGATTCTAAGATGAGTGGGACACCAAGTCCCTTGGATTTGAATTTCATCTCTTTTCCATACATAAATTTTGAGAAATTTAATAGGGGAAAGCCAACAGTACAGTTGGTGGGTTTTGGGGTTGCAAAATATAGGTAAATATTTTGATGGAGTTTGGAGTTGATTTTACAAGAAAAATGTACAGTGGGGATTATGGTTGCAAAATAAAATTTTAATGTCTATTGGAAACCCTAGTGGTTTCCAAACTTACAATTGTAAGTAAGATCCCTAATGGGCTTGTGATTTTCAAAATGCACTAGGATAGTCCATGGAGTAATGGAGTTGTAAATTTAAGTAAAAACTCCATGTAGTTTGAAAGTGGCTTTGGCAAGTGGAAAGTTTTCTAGGACTATGTTAATAATCTTCAAGGGAATATTCTACTAATTTTACTAAAACCCTAGATTCTTAATAGATATAAAATGTTTGGAAGGACATGGAAAATATGCAAACAATCCTTTGGGAAAAAACACAATGCAAGCATAATACTATGATGAATTATAAGTAATGAGATAAAAATTAAATGAAAACCCTATTTTTTGTGTGGAAAAATGGAAAATAATAATTTCTATAAAAATATGGAAATATTTAGGGAATTGCATGGATTAAATAAAGGAAAACCATTTTTTATGAGATGGAAATGGTGGTTTGCAGTTCATGGCTGTGTTGTTCAACATCATGGTGTGCTCAAGGTCTAATTACTAACAAGGTCATGGTTCATGTATAGAGCTCTAATATTTTATTTATAATTAAATAATGATTTATAATTAGCCTCATTTCATTTATATAACCTCTATAATTAATATACCCTAGGTCAGTAGTTGGTGGGAGGATAAAAACTTTGGAGTCTTGAAAAAACTTTGCAATTTTACAAATTTGAAATTTGAACTTTGACCTCCACTTTTCACCATGTAGGCTTCATTTAATAAAAATGGGAAATCATAACTAGAGGCCTAATTTCCAAATTTTCAAGTTTAAAATTGCAACTGGGGTTCAATATTCTATAAGAAAGGTAGTCGGTGGGAAGTGGGACTTGAGTTGTAATTTTTAACTTTGCAAGTTATAAATTGTAATCAAAGTTATAGTTTTTGGTTGCAGTGATGCATGAGAAGTAGAGGATGGAAAATAATTTGAAAGTTTTCAAGTTACAAACTACATTCAAAGCTATATAAAAAATAAAGAATCTTGTTCCTTATATGATAAATACCCAATATTACCTTTTGTTTCACATTTTCATGAGTTTTTATTCCAATAAATTTCAATATATTTTTTGTTCTATTGTGTTTATTCAAATCAAGTATTGAAAACCAATACAACTATTTGGTACAATCACCATTCCTAGTTTTGCATATTAATTTCTAAGAACTCTTTTGTCACAGTTAAACCCTAGTTTAGAAGCAAGATCACTAAGAATTATAATTTACACATGAGCTAGTAGTTTATCAGTTGTACCAAATTTAGTGAAAGGAATCTAGCCTCTTTTGAAGGTTTACTTCAATTTTCTAAGGTATTACATCTTATAGGTGATCCCAATGTATCATTATATTTATAAAAAACACAATACAACACTAAGATGGGTGCAAAATCTATGTGATAATAGTTTTTGGCACGCACAACAAGACCAAAAATTTATTACTAAGAGATTGGTGTTATTCTCAAAAAGCATTGTACAGACTCATACACATTTTAGAAGCACCTTGAGACTCCAATGGCTTACATATTTAGGAAATCAAGGTTAATGTATGCCAAATATATAAATGAGATCATTTACTAAAGGTTAGAAAGCTAAATTTCAAGAATTATCATTTATATATGAAAAGAAATAAATATTAGTTGTAACTTAAACTAGATTATATCCTAAAAGTCTATCTGCATCTCTTATAAATACACATAGTAGTTTCATACCTTTCATTATGTATTTTAGAAAACAAAATTTTGTATCCTTTAATGGAGGTAACCCACTTTAGTTGGCCTAATAGGGTGATATACCCACCTTGGCTTTGAAAATACTTTCATATTTTACTGGTGAAACTTACACCACTCCAATGGAACATATACAAGATATTTATAATATTTGCTCAGTTCATAATGTAGTAAAAGATAATGTGTCAATTGCACTTCTTATCTCCTCTTTTAAGGGTAAAGCCTTGTAATGGTATAGAAGCTTTCATCTCAATTCCATCCATGTTTTGGATGAATTAGTAACTTCATTATGCATTCAATTTGAAGACAAGAGTGACCACCTCTCTCTGGTTGAACAACTAACTTCTATTTAGTAGGCTCCTCACAAGTTCATGAGTGATTTCAATTTTCAATTTCAAAAGACATGGAATAGAATTTTATTATTTATCAATCCAACCCCAAATAATTCCTTCTTATATTAATTAAGATATTTAAATAGTGATATACATGTCATGATTCAGTCAATGGGTGGCACCACACTCCCCAATTCCTATGAAATTACAATAAGATTTTTTTTACCTAATTCAAGCTAGAAAAATTAACCCAAAGCCACCAGTGCCTCTATTTCTAGAATTTCTTCCTATCAAACCTATAGTTTCCTTAATTTCCACCATAAACAAAATACCATATTTAGCTCCCACTCCTACTAATGATTTATATGAGGTTAAGTCACTACTTAAGAACTTTGGCAATGAGTTGGTACTAATGGAAAGGTATCAATTCCAGAAATATAGGCCTTATCAATAAACTAACCAAACATACCAACCTAACAGGAAGCCATACCAAGGTAATTAATAGCCATAAAGTCAAAGTATGAAAGCAAAACCTCCAAATATCCATGCTCTACCTACACCAAGTACTTCTAAAGATCTTGTACCTATTTAGAATAAATTGGATTAGGAGTAAGAATGTTTTTATCCTTATGTTCAAACACATAATCAGAATGCTTATCCTAATGGCATCATCAATCAATACTTAATGGTGAAAATCATATCAAACACAAAAGAACAATAAAAAGAATCCACTTCCTAGTAGAAAGATACACAAGAACCTACTTCTTTTTTGAACTAACAAGAGGAAGAATTTTATGGTGTAAATTAGGATGAAGCATTATTCAATGGTGGTGGTTCAATGGTAGAAAATACACATTCAAAGATAAAGGTAGTAAAATTTAATCAACCCCACAGGGTGGAATAGGAAACAACTTCTAAAGTTGTACAAGAATATGCAAAAGGCCCAACATATTAAAAAGGCCACCTAATGTGCTAATGGGCTAGTTGAAATCAAAAATTTTGACTCCAAATCTCATAAATTAAGACACATCTACCACCAAGACACCAACAAAGGTTGGTAACATCCATTTTAGCATTATGGAAAAAATGAAGAAAACTAATTTGAATGTCACTATGTGGGAAGCATTGTCCATTCTAGCACAAAGGGAATTACTAAAGGAAGCTTTAAGAAACTTAGAAAAAGTTTTAACAAAGGGACATAAGGTTGTAGTTAATTTGTGTCAACCATATCTTGACACCAAAATAATCAAAAATGGGAAGCCTCCACCTTTTTACCTTTCACTCATAGTTGGGAAATATCTTGTCCATAATTGCATGGTAAACTTATGGGTTAGTATTTCTATTATGCCCAATAAAATAGATGATGCTCTTGGATTAGGTATAAACCTATCTCAAAAGGTGTGGTTTAATTATATGGGACTATTGTTCAAACATTCAGGACTATAAAAGGTTTAAACCTTACCATCCATGCATGTCTAAGCTTGTTAATTTCCCAAGATATCTCAATTATTAATTTCCCCCTATTTTGATATGGGAGGGTATCTATATGTTGATTGGTCTCACATATTTCTTTGAATAAGATATGGAATAAGAGTAATAATAAGAACTGAGCCAATCTCTAAAGACCCTATTGAGTTATACACTCCAATACCTATGGACATGAATTACACATTATAGGATCTAAACTAAGAGGTTGATCATGAAATTACACTACCCATGGAAGATATCCTAGATATTCATCTAGATGAATTGGGATCAAATCTCCAATTTGATCCTTATGACTATGTACAAGAAACTGGGTTGGGTAAATATTGCATCCATGAAAAGATATAATTATTCCAAATCTTGTGAAACCAACTAAGGATCTCCAAGGAATGTGGCAAATATTATTTAATGGCTCAAGAATCAATAATGGTGCATGTGAAAGTATTATTTTTATATCTCCATGAAAATATATTTATTTCTATTATTTAAAACTTTAGTTTAGATAAACTAATAATGTATCTAGATATGAAGCATTGATTTGAAGTCTCCAACTAGACAAGGAAAGAGGGATACAATCATTACAAGTTTTTGGTGATAGTGAGTTGATTGTTCACCAAGTAAGATCCAAAAGAATAACAAAGAATAACTTGTTGAGATATTACAAACCTAGGGTTTGGGACCTATTAGAAGACATCACCACTTTAAACATTCAAGTGGTACCAAGAACATAGACCAAAGATGTTGATCATGTGGCCTCGATAGGCTTGCAATATAATTTTCTTAAAAAAAAGAAGAAAAATAGCTAACATATAAAGTTGATAGTGAGGCCATTTTTTATTGATAATACAACCAACTACTAATTCTTTTACAATGATCAACAAATTATGAATTTTCTAAGAGAAGAAGATGAATTCTTTGATAGAAACTAGTCAAGACTCCAAGATCAATATGGAGATCAAATCATTTAGTTGAAGACAAACAAATTACACATGGGCCTTGTTAATTTAGAGAGTATATTCAATTCAGATGATTAATTAAAAAGTGAAATAAAAACATCATGGTCAATGAAAAATACTGTGATCTAGTAGTCATCTTAGAGGGCAAAACATTGAATATTGGAAAGGTATGTAATGATTCTAAAAAATAAGATTTTATTGAGTTGTGTCAAGAATTTGATGATAAATTTGTTTAGAGTTATCAATATCTAAGGGGGTTTGACTTGAGATTAGCCTAATACAAAATATATCTTGACCCAAACACTAAGCTTTTTAGACATAAATAGAGATTGATCAATCCAAAAATAGAACCCTTGATGAAGAGTGAGTTTTCCAAATTGATAGAGGCTAATATCATTTTCATTATCAAAAATTTATCTTGGGTTGCTAATTTGGTCCATATAAAGAATAAGAATGTGAAATTAGGCTTTATGTAGATTTCATATACCTGAACAAAGCATCCCTAAAGGATCATTATCACCTTCCACCCATGGATCAAATTCTTCAAACTATATCAGGATCTGAAAGGTTTTCCTTTCTAGATGGTTATTTTTGATATAACCAAATCCTAGTGTAGGAATCATACCATTTCAAGATAGCCTTCACTACAAAATGGGGCATGTATGCATATAAAATATGCCTTTTGGTCTAAATAATGTTGGTTATATATTCCAAAGAGCAATGATATGGATTTTAGATCTTTGACAAATGAGATTATCCTGGTATACCTAGATGACATCATTGTTTATTCAAAACATGTTGATGCATACTTAGATCACTTGAGGATTTTTTTAAAAAAGTATAGAGAATTTAGAGTTTCCCTCAATCCAAAAAAGTGTGTTTTCATAGTTCATGAAGGGAAACTACTAGGACATATTGTTTCAAAAGAGGGACTTATAATAGACCTAGAGAAAATTAGTTATATATCTTCACTAGCACTCCTAAGCCATAAAAAAGGTTTAAAAAGTATACGAGGAAAGATCAACTTCATAAGAAGGTTTGTTTCTAATTTTTCCTCTATGGCCAAGCCCCTTACTACTATGATTAGAAGGGAATCATTTTTAGTTGGACATAGGAAGGAAAATATAGTTTTAAAGCCATCAAGTAGGCTATTTCTCAGACTCCTACTTTGGCCAATACCAACTATGAGAAAGGTATCATTTTCTATACTTTTGGAGGGGAATCTAGCATATCATCCATTCTAACCCAGCATAATAAATAATAATTTGAATAGCCAATATCTTTCTTTAGTCAATCCTTGAAGGATTATGAAGAAAATTAATTTTTTTTTAAGAAGCAAGTATATGTTGTAATTAAAGATCTTAAAAAGCTAAGGCATATGCTCTCTAATAAAAAAATTCATTTAATGGTTAGTCACCAAAGTGTCCAAGAGTTCTTGTTGATCTAGGAAATAAATATAAAGAGCATGATGTATCATAAAGGTCATGTAATATGATGTGAACATAAAACTTACAAATCTTGGAAGAGTAAGGAGCTTATGTGAAAAACTGGCTTTTGATATAAATACTATTGATGTAGTATCTAATGTAGTATACACTTAAAATACATCCCAACTAGCCACTCCACCTCCATTCAATAGATGGATCTTTGACATGACCATCTTCCTATAGACTGGTGAGTACCCATATGATTTCAAGTAGTCAAAGAAGAGGTATTTCAAACTCTAATCTATTCCCTATGTTCTTATTGATGGAATATTGTTTAAGAAAGATATGAATGGAGTCATGTAAAGGTATATCAATCATGGTTAATTATCAAAAGTTCTCAAAGAGTTTCATGATGGTCTATTAGGTGGACCCTTCTCTACAAGAACTATGACCATCAAAATAATGAGAGGAGGCTATTATTGGATTGATATATTCAAAGATGCCCATAAATTGGTAAGGAACTACAAAAAGTGTGCTTAATTTATAGGAAAATAAACATTAGTATCTCTCCCTCTCAAACCAATCCAATCTAACCAACCATTTACTCAATGGGGATTATATTTCATGGGCATCATCAATCCACCATCAAGTGCAAACCATAAATGGGTCCTTACAACAACTAAATATTTCACTAGATGGACTAATGTAGTTTCACTAAAATATGCCATAGCGGCATCTATCCTATAAATTATGGATGGCATAGTCACAAAGTTTGGTGTTCCTTACACCATTATATCATTAAATACAAAAGCTTTTATGGGCACTTAAGTGAGTTAATGAGATGTAAGGAATAATGTATACCTGAGTACTTATTCCAATTATTACCTACAAGGTAATGGATTGGCCGAGTCTACCAAAAAAAATATCATAGAGATTGTTAAAAGGATAATGTAAAATAACTAAAGGACATGCACATGAAGTTGAAATCAGTACTGTTGGCTGATAGGATCACTCTCGAAAGAGCCATTGATAATTATCCATTCATGTTGGTATATGGAATGGAATCTAGAGTTTTGATATCAATTGAGTTATCATCTTTATAAATCACTCATCAGTTGGAATTGATTGACAATGATGAAATGGTAGTACGATTGGTAGAACTCATGGAACTAGAAGAAGCTAGGAACTAGTCAATGAAAGTTATGGAAACAAATTAGGCTCAAACAAGGAGAAATTTCAATGAAAAAACATCTGACATGAGCTTTAATTAAGGAAACATGTTCTCAAATGGGATGTTGAAGGAGATAAACTAGGTAAGCACACCAAGTTTGATGCAATATGGAGTAGTCCATTTATTATAACTCAGTACAAATGAGAAAATTCATTCTAGGTATCTAAGCTGGATGGATCAAAACTACCTATCCCAATTAATGGGATATACCTCAAAGCTTAATTTTGAGATCATAATTCATTCCAAAAATATTGTATATATTAGGGTTAGTTGCTTTTCCCAATAAGTAATTTCATACTAGTCAACTCATTAGGAGTTTTTGTTTCCTTAGTTTGTTTTATTTTTCTCTATTTCATTCTTGTTTAGTTAGACATTATTTTGTTCTTCTCCAGTTAAAGTGTGTTAAGTTTAAAATGACTCCATGCCCAATGAACTAGAAGGCTACTAAAAACTAATTAGCAGGCAATCACATCATAGAGTTCACCAAAAATGTTGATATTTTTCCCCAAAAATGTCAAATTGTCTATTACCCTAAGGGATACCCATTAATTTTTTGGAAAAATTCCATAAAATAACCTTTTACACTTTTTTCCCAAAGCACAACAATAATTGGAGATCTGGCTTAATTTGCAACTTCCAAACTTGAAAATTACATCTATAACTCTTATTTTCTCTTTACTCATAAATGATGAAAACTAGAGTTTAGAATGAAATTTTCAACTTACAAACTTGGAAATTAATTCAAGACATTTTCTCCTCACATAGATCATTCCCATAAAAAAATAGAACCCCACTCGTAATTTACAACTTATAAATTTGTAAATTACAAATTGAGCTTCATTTCCCACTAAAGACCTTCCCCATAAAAACTAGAGATTTTAATGCAATTTGAAACTTGCAAATTTGTAAATTGATTTCTAACCTCTACTTCTCGTGAATCATTCTAACTAGAAACTAAAACTCTAATTATAATTTACAACTTACAAATTTGTAAATTATAACTTGAGTCCCACTTCCGATCCACTACCCTTCCTATGGAAACTAGAACCTTAGTTGTAATTTAAAACTTTCAAAGTTGAAAATTGTTCCTTGAGTTTTGCTTTCCCATTTTCATTGAAGCAAGCCTAGTCAATGGAAAGTAATGGTCAATGTAGAAATTACAAATTTGTAAAATTATAAAGTTCCTCTAGGAATCTAAAGTTTTGAGCTTCTCACCAACACCAACATAGGGTGATATAATTATAGAGGATATATATATGAAATGGTTTTAATTATAAATCATTATTTAACTATAAATTTAATATTATAGCTCTACGTAAGAACCATGAACTTTGTAGTGACCATACCATGATCATGTCACGACACTGAGCAAGGTAGTCATGAACTAAAAACCACCATTAACATCCTCTACAAAATGGTATTCCTCTATTTATTCCATAAATTTCCCAAAATATTTACATCACTTTTTAGAAAGGATTAGTTTCCATTTTTTCATGCAAAAATTAGGTTTTTCATTTTATTTTTCTTGTGTTGCTTATAAATTCTTGTAGTATTGTGCTTGCATTATGTTTTTTCCCAAAGGATTGTATGCATATTTCCTAAGTCATTCCAAACATTTTTTAGCTATTAAAAATATAGGGTTTTGTTAAAACCAACAAATTATTCCTTTGAAGATTCCTCACACAATCCCTATAGAATTTCTACCTGCCAAAGTAACTTCAAAACCCCATGGAGTTTCCACCTGTATTTGTAACTCTATAACTCTATAGACTAGTGTAGTGTATTTTTGAACTCCAAAGCCCAGTAAGGATCTTACTTGTAATTACAATCCTTGAACCCATCAAAGTTTTAATCATACATTGCACTTACATTTCGAAACCACAATCCTTGTTGGACATTTTCATTGTAAAAGAAACTCCAAAATCCACCAAAACTTTTACCTATGTTTTACAACCCTAAAACCTGCCAACTCTATAGTTTGTTTTCCCCTAGTAAATTTAACAAAATCTATCTAAAAAAGAGATGAAATATAAATCTAAGGGATCTAGTGTCCCACAAAAAACTATATCATAGACATAGACCTAGGTCACATTGACCTAGGTGATTTTTGGATAAGGGTAAATTATAAGCTCAAAAATAATTGGATTCAAAGCATTTACGATTATGGACTACCCTAGGTAGTAACCTTCCCCTTGTTAGTGTAGAACCTTGAGCTTGTTCTCACATTATCAAGGCACTATTATGTAGATAAGAGAGAAGTATTAAATGAAAAAGGGGAAAATATTACACACCTAGATCATGACTTCATAGAATTAATGTTCTTAATCCTAGAAAATGAGATTTATCTCAATATAACTCTTGACTTGTCCAAAAAAAATTTCAAGACAATAACACTAGATGTCTAAGGGTCATCAATAAATAATGGATAAAAGTTACTAGGCCTACATCTATAAGACATCCCAAAACACTGACAAGTATAGTATTTAAAGATGAAGTGGGTGATTTAATCATACTGATATATAAAGTCACTGAGAACCTTGATGCCAAGAAATTTCAAGACTAGATGTATCAATATTTATGGATAATCTACCAAAATAAGTAGTACATCCATTGGGCCTAGTTGATCAATGACTCCATCCAAAAATAATTAATGGAAGTATAGAACATAAGAAGTTATATATGACTTCATATTTAGTGTACATATTATCAAAGGTGAGACCCTTTCTATGGTTGAACATATTACATGACCAATTCAACAAGGTCTTAAATTATTACCCTAACATCACCCTTAAGGCAAGTAGGCAACATTTCAGAAGGGTAAATGATGAATTCATATACCTCATCATAGTCATATTTGACAAAGAGTTAGAAAAGAATATATTTTTTGATTTTACTATTTCTATGATTACAAACTAGCGATCTTATTTCATTTAATTCCACACATACTCATATATTAGAGTAGGAGGATTTAGTGGTTGTCCTTACACCCTCCCAAGGTATGTAAGTAACAAATGGGATTTAATGGAATTTTTGAGGTAGCTTGTAAAGACTCACAAGTTAATATCAAGAAAACACAAGGCATGAATCCATTTCCTCATTAGTATGGGGAGTTATACATGCCCTGCCCTATCAAAAGCCTAGTGTGCTGATGTCAAGATGACTCAGATGACCTTAAGTGTTCTCAATGCAAGGCCTTTTTATGATGTGAATGGAAGTGTTACCAATATATTAGGGGTTACAACATATTCTCATGTTCCCTATTATGAAGACTATTGGTGGGAACTCAAGATGAATAATAAGCTAGATTGAAAGATTATTCTAGGATGACCCTAGAATAGATCAAAGCTTACAACATGGAATTAGTCCACAAGGACTTGGTAGATGATGAATCTCTATTAGATAGGGTCTATTATGATAAACTGATCTTTAATGAAACCCTTCTATCACTTGGGTGGTTTATCCCTACGTCCTTCTCATTAATGGATAAGACTAAAAATTTAATAAACAAGTAGTTTAACTAGATTAGGAGTAAAGGGGTCATGGTTACAAATAAAAATTTGAGTATCAGTGATAAATTGAAATATATAAAAGAGAAGGGAGTACCACCAATAATAAAAGGTTCTAAAAGTATAACTCAAATAGAACATGTATATAGGTTAGTGGTATCTCATAAGAGAAAACAAAACATAAAGGATAAAATAGGGAAATCTAGTGGCTAAAGAGCAAAAACCAATCAAACTATAGTAATTTAATCTAAGGATATAATTATTAATAAATCACAAATAGTTTATACTCATATCTTTGTCATATTTTTCACTCCTATCTCTATCATAGTTTCTCCTCATATATATATATATATATCATTCCATTATCTTAAACACCTCCTCTTCCTATTTCCACTCCACCATCACCTCAATTAATTGCCCCCTCTATTCCCACTAGCTCACATGTTTTAGCATCTCCATTTCCTATAGTTTAATCAACTCAATTAGACACTTCATCTTCACTTGCACTCCTCTCTTCCAAAATTTCTCTCCCCTCTTCCATAATTATTACCATATCATCCCTAATCACCACCACTACCCCATTAGTCACTATACCACACAAAATTATATATTTGTAGATTCAATAATCTTGACTACAATCTTGCTAGCCATCCTAAACATTAGGATAACTACTACTTTATTTTCATCTCCTATCACCTTATCTATTTTATAAACCTTGAGTGTACCCATAAATTTAATTGATTCATTCACAAATCTATATTTCACACTCCCACAAGTTCCCCTTTTTCAAATCCTTGTGCCTATCCCTCCATGGGTGTCATTTCCATTTCCCACACTCTTGATAGGCACATCCATTTCCACTACACCTATTTAGTCTATTTCCACAATAAATTAGACCCCCATAAAAGAGGTAGAGATAGAGAGAATCATTGATATAAATGTGGCCACTCAAGCCATAGGTGGGGAAGAGATTTCTAAAACATCAACCAAAGATTCATCAACAATATTAGTAATAGACAACACTCATCACCATAACCACTAATGTAATAACTTCAATTGTAGATTCATAGTTGGTAGTTCCAAGACAATAGGATTGCACTCTAAGTTGGCTAGTATGATCAACAGGGAAGAAATGAAACTAGATGGTGTCTATGAGCACACTAGATTTTGGCCTTATAGAGGCATCAAAGAGATCAAAGGCAATTCCGAAGACCATATCAAGAACATTAAATGATTCAATAGGGGAGAAATATGTAGAGATTATATTCCCCCCAATAGACAAATAAAAGAAGATCTAGTGGTGGGGGATTACCAAATATCAAAGGTTCACCTTGGTCATCCTACAATAGAGGAATTAAAAAATGATGTTAAATCAAACATTAACTCTCTTTTGGATAAAATGGATAGTTACAAGGTCACAAAGGATTAATTTAATAATAAGGTTGAATAATTGATGAATACACTAAAAAAAATTGTTGAGCCCACTACCCAAGCAACACAATCTATTACTCACATCTCTAATAGAGGAATAATTGATGCAGTAACAGAGATTGGCAACATGGGAAGGAATTTAAAGGACTCAGAAGAAGAAATTATTTCAAAGGGAAACAAATTCATTAAGTTAAAAATGAAATACTACAAATCTCTAAAGGATGGATGGAAAATTTTTAAAAATGAAATAAGCAAATATTAAGAAGAGATATAAAGGTTAAACCTATTCTACCCAAAGTTGCAAGATATGGACATGCTTGAAACTGATACCCTCATTATAGAAAAGATAATAAAAATGATATATATCATGAGGAATTTGACATATTAGTTAATTTTAGAATAAGAATACTCACATACAATATTGATAAAGCTAAGGTACACATGAAAAGTTCACAGATATGATCTTTGACATTGAATATTTACTTAATAAATTGTCATGTGAAGCAACATATCATCAATACGAGATACTTTTAGTACAAGAAGTTTAAGATAAGTTCAAAGGAGTGGTTAGGAGAGATTAAAAATGAGACACATCATTCAACTTGAGATCCATCCACCATTTTATTAGGTACCATAATACACTGGATCAAATGAGGTAAGAGACTCAAGTATACAAGGTTACATAAAGGTAACTCTTTGACATGATTATAAAATTTAAATAAGTAACCTATATTCATTTGGTCTTGATGAATATTGTATCCTAGATATTTTCAATATTTTTGATGCATATATTGAGAAGACATAGGCAAAAATAGACAAAGAGTATTAAGAGGTTATGGTTGTAGATTATTTCTGTCTACTAAATACATCCTATATATTGTAAAGTTGTAGGTTGTAAATTGAAACTATTATTTTGATAGATATTTTGGAGAAAGATCCACTTGTACTTCCTATGTATATTTTTGATATGTTGAAAAGTTGTGAAAAAAAAACTTGAAAATTTCACATTCCTTTTTGACAAGTCTGAGTTGCTTAACTGCAAAAACACATATTGTAAATTACATTTCTAGTTTTGTCAAAATTGGATGACATAAATTTTTTTAAAATTTGAAATTGAAAAATACAAGTTAGTTTTTATAAGAATTAACATAATATATCTAAAAGCTATCTATTTTTTTGAGTTTAAGTTTATTTTTGGTGACTCATTGCATGAACAAGATACAACATTTAAATTAAAAATCATGAAGCTATTGCATGAAGGTTCAACAAGTTCTCCCGTGCCTCCAACAATTTTGGAATGCCCAAAAATTACATGTTCCCTTTTCTAATTATTTACCTTGCCAAGGATGATATTCCAACTGAATGTCCCTTTGCATGGGGTTTTGATATTTTGTTTTCTCTTTAACTAGGCATAGAATTTTTGATAACTAAATCTCTTCCAAGTGAATATTTTGTATAAATATAGGTATTATGTCTTATCCCATTTATCTTTTTTGTTGTTATAGAAATTATTCTACATTTTGAATAATTTATCTATGTTTTAACCTAGATAATGAGAATATATTGAATATTTTCCTTTATTGTATGAGTTATATTTGTGTACACAAGGTTATTTATCAAATTTGTGGATTATTTTATTCTTATTTTAGTCACAAAATTTCATCCATATAAAAGATAAATAATCTTGTTCCTTATATGAGAAATACCCCATATTACCTTTGGTTTCACATTTGCATGAGTTTGTGCTCTAATAAATTTCAATATATTTATTACTATGCTATGTTCATTCAAATCAAGCATTAAAATCCACTACAAATATTTGGTGCAATCACCATTTCCAATTTTGAAAATTCATTTCTAAAAACTCTTTTCTCATAGTTAAACCTTAGTTTATAAGTAAGATCACTAAGAAGAATAATTTCCATATGACCTGGTAGTTTATCAGTTGTACCAAATTTAGTGAAAGGAATTCGACCTCCTTTAGAGTTTCACCCCAAATCACTAAGGTCTTAAAAATTGGAGATGATCCCATTATATCATTAGATTTATGTACATCATGCTACAACACCAAGAGAGGTGCAAAATTTATGTGATAATAGGAAATACACAACCTATGAACATTATTACAAAAAAAATATAGAGACCAAGCGTAAATATAAAAAAAATAACATAAACTTCAATTACTCACAAAAAAAGAATTATAATTAAAGTCTATTGAAATGAGAGCTCATGATATTAATACACATCAAAATAACAAGGTCTTAGATATAAATTTGAAAAATAATCTAGTATAGAATACCTATATATCATTTTCTTACTCAAAATGATAAATTACATCATATATAAAAGAATTAAGGGAAAAAAAAAGAGGGAAAATCATTAAAATTAGTTCCCTATTATCATAATTTTAATGCAAAAATATGATTTCATTCTTAACTATAGCTTTCTCCTTAAGAAATATTTTCTTATATTTTCCCATGCTAATCATATCACCTCTAAAATACTTGGATTGTAAATTTTGACTATGTATACTTTAAAAAAAGATAAAAATCCTTATCAAAAATAATGGTGGGATCGATAATTTTATCCTGTATCTTTTCCTTTTCTCATTGCAAGTCTTTTAATGGGAATGAGCTAGATTTTCAAAATAAAGAATCATTTTTGAGTGATCTTGTAGCTTTTAGTTTTGGATTATTATATTTTAAAAATCATGGGACTGTAGACACATAAAAATTTAGCATTATGTTCTTAAAAAATACTTATTCTTGGCATCCATAGCCTCACTTTGTCCATTCACCATTTGGATAACTTACAATCTATAAGAGAGCATTAACTATCTTATAATAACTATAAATATAATACAAACATCCATAATTTATTTATTTTCAGCCCCATTCATCACATAGGATTAAACCTATCCCAACTATCTCTAGTGTAATGGGACAAGTACACACTAGACAAATAAGGTCACACTACAACCTTATCCCCTAGTTTGACCTTATCTCCTTGATATAATGGTCAATTTTTCAAATGGATACATTTAAAAACAAATTTACTACATGATTGTTAAATTCAATTAATGAAATCATTCTAAATAATATCCTATAAAGGCACATTAAGGCCACTCATTGTAACACCAGTAGATTTGTATAATAATTACACTCAAAACTGAGAAAAAAAACACTACTTCATATTTCAACATTTTAGCTTTCTAATAGTCATAAAATAAGTCTAATGTTTTTTATTTCATGTCAACAGTCTTAATTTTTAATGATTTAAATCAATATTATAGAGATATTCATTCTAGTTACATCATCATAGATAACACAATCACTCTAAGAGGGAGAATTACATCAGCGTGTTGCCCATTTTAGCTACATAGGCAGTGCTAAATTATAAGGGGTTTCTAATGATAGTTAAATCATCCTTAAAAACCCATTCCCCCACCCTTTTTATCTAATTTTTATCTAATACATGTTTAAGATCTAGGGTTTTCAATTTTTTTAGTTCATGTGCGAAAACACAAAACATAGAATTCAATATTGAACCCTTGTAAGTGATTAAACAAACCCATATCTAAAAATAATCAATATAGTAAAATAGGATGCAAACATAGTATCTAAACAAATACGAGGTACACCCATGTCCACACCCCATGGAATTATCCTAGCTAAATATACATTATTATTTTTAGCATAAATCTATTTTCAGGATAATTTCACATAGTTTCTAGTTACATTGAGTTTACATAGTTAGATTTACTTATGTTTTAGAAAGGTTTGAACATACTTAGTAATTTTATTATTTTTATAAATCTCTAAATTATGTATCATATTGTATATGTAATGTATTTCATTATCGTATCAGTACATATTAACATTTTTGTTTCAATAGTTTAATACCAATTAGTTTAAGTCTTCTTAAATTAATAGGGTTAAACATTATGGTGAACTTGTTATTTTTTAAAAATTACTTATTATTTTTCCTTTATTTTTGGGATATAAATTAATAAAAATTTATATAAATTTATCACACTAAAAGAAAACAACCTTCCACTTTAGATAACAACTAACATAGAATGAGTAAATTTATTCAGCCTTGGATTAAATTTGACATTGAAGAAATTTCCTTTTCACATTGCATGATTCTAACACAAGATATTTATTTTGACCTAGGGTTGAAATTTTATTGATTTCTAAAAATGAAAATATTTCATATTTCACTTTATTTTTCATTTGATTTTACTTGTTTTAAAAATTGTGTTCCATTAGTTTTCACACTTCCTAGTGATTTTTGTGAATAGATATGACATATTATATTTATAGAAATAATGATCTGATGGGTTTAATCCAATAATCATAGCCATAATATAACACTAAACATTATCTTTAGTTTCTATGTACCTCACGATATATCAAAAACACCTAGGGTACTTGTTTATAACATAAGAAGCCTATTTTATTTGTCTAATTTATGGTGCAATTGAGAAGATAATGTCATGCAAGGAAGTTACTATCATAATACCCTTGAAACCATGGTTAGTGGGCTATAGGCATGGTTACACCTTTGTATTTAGTGATCTAAAACATTGGGCTAACATGTTTTAGTGAACAAGCAATTATTTTTGAGAGTGTACATATCATTCAAACCCTTACCTAGATCACCCTCATATATTTATTTTTTATTGTATTGTATTCATAGTCATTATCATTCTTTGATTCACATTATATTATATTCATAGTCATTAACACCGCTTAAATTAAATTATATAATTACTTAATGCATATTGTATTATTTATATAATATATTCAATGAATTAATGTCTTTGACCTATGTTACATAGGATTATGCATTTTATTTTAAAATATTCTCTTACATTCCAAGGTGATATTTATTTCATTTTTATGTCCTTAAAATTTGATAATATTTCAAATCTTACATTTTATAAATATCTAATGTATTGTATTTCATATTATTATAATATTCAATACATTTTATACCTACTTCAAATAGATGAAAAATAACATGTGATAATTATATACAACAAAAAATGCATCATGCCTATAAATCAATCCTAACTCAGAGAAGATAGATCATAACATAAACTTATGACTGGGAATACATTAGATAATCAAGAACAAGACCAAGATAAGGATCTACTAGACCAAATTAGGGGATTTCTTACCATAATACACTATACCAGGGAGGGTTCTAAAGCATCCAGTTGAGAAAAATCACATAATAACCCTAAGGGAATCCTATGTTTTGGTATCTAATTAAATTAATAACAAGTAAAGAAAATCTAATCTAGTGCTCACCAAAGATTGTGGCATAATATGGGAGTTAGTAAATAAAACAAACATGTATAGTAGAATATCAATTAAGCTATGTATGAGCAAGACCCTACTACATGGAATAAGAATAGAAATATTATTTGAAGTCAATACTTATGATAATTCTATATACTAAAAATAAGAGAAAATTTAGATAATACTTACCTAAATGATGAACCTGTCAAGACTTAATATCTCCCTTTGCAAAAAGGGATTTTCAAGATGTTGTTGTGGTTTGTAAGGATCACTAATAAAGGCTAAATCATCCAAAATTTCTCCACAATATTAGATTCTTTAAGTAAAGAACCTAATCTAAGACTCCTCAAGTAGAATGGTGGAATAACATATTTTAAAGAATCACAAGAAAATAATAACTCTTAATTTATTATGTAATAATGATGAAATGATCTTGTATATATAGGTAAATTTAACCCTAATCCCTTTTGAAAGTTTTAGCTAATAGGGTTAAACCAGATGACCTAGTACAACTAAAGATAAAATTCCACTAGGTCATGTGCTAGGTTGGCCAAGAGCCAACCTAGACCTTAAGTAAAATTTACCCAAAACTATATAAGATCGACCCAGTTGACCTAGTATAGATGATTTTCCAAAGGGGCATAAGGTGAATAAAAGAAGGTTGAAAAGTGGGAAAATACTAGAAGAGTATGAAAATAAGGAGTAATATCTTATGGAAATGGTTTTAGGAGCTATTTGGATTGGTAATAAGTGTTAATAATGGACAATAATCTTGGAAAGCACCTATGGTCTACCCACCCTTTTCTTGGTACACCCCTTAGGGTATGCATTCAGAGATATTGAGTCTTGATGGGTTCCTATAAGATGTAAAACATTAGTATTTGATAAATTTTGAAAATATTATGTGTATAATACCCCATTATAAGTTCATCATGTGTCACTAAGATGTATAAGGGGATGGTGCTTTGAAAAACAACATAAGAACACATAATGTTGAGGCTAAAAAAAGTTCTAGTATTGTAAAGCATAAAATAACTGAAAGTAAATGACTGAAAGGGAAATAATTGAAAATTAAATGTGATTCATACCTTGAATTACCTTTATTGTTGGATGATTTTATACTATGTTATTAATTTTGATTGTGTAGGGCACAAAGACTATTTTTAACAAACCTAGGAATATAAAATTAAAGAGTAAAAACAAACAAATGCAAGCAAGCCAAGATCACTAGTGCTATGTGGATGGGACATAATTAGAAAATTTTCAAGCTAAGGTGACAAGTGTTGTGTTAGACCAAATAACCAAGTCAAAAATAAGAGTAAATTAAGTAACCAAAAATCCAAGGCTACTAAAGATCAAAAAACTCAAATAAGTAAACCTTAAGTAAGAAAGGAAAACTCACCAAGTTAAACCAAGGATATATGTCAAAAAAGCAGGTAACCAAACATCCAATGCAAAAGTATAAAATGGTAAAACAACATTGATGAGTGAAAAATAACAATACTTATTACACTCAATAATGGAAAAAGGTGCATAAAAGGGAAAAATGGACTCAAGTGCCCAAAATAAAATGGTGATACAATAAATTTAAAATGGTAAAAATTAAAGCAATGAATCTAAAAATGTAAATCTATGGTGTAAACATAGTAATTCATAGTTTCTCAAACATGTTGTTGTGCTCTAAGGATAGATATAACTGAAACAAAGTAAAGCTAACATGTTTTAAAGATGTGAAGAAGGAATTTATAGAAGAGGGAAAATAGATTTGGAATCATAATTTACCTATCAAGCGGGGAAATTAAATGGGTGGAAGGGATAATGAAGGAAAAACCAAGGTAGAAGAACTCTTTATCAAAGTCAAAAAACTCAAATTAGGTTTGTTAAAACAAGAGGACTATTGACCTTAAGGACTCTAAAGAATTTCTCTTAGCCACACAAGTATTAGGTTAGCAAATCCATGAAGGATATATGCATGAAAATTAAAATGGACCTACCTTCCCACAATGTGTTCTTTGTTCCTCAAGACCCCTTATAAAACCATCGATATACTTTGAATATTAGCTACTTGCGTGAGAAAGTTGGTAGCACTAATTTTTATTTATTTTTTCTCTTTTTCTAATCTACTAGCCTACCATACCCTAATATATCTCTACTCTATTGTGAGGCCAACTATGGATTTTTATATTCGATTAGAAGAAGGATATATTCTTTAAATAATGTATTTTAGTGATATTTTAACTTTTAAGATTTCTATGTTTCCTTTTGTATATCATTGTCTTTTGTTTCAAATTATTTGGCTTTTAAATTTCTTGATGGAATTTTCTATTCCTCCTCCACATAGATTTGGAAAACCAAACATGGGTGCTAAATATGACTTTCATTTGAATACTTGGGACTTGGTTTCTAAAAGAGATAACTTCAAAGATCATGGTGCCTAAGATTCTCATAAATGTAGATAAAATAAAAGTATTATCTTGACTTCTACCTTATTTCATCCAATGTTGAGTGAAAGGAAGGAAAGTCAAGAGGAATAACACATGTAACCATTTGAATTACTTAAAATTGTAAAAAAAAAAATGACAAAGGGAAAAAAATAGGATATAATGATATAAAAGTGTGATTATTTATCATAATAATGAGGTAAATGGAGGAAAACATACTAGCATATATTGTTGTGTAAATTCCATCTATTAAAGAAGTAAAATGCTAAATCTGAGAACAAGGATTAAAAATAGAATTTAGAAAAGGAATGACAAGATGGTAATTTATGAGGAGGGCTAGGTCCTATCCATTTTCTTACACTAAAAATCATAAAAGAGGAAGCCCATGAGGATGACTAAAAGTATATAAAAAATAATTGAGAAGAAGATGGTATTTGTGAGGAAGGCCTAGTCCTATCCATGGTCTTATACTAAAATTCACAAAATATAAATCTAAGGGATGCCAAAATGTGTGTAAAAGGAGTGTGAAAATAAATTAAAGTTTGGTACATCATGAGGAAGATCGGGTCCTATCCGTAGATTTACAATGCAACTCATGAGAGAAAACAAAAAACCAAAAGACCATAAAAGAAGTACTAAGGTTTGTGAAAAGAGAGAACTAATGTAGAGGGAGAGACCCATTTAAGTAACATTAAAAAAAGTGTTATATAGATATACTATAGAAAGCATGATAAGAAGTAAATGTTTAGGCAAAGTAATTCTTAAGGAATTGTCCATTGGTGGGCTCTTTGGAAACATGGTCTTTATTGGTTTGAAGGTGGTAGGTACTTGGACCAAGAATATCTTTGACTAAATATGGATTCCAATATTTTTAGGCATATTTACCTTATTTATCATGAGTATAAACTAATTTAAGGACAAGATCACCAACATTAAATGTGTAGCTTTTAACATGTTTTTTATGTTATTTGGTAATATGAGCCTTGTATTGGCATTTATGTTGTCAAGTAGAAAGATGATGTTCATCAAGTAGATCGAGGGCATGAAAGCAAGCATTACACAATTATTCATCAGGTATGATACCATGAAGAGATATAAGAAGATATCAAAGGTAAAATTATAATGGAAGAACTAACTTAGAACCATAGAATAGAGAGAACAATATTGCCCTAGTGGTAGGACATATGCTAGTTTGATAGGCCCAGAGAGTAGGACAAAGGTGGATATGACAATATGTGTGGGTTTTATGAATTGTATTTTGGATAATTTTTTTGAGAATTTTTAGTGGATTCATCTTGGCCATTGCATTGTAGACTATAGGGTGAGGAAAATTTGTGATTGATCTTGAATTTAGCATAAAGTTGTTTAACATCCATGTTTTTGAAATTACCACCATTAACTTAAATAATAGTATTGGGGACACCAAAGTGATAAATGATTTTATTAATAAAAAATTTTGTGATGGTGTTTTAGATTGAGGTAAAAGCAGGTTTTGAAGGGGCCCCAAAACCCTTTAACAGAGAACAAGATAAGAACATCTAAGCCCACAGGCATCGCCTAGAAAACACTACAGTGAGGTAGCAAAAAATAGGTTTTAAATGGTCCTAAAACCATAAGAGACATATCCGATCAAAACCCAAAAACAGAAGTCTGGTATTACAACAAACAAAAGCTAACAAAAGGAGAACAAAGATCAGTACCAGTTTCTTAACCAACAATAAGGACCAGATTATTCATCCAGTTCTAGTATCAAGTTCATGCCTTCTTTTCCTTTCAAATTAGTTTCCTGGGTGGTAATCTCCAGCAAAGCTCCATTTTGTATATCTTTCTTTTTGGAACTTTGCCTTGTCCTTTTGTTGGGACCCTCAAGTGCTTTAGTCCCCTCATTGGCTCGTTTACCTATATTGATAACAGTTGCACAAATGTTGGATGTTACTTCCTCCATTTTCTTTCTGTTGTCCTTTATTAGTTCTCGTAGGTTGTTTTCGTAAGCTTTGAGCTTGATAGGGATCTCGCTTAACTGATTTTCCATGTTATTTACTTTGTTCCAAGTAGCTTTCAGAGAATCTTCCAATGTTTCTACTTTTCTCTTGAGATCAATGATCTCCCTACACAACCAGGAATCTAATTGGGAAGAAGACTCAGCTTTACAGTTAACCCAAGTCATAGGAGTGTTTATTTCATCATTCTGATTCTTCCCTCTCCAATCCTCAGACTTTTTATTGGGGCTATTCATGTCTTCTTCAAAGAAGTCTTCTTGACTCTTTTGTTCCCACTCATTGATTCCATCTTGAATTTCCTTCTCCATGTTTTGAATATCTTCCTGGACAGAGATTTCCTTTTCATTCTTAGAAGTTGGGTCCTCACCATGATCTTCCTGAACAATGTCATCCTCTGCCTCTTTTTGGTTTTCCTCTGTCTCTTCTGTTCTGGTAGCAGAATCCTCATCTGTATTGACCTTATCTTTTTCAATTTCCTCAGATCCTTCTTTATCATTACTAGAGTTGGTGTCCCGACTCTCAGTTCCATATTCTTCCTCTAGAATTTCCTCCTCGGGTTCTTCAATTCTCTCCCGACCCCTTTCTTCTTCTACATTCTATTTATTAGGACTAGGGGTCTTAATTTTTCCTCTTCTGCTTACATTTTCATTCTTTTTATTCCCTGGCAATTTATTTTTCCCCTATTTGGGATACTTAACCAGTGCCCTATTCTTGCAATAGCCTTCAATAAGTAGAATAAGGCCTTCGTGTAGAATAGGGAGTAAATCCTTTTTCCTATGAGCATAAAGGCTTTGAATCAGGGAGTAGCGAAGATAGAAAGGAAAAGACAAGCTAACCTTATGCCTGAAGTGGTTGAGGAAGACAAAATGGAACTTATGCACTCATTTGCTTCTTTCGTCCAGGATGAAGTACTCCCTTATACATCTTAGGACGTCCCTCCAAATCCCTTTAATCTGGTCTAGCTCATAAAAATCCCCATTTTTGACCAACTTCTACTCCTCCTCATCCATTTTGGGGAACTTACAAAATGCCTCATTCAAAATGCTGGTCTGCTTTGAAAATTTGAGTCCTTCCATTGGCAACCCTGTAACCTCAGCAAGAAAATCCTCAGTTAAATTTATAGTTATACCATGTAAGGTGACCTTGTCGTCCGACCAATTTTTGAAGAAGGCCATCGTGATATGTGGTTTAGAGCCGTGGAGTCTTTCCATGTAGCTCGTAACATTTCCTTTCTGCAAAATTCTCCATACTTGATGTTTCTCTCTCCATTCTACACAGCTCTTGGGCTCCTGTTTACGGGGTTCTCCCTTACTTTCACGCACCATACTCATTTTATTTGAATCCCAATTACTGTGGGTATTACCCTGGATCCTCCTGCTGTCAAGTTGATTGGGACATCGACTTTGTTTATGGCTTTTCAGGATCTGCTTGTCCCACTTAAAGGCCTTACTCTTTAATAATTGGGTTCCTTTCCTTGTGCTGCCTCTCCTCCTACTCATTAAGATTTTATTACACTCCAATCCTACCTTCTTTCGCATGTGTGGAATCAAGAAGAATGATCGCCCTTAAATCCACGTTCCTTACTAAGGTTTCATCCCACCTCACTTTTTTCCCCTCCCGGACAGCACAATTAGCAAGCCAATCTACAACACCATTGGCTTCATGGTAGGTATGGGTGATTTTTATTTCTTCAGATTTATTCAAAAGAGTTTTCATCTCCTTTACCTTATCCTCTATGGTCCAAGATGCAATATTCTTATTATTAAGGATATTTATAATATTCAAAGAGTCCCCTTTAAGCCACAATTTGGAATATCCTGAGTCCACAGCTAATTTAAGGGTCTGGAGGGCAGTTGTAGCTTCAGCAATGTGGCAGTTAGATATACCAATGGGAATTGTGATAGCATCAATAACCATTCCCACATGGTTTCTCAGAACACCACCACAACCAGCATTCCCCAGGTTCCCTATTGCTACACCGTCAAAGTTACCTTTAATCCAATCTTGAGGTGGACTAATCCAAGTAACACCTGATCTGGGGTTATCAGGTTTACCAAGATTAAAATCCTTCCTCAAGGGATTATCCACATTGAGATTAGAGCTTAGATTTTTGTGAGAAGAAAAATTTTCCTTTAGATCTCTAATGATGTTCTGGCCAACCACCCATCCAGGGAGCTCTTTGTTTCTGAATATTCGGTTATTTCTTTCCTTCCACATTCCCCACCAGATATGGGGAAGAGTAATTTTCCATAAGAAGAGAACTTTAGGATTCTTTGAAGGGCAATACCAACTTTTGAGAGAAAGTTCAACATTTTTTTGGTGAATCCATGTAATGCCCCACAGATTGAGAACCTCCTTCCAAACAAGCTGAGTGAAGGAACAGTTCACAAATAGATGATCTCTATCTTCAAGGTCTCTCTTACACAGAATACACCTATTAACAATATTGATTCCGTGTTTCTGTAAATTATCCAGAGTCAAAATTTTATTTTGGAGAAGGGTCCAGAAAAAGAACTTGATTTTAGGAATGAGCCCCTTAATCCAGGCTCTTGTCCATAACGGTTTTCTGCCATTTCCCTTGGAGATGAAGATGGAAGAGACTTTAAACTATCCACTTGGCTCCTGATTCCAAACAATTTTATCTTCTTGATTAGGATATAGGGATATAGCATTTGGGGATAATTGAATATCCTTGAGATCTTGATCATAGTCAGTGAGGTTTACCCAAGTGTTGTTCTGCCAGTATTGATTAACCATTATGCCCACTCTTTGTTTACATCTTTTTATAACATCTTTATCTTGGATTTCTTCCTATAAGGGTTTACCTCTTACCCAAATATCTTCCCAGAATTTCACCTTTTTACCATTACCTAATTTCCATGAACTTCCTTCTTCAAGAACATGTTTTGTTCCCTGGACTGCCCCCCAAATAGCAGACGGATGAGAAATATCTGGAGTAGTAAAGAAGTCATGAAGTGACTGTGCCTTAAATAAATACTTATGCTTCCATATTTTACTCCATTCTTTATTTTCCTGATAGACCCTCCATCCCTGTTTAGCTAAAAGGGCAGTATTCATACTTCTTATTTTCCTTATACCAAGTCCACCATCCTTGACCGGTTTGCAAATGTTATCCCATGCAATAAGAGGCATTCTCCTTTTCTCCTCAGAACCTGACCAAAGAAAGTTTCTTTGGATTTTTTCAAGTGCCTCAGCAAATTTAGAAGGGATTTTGAAAAGACTCAAAGCATACGTAGGTATACTTTGAAGACTAGCTTTGAGGAGAGTTAACTTTCCTCCTTAGCTTAGGAGACAGCCTTTCCATCCCGCTAACTTCTTACTAAATTTATTAATAAGACCTTCCCAAAAAGCTTCAGGGGCTTTCAATCCAAAAGGGAGACCAAGGTAAATGGAATGAAAAGAGCCTATAGAGCAATCAAGAATTCTAGTAATTTTGTTTTGTCTATAAACAGGGGTATTAGTGAAGAAAACTGCACTTTTATTCCAATTTATCAGTTGTCCAGAGGCGAAGGTGTACAGATTAATTGCTTCCTTAAGAGTTCTTGCTTCAGTAACTTCAGACTGTCCCATGAAAATAGTATCATCCACAAATTGACCATGGGAGCAAATTAAAGGATGCGAAGAGGGTCTCAAACCTTTATACTGGCTTCTATGAACCAAGTCCCCAAGGTATCGTCCCATACTATCTGCCATGATAATAAACAGAATAGGGGATATAGGATCCCCTTGTCTTCATCCCCTAGATAGATTGAAAAAATGAGATGAGGTCCCATTTACCAACACAGCTATAGAAGTAGTAGATATCAACTATTTGATAATATCAACCACTCTTTGTTCAAAGCCAAAGGCAATAAGGCTTTTAGAAAGGAAATGCCAATCCACCCTGTCTTATTTTGTGATGGTGTTACTAGTGAACTTAATAAGGGAAATGGATTCAACCCATTTGGTAAAATATTCAGTAGTCATGATGATAAAAATGTGTTCGCCTTGAGAGTAAGGTAATTTGATGATGAGATATAATCCCCACACAGAGAATATCTAGTGAGATTTGATAGTTTGAAGATTAAATAGAGGTGAATGAATTAGATCATCATGAAGATGAAAAGGAGTACACTTTTTATAAAATTTTATTGCATCCTTTTTAAGATTTGGCCAAAAATATCCCATATGTAAGCATTTGTGAGTTGTAACATGTTTGCTATAGTGACCACCACAAATTCCCACATGTGCTTATTTAAGAAGAGGAGGGACATAATATTACATAGCACAATGGAGTAAGGTACCTTTATCATTATGCTCTTAGAGGATGTTATATTTAAATACATATTTTAAATCTTGTTTATGAATGTGAGTTTTTTCATAAGAGATTAGTTAGGAGGATAATTTTGGTGTTCTAAAAATTGAATAATTTGTTTATACCAAGTGCTTTATCAAATGGTGATATCCTCGATATGGTAGATAAGGGAATATAGAGGTTGAGTATAGGATGGATATTTTATTATTTTTATAATAAAAGTGGGATCAAAAATAACCTATTGGGGATGAAAGAGAGATGCTAAGGAACCAAGAGAGTCAGCAATAGAATTTTGATCTCTAGGGATAGGTTCAATTGTAAAAGAGATGAAATCCTTAGTGAAAGTGGTGGAATTTTATGATAATTAATGATATTTTTTATTTTGCATTGGTAATCACCATTTTAATTGGTGATAAATAAGGTAAGAGTCACCTAAGGCATGTAGCTATTGAATGTCTAAATCAAGATCATCTCTCATGCCTAAGATTAGAGATTTGTATTTGGCCATATTTTTGGTGACATCAAAGGTGAAGAAAAAATATAAAGGTATGATTTTTCCAAGAGGACTTGTAATAATGAAACCTACCCCATATCCTCGAAATTATTTAACACCATCAAAGTGAAGGGTCCAATTATCTTCTTGAAATTCAATATGAATTTTAGGAATCTCTTCGATAACTAGTTGTGGTTTAGTAAGATTAGAGGGAATAAAATATTCATTAATATTCATTGCTTCAAGATCAATGATAAAGTTATGAAAGTAATATTTAAGTGAAATATATTGATTGAGACCTTAAATATAGAGAATATTATCATCTCAAAGACTCTTCAAGGTGATTGGTAGCCAACACAAGAGCTGTGACAAGTTGATCACTTATGACTTGTCTTTTGAAAAATTATTGAGTTACAATATGGAGATAAAACTCCATAAGAAGTACCATCCATTCTATAATTATACCTATAATAAGAAAGGATTTAGAGAATAAGTGATGAAGGGGTTTAGAATGAATGATGATATAAGTGGTCTAGTAAATCATGTAATGCTAAAAATTTTTAGGTACAAAATAGATAGCAAGAAAATCACATTCAAATTTGTATAATGTTTCTCATAATCGATGAGGCCTCAGATAATGTAGTAGTTATCATACTCTCTTCTAGTATCATATTTTTGGGCAAGCATTACCCTAACTAATATATGTGGGGATGAATTATATAGGATCAAGGGTCGATCCTTGGAAGGAGGACAAAGTGCAGGTGGGTGAAGCAATGAATCTTTCATGTTATCAAAATATTTTTAATAAGGATCCATCCATTCTAAGGCATTAACTTTATTAAGAAGATAATTTATGGAGTTGATGAAATAAGCCATTTCAAGGATAAATTATCTAATTAACCCAAGTTTTCTTAAGTATGAATTTGGGGAATGGAATGAGGAATGGGCATATTGATGATAACACTAATCTTGGTTGGGTGAGTGTCGATGCCATGGAGATAGAATAGAAATCCTAAAAATTTTATAGATGTGACACTAAAGACACATTTTTAAGGATTTAGTATAACTTGATATTTAATAAGATGATCAAAGATGATAGCAAGATTTGAGAGATGAGTCTTAAAAATTTTGGATATAATAATGAGATCATCCACATAGGTTTAAATAATTTTTTGGATAAAATCATGAGAAATATGAGTCATTTATTGTTGGTAAGTGGCTCCATAATTTTTTAGGATGAAGGGAATGCTAACATAGAAATAGGTTCTCCCATTCCATGGTGAAAATGGTCTTATGTTGGTCCTTTAGGGTAATATGAATTTAATTATAACCCAAGAATCCATCCATAAGAGATAACATTTGGTAACCAGATGTGGAATCAAAGAAGGAATTTATCGAAGGTAAAGGGAATTTGTCCTTGGGATAAGTGAGGTAAATATTACATAAATAAATACAAATTCAAATGACCATAGTGACCATTTTCCAAACAAGAAAAATGTTAGAAATGTATTTAGAATAATCCACTAGTTAGAAAAATTTATAAAGTAATTTGATGATTTCCCTGTGACATAAAGTAGAAACCTTGGGTGGTTTCCTTTGTTTTTGACACATAAGCTTGGAATAAGGATAAGTAATGATGTTAAGTATAATAATTCTAGGGTCAATACTAGGCATGTCTTCATAGGTCAAGGCAAAAATTTCATTATATTTATAAAAGTAATCTAAAATTATCATACTCAGTAGGTGATAGTTCATGAGAAATTGTAATTAGTTGAGGATAGGATGGAGTACCATATTCAATACGAGTAGTCTGTTTGATAAGCATAGCATTACCATCTTGGAAATGGTATGGTGTATTAGGTAAAGAATAAATTAGATTATTTTTAGGATCAATGCTAGTGATTAATTTCTTGAAATAAGGGATTTTGGTTTTAAAGTTCCCAAGTTTATGATGTTGTCAAGGAGGTTGAGGTTCTCGATCATGAATTTTTCAATGATATTTTCATCACTAGGTAATGTGGTAAGAGGTCCATAATACTCAACATCTATTTTGAGAGATAGACTTTAATTTACATGGAGATCATACTTAGAATGTAACTAGTTGATAGTGGTTACCTTAACATCTAGTGTAATCTTAGGAGTAGGAGAGGTAGATGGATCAGAAGGGATTAGAGTGTCTTTGGTTTTGGTGATAGGGGAAGGGTTATATGCAATGATGGGATATATAGGTGGTAAAGAAGATGCAAGAATTTACATAGGTTTGTAAGGTATAATTTTCTCTACCACCTAAGGAGTATTAAGAAGTGGATAATTGGTCATATAACCTTCAAGATTGAAGTCACTATCCATAGAAATGGTATGGACATCTCAACTAAAAGCATGCATGTGGGGTAAATTTGTTGATAATGATAGACATCCAAGTCTTGAGATTGAGCTTGGGCCATTATGTAATTATCATCATATGTTGTAGAAATTATATATGCTTGAGATTTAGGGGGAGTTCCTAAAGGTAAAATCCTAATATTATTGAATGTACATGAATACATGATGAGAGGATCTTGAAACAAATTATCCACTCTAAAATAATTGGAAGTGAAGACATCATCAGGTAAATAAGGATCTTAACCTTTACATGGAGGGGGAAAGTCAGTCATCTCATCAATAAGAATAATAGTACAACCCTACGGTAATAAAGAAGGAATAATATACTATGAAATGCAGAGAGATAGCTTAGTATTATTAAAAGTATGTTACAAATAATTAGGTTAATCATCATCTAAATAAGTGAGAGAGAATTATAAATTAGGATTGATGTTGATGAAGTTAGGTAAAGGAGAATTATTAATCTTAGGAATGGTAGGGATACAATACTAAGATTTTGGATTAAGAAGTTAAATACTCTATGGGTTGGGATCAACTTCATGCTTATATCACTTGCCATTATGTAATAATTTAATGCATTGGATACCTGAAGAAGTAATAGCCCTCATTCTTTGAGTCCATGGGTGACCAAGAAGTATATTATAAGATAATGGTAAATCAAGGACAATAAGCCTTGTTTGAATGGTCTTAGGTTTGATTGTTAATAGAAGATAAATATAGCCAAGTTGATTTTGATTAGTCTTATAAAAACCATGATAGGTAATATGGGTTTTCTTGTTATGATAATTGTTATAAAGAAGTTGATGGATAAGCCATAAATATTTTGCATTAATACCAAAGCCTTCATCAACTAGAAATTTATGGATAATGGTAGTATTACTGGCTATTTTAATTAAAAGTGGTAGATCATCAACAAAAAAAGGAATTTCATCATTGATCACGTCTTCTTTAATAAATTCAATAGAAGGCTTGGAATAAGGACACATAGTTTCAATGGTATTCACATTGGTAGGTTGAGTTTTGATAGAATTTGGTTCTTCATCAATAAAGGATGGATCTTATATTTGTTGTAATTATTGCATAAGGAACTTGTGATGATAGGGTGAAGTACATACCAACTCCATAAGTGGAATTTTAAAAAGCATAGAGTTAAATTCTTCAATAAATTTATATGATATTTATAAGAAGAACCAACATGTGGTTGGGTAGAAAAGTAGATTTTGAAGGAATAGATGTGGTTGGATGTTTGGAAGGATGAAGTGGTTCCTCATGTGCTTCCAAAGCTAGAGTGATGGTTGTAGTATCTTTGAGAAGTTATTATTCTAAAGATGGATTTTTATAATTGGTAATATGATCTTTGTGAGATGACTTATGACAATAGTTGACCTTGGTAGTATTGACATATTAGGAATTGTTACAATATTGATCATAATCAGCATCAATGTAACAAACATCCTTAATATTTGGTTGACTATTTAAAAAATATTGTTTGTTATTTGATGTAGAAGACTTAGAAACCTATAATTTTTGAGAAGCAACAATGTATTCTTAATGATGTAATCATGATTAAATGAATCACCAAGAATATATGATACAAAAAATTTAGTGATCCCTCTACAATATTTTTGGGAATGACCAATGTCAACAAAGAACCAATGAAATTGATTAGGGTCATACCACTTAGGATGATTGTTAGGATAAGTGAAAGGTTTAATGGGAAGTAAAAATTATTGGATTTAATATATAAAAATTTGTGTGTGAGAAGATGAAGGGATGCCAACTTTTTTAACTCTATGTTTGGTTTGCAGAGTATTAGTAGTGATACTATTGGTAGATGTTTGAAAATACCCTTTTAGGATTTTAGGATGATTTTAAAATTTATTCATGATAAAGTCTTGACATTTATCTTGACCAAGAGATTAACTAAGTGTTTGGGGAGAAAAAATTTAAACCTTATATTATATATATGGAGTCAAAGTAGTTATAAAGAGTTTGAACAAGTTATCATTAGTCATGTTATGGTCAGCTTTATGGGCCAATGATTTCCATATTTTGATAAAGTCATTAGTTGATTCAATCGGATATTAATTATCATTAATGAAGTGGTTAAGATAATTTTTTGGAAGATCATTGTGTTGAAACTCTTTAACTAAAGAATTGACTAAATCTTCAAGTTGCCAAATGGAATGTTGGGGTAATTGGTTGTACCATTATAATACATTGCCAGTGAAAGTTTTGACTGAGAGTTTAGTTATGGTAAAAGTATTAGTTTGGATCTACCCTTTTTAAATATTTCTAAAGGTTTTGAGAAATGAGGCTAGGTCTTTAGTCCCATCATACTTGATAGTTTGAGATATGTTACCAATATCAGTGGATACAATGAAGGGAGCTAAAAGATCATTTTTAAAAGTTTGAAGAATCTTGTTACTCATAATGGGTTGAGGAATAATATTAACAGAGGCATCTCTAAGAGGGGAAGGAATAAAATTAGGATTAACTTGAGGATGGACAGTTGGAGGATGATTATCCATATTAATCAAATAATGTTGGAGTTACATCATTTGATTCATGTTATATTTTTACATTATGTTCATTTTATGTATGACTTGGGAAATAAGTTGAGTTATATCAATAAGTGGGTTGGTGTTGGTAGGATCACTCTACAAATTAGTATTAGAAGGGTTATCAGAAGATGGATTATTAGTTGGATTATTGATAAAAACTTATGTCAATTGATCCCACATTAGTTTAAAGGTTTTAAAGATGAAAAGTATCTTGGTAGGTATAGAAAGGGTTAGACACATAAACTTCATCTTCCAGTGTGATTTACACCATGTTACATGTCATGGATGAAGTAGGGGAAGAGGTGATCCAAGAGTGATGGTGATATTAAAAGGTAAAGAGAGGAAGAAATGAACATCCCATATAGTATCTAAATGGATTCAAGTTATCCAATAAGATTCTGATATTAGACTTCATAATGATGTGAGATAAATGAACAAAATTCTAAGAAGGATAAATAGAGAACTATTTCAATAGATAGGTAAATTATAAAAATATAAAAAGTTGATTGGGTTGACCTAATACAAAAAAGAGGCTAAAAATGTGTATAGAGTCGACATAGTCAACCTAGTATAGGAAATAGAAGCTAAAAAAATGTATAAAATTGATAATCATGACCTATTATAGGAAATAGAGGATAAAATAATTTATAGAGTTGAAATGTTTGACCTAATACAATAAACAAAGTCTAAAAAAGTGTATAAAGTCGATAGGGTCAACCTAATACAGTAGGTAGGGGAAAAAAGATAGTCTGTAAGAGGCTGTGTCGAGTAGAATGAATATGTACTAAAATAAGACAAATTTTCTAGGTAATTTTGAAATAAAAATATGAAAATAAAAACATAATTAATAGGATCAATGGGGTTGATCCAATTGAGGCACATAACATAAAACCTTGCACCAACACTGGCTAATGCAAGTTTTGCAATACAACATATAATTGAGCAAAGAACAAGCTATCAAATTGGAAAAAAAATCCAATTAAGTGGTCATCCTAAATTTTAATTAGATTATTATAATATTATTTTATATGTGATAGGAAGTTGGTTGTAAGTAAGGAACTAGAAAACAATCTAAGGATGGTTTTAGGATGTTTAGGATGAAAGGGATCTATATTAGCAATGATATTAGCTTAGTATTGGGGCTTACCACCTCAATTCACACATCACAATGATAAAGGTGTTAGGTGATTAGCCAATATATAACATTAACCATGTGATTATACTTGGCTAGAAAACCAAATTGGCTTCTCCATTGGTGATGAAATCCAAGTAGGTAGACCTTGGGTTGACAATTGTTTAAATACATTTTAAGATTATGTGATTTTGTAGTGTGTGCATAAAATAGATAATAATGAAACTAAATGGTAGATTAAAACACCACCTAATTAGACTATGTGATCTATTCTAAGCATTTAAGCAATAAGAAATGAAATTGTGAGTTAACTACTATCATATAAGTGTTAATTAGAATTTTGAAACATAGTACAGTGTCATTTTTTATGATAGTATATGCAGATACTATAGGATAGAGTCAATAATGTCTTTTATATACTAAAAAATCAAGGGTTTAAAAAATAACTATGTCGATAGTGTTAACCTAGTTTCTTAGATAAAATACAAAATATAGAACTACGTCGATAGGGTCAACCTAGTTAATTGTATAGGGGTAGTTTTAAAGACTATAAAATGTGAAAATTTGAACTGTAAGGAATAAAAAAAATGATAGAGAAGGATATAAAGGAACCTTGGTAGGTTATAGGATGTAGAGGAAAATGAGATTATTATTGAAGTACCATGATTTATACTTGTAAATTATGTCAACTATGTCGATTGGGATGACCTAAATTTGTAGGTCCTTATTTGTTGAAAACCCTATAAAATGTACTATGTTGATAGGGTCAACCTAGTATGTTTTATAGAAGTCTATAAATGTATAGAGTTGATTGGGTCAACCTAATAGCCTGATCTAGATGTATAAAAGTGTATTATGTTGACATAGTCAACCTAGTAGATTGATTCAAATGTTTGAAAGTGTATTGTGTTGATAAAGTCAACCTAGTAGCTTGTACCTAATGAAAAACCTACACAGATAGAATAGATTCATATTAATGAGACTGTGTGTTAAACCTATGCATAGAAGGTAGAAATATATCAACACTATCAACCTAGTATCATAAACATAGAGAAATAAAATGATAAAATAATGAAAAATATGAAATAAAACCTACAAGGGTTAGATTCACATCAAGTTCACTAGAATTTATGAAATCAAAAATGCATCATGTCTATAAATCAATCATAACTCAAACAAGATAGATCATATCATACACTTTTGATTGAGGATATATTAGATAATTGGGAACAAGAACAAGATGAGGAATATATAGACCTGATTAGGGGATATCTTACCATAATACACTACATTAGGGAGGGTTCCAAAGCCTCTAGTCAAGCACAATCATGCAATAAACCTAAATGTGTCTTATGTTTTGATATCTCACTAAACTAATAACAAGTAAAGAAAATCTAATATAGTGCTCACCAAATCTTGTCACACAATATGGGGGTTAGTAAACAAAATAAAGATGCATAGGAGAATCTCTCAATTAAGATATGGATGAGCAAAAACCTAATACATATAATAATAAGAGTAATATTATTTGAATCCAATACTTATGATACTTTTATCTACTAAATAGAGGAGAAAATTTAGAGAATACTTACCTAAATGATGAACCCATCAATACTCAATCTCTCCCTTGACCAAAGTGGCTTCACAAGATATTATTGTGGTTTTAAGGATCACTAAGAAATTCCAAAGAATCCAATACTTCTTCATAATTTTTTTTTATTCAAGTAGAAACCCTAAGCCAATACTCCTTAAGTAGAATGGTGGAAGATCATATTGTAAAAAAGCACAAGTAAATAATAACTCTTGATTTATTATGTAATAATGATGAAATGATCTTGTATATATTTTTAGATTTAACCCTAATCCCTTCTAAAATTTTTAGCCAATAGGGTCGGCCCATTTAGCCTAGTATAATTAAGGAAAAAATACACTAGATCATAGGCTAAGTTAGATAAGAATTAACCTATACCCTAAGTGAATTTTAACTAAAATTGTACAGGGTTGACCTACTTGACATAGTACATTTGACTATAAAAATTGGCATAAGGTGAGGAAAAGAAGGATTGGAAAGTGGGAAAATACTAGAGGAGTATGTAAATAAGGAGTAATAGCTTAGGGAAATGGTTTTAGGAGCTATTTGGATTGATAATAAGTGTTAATAAGGGACAATAATCCTACAAATCACCAATTTTCTACCCACCCATTTCTTGGTACACCCCTTAGGTTATGCACTCAGAGGGATTAAGTCTCGATGGGTTCCTACAAGATGTAAAGCATCAATATTTGATAAAATTTGAAAATATTACGTATATACAACAACCACTTGTTCCTCTTTCCTACTTATATTTGTGAACCTATTCTAATTTTTTCCAAGGCTCATACTAGGTTATCATGTCCATGTTATCCAAATTATAATGGGATGAACACCTTTACCTTCCCATCCCACTCCTCCTCATCATAATTTTCCTCCTCTTCTACCTCCTTCAATACAAGTTTACCAATATAAACGATATAATATAATTGACCAATTTCAAAATACTCTTGTCAAAATTTTATTTTAGAGCTATTACAAAAGGTAATATCTTACAAAGATATCTTATATGCAATTTTTCATGATATAACTCTTCCTATGGACACATAATTTGATTCAGTTTATTCTATTATGAACACCTTTATAGATATTGATCATAAAATTATATTTTGCAAATAATATGTACTACCTAAGCATATCATTTAATATAATATTATATTATTTATCTAAGTCCAAATATATGAGAATCTAGTTAAACATGCATTAGTTGATAATAGGAATAAATGTTTGTAATTATGACTTCATACATAAATTAGGATTCAATAAAGGTAATATTTAAAATTCCAATCAACCTATATCAAGCACCAATACCATTCTT